>JAKLMW010000023.1:0-473555 GCA_022813215.1 Talaromyces ruber | reverse complement strand
TCCAAAAAAAAAACCCCGGCCCGGGGTACAAATCCACATCACCATTATTTCTTATTTAAAAAAATAATTTTAAAAAAAAAAAAAAAAACCAAAAAAAAAAAAAAAAAAAAAAAAAAAAAAAAAAAAAAAAAACACAGAAATATAATAGACTCCACGAAAAGCAGAAAGGAGGAAAAATGCGTCAGAAAAGATCTAAGAGACCAAGCAGACTCACCCCCTCCCCAAGTCCATCGACAAGCTCGATCTCGTCGAGTTTTGATCTTGCCTCGCCGGATCGCCCGTTTGATAATATTTTGAACTTTCGGGATGTCGGGAGGGCTGTTAATGAGTTTGCGGGTAATAGGTATGTATCATTATCTGATCCTCAAAGGGTTCATTGCTAATTGATTGATGATTGGGTAGGGTTGTGAGAGAGGGGATTCTATTTCGAAGTGCGAGGGTATGTCTCGTGTCTCTGGGCAAACGTGGTCATTTGAAGACTGCAATACTGATGATTTGATGCAGCTCGACGATGCGTCAGAGCGGGACAAACAACGTCTCATAGACGATATTAATCTGTCCACCATCATCGACCTACGCACAAAGTATGTCCCTTTCCTTGGTATGAATGATCAATAATTAACGCCAACAGCACGGAACATGACTTGGCGACGCAAAGACGTCAATACTCTCTATTAATGAGCTCCTCGGAGGACACTAGTATCCCAGAAACTGCCGATCGGCCACATCTCCTAGGCTTACCAGGAGTACAACGGCACTTTATCAGTCTCACAGGACGCGCTTTTGAGAGATTACTGTTGTGGCGGTTAGACTGGTATAACTTCATGTACGCCACTTTTCCCGCTTTCAGTCGCCTCTAGTAGGATATGTTTCGTTGCTAACCCCAGGAATAGGAAAGTACTGGGCCTGCTAGCATCCGGCTACCGCAAAGACGCCATCAAAGTAATTGCAACGCAAGTCATGAAACCGCGCGGCCTCATCGGACTCGGCCAAGACACTCTGGACAGCGCCGGCGCCGAGATCCGTGCCGTCTTTGATGTTCTCACCAAAGACGGATCATACCCGGTTTTGATCCATTGCACGCAGGGCAAAGATCGTACTGGGTTGATTATCATGTTATTGCTGCTTCTTGTCAAAGAAACGGCATCAGATATACCGCTCACCGCTATAGCGGCGGATTACTCCAAATCAGAGGCAGAGCTAAAGCCTGAGCTGGACTCGTTGATGAAAGAGATTACGGATATAGGCCTCGATGAGGAATATGCAAAGACGCCGCCCGGGTTTACGGAGGCGCTGAAAAACTATTTAGATACGAAATATGGTGGAGCAAAAGCGTATCTTTTGTCGATTGGGTGCGAAGAGGTAAATATTGAGAGGATTAAGAGGAGGTTGGTGACGTTGTAAATGATACCCTATTGTTTTTTTTTCACTTCGTGTATAAATTAATATCATGATACCAGTATTTTTGTCAACCTCACATCCCTAGAGAACAGGATCAAGCATATTCACTCCTATCCACCCACTCAGGTTGTAAATAACTCCAATCCCTCCCAAAATCGAATGAAGATGTATACTTCCCATACGCCACGAGTTCCACCACCTCCAGCGCTGCTGGCTCATCCGTCAACGCCCATAGACTTATCGCAAGCGTGTTCGTTCTTTTATGGCCGTCATTCCCCTGAATATTGAGCACGCCAGGCTGGAAGGGGAAGACTGTTTGCGGGCCAATATGAGGCAGGTAATGTGCGAATTTGTATCCATTCAGCCAGACATATGCCACCGCTGGGCCGGAGGTTGAGGATGCATTCAACTTAATGCCGATGGGGATGTCGAGGGAATGACTGTCTGGGCCGAGATCGAGTGTGAAGGAGGTTAGGTAGAATCTGTGTTCGCCGCCAGCGACGCCTTCGGAAGGTGATTTTGTGTCCCATCCTCCTTTTCTGGACGACCATGGCTCGAAGCCCGGTAAGTGCCATCCGAGACGCTCAGCGTAGAAACCGCCTTCATTCATGGGGCCCCGAAGAGCGTCGATGTTTCTCTCGCCGCCGGCATTACCCTGAATTTTCCACGAAGTGAACTTCGTGTTCGTTGTCGATCCCACAAAGACGGCGCCTAGCAGACCACGCGGGTTTTGGGTTCCCGCGGGCTTGACGTTATCCTCGTCATGGCCCGTGTAATCGACCAGCACGGTGAGCACATTGTCCGTACCATCATGTTTGAGTATCGACGAATTGAATCCCAGTACCGCGCTGGTTGCTTCAATGCTGACGTTGCCGGTCACGCCGCCTACGTATACGCCGTTCAGCCATGCGGACCACCCCGCTGCATACCCATTCTGAGCCGTGATATTTACACCCGTAGCATTGGTGCTGCCGAATCGCCCACGGTAGACTTTGGGGCCTGCATGATATCCATAGTCGCCAGAGTAGAGCACTGGCAATGACAAAGGCGCGATAGAGTTGAAAGTGGTGGTTTTATTGCATACTACCCAGTTGGAGTCGTCGTAGTTAGGGTCGATTTCGGGGATCGTGTCGTGGGATTTCCAGGATGTGAGTTTGGGGAGGGAGACAGAAATAGATTCGGTGCCGGGGATGGTGGCTGTTAGACTGCCGTAGGCAGTGCGTCTGGTGGAGAGGGGCTTGCTGTTCCAGGTTATGGAGGAGATGGCTGGGTTGCCATGGTAGATTCTGTCGGGTTTCAGCTTGGATGAATCGGCTTGAAAAAAAAAAGGGGGGGTTAATTGTTTACTCGATGGATGTAGTGTTCTGGTTATCACCAGTGAGCTCCAGTGTACGACCCTTGATGTTAGCCTCGCGCACGAGATAAGGTCCAATTACGAATATATGCTCATTTGGTTTCACAATCGGATCTGACAGCTGCAGTGGCGGTGCGAAAAAGTCCCATGCGGTGTACTTATCAAGCAAGTAGACCAAGAACCCATTCGAAAACTTGATAGCCGAGGTGCCTTGTCCTTGCGTATATGTATAGACTGTCCCCTGGCTGGAATTCGAAGAAGTCACGGTCGAGTTACCATAGACAGTGTACTTTAAGTGAGAGCTTGCGTTTGCGAGTGCAAAAGTACCGGCTTGGCCTTCGTTGAGATACAGAGCAAGTACGTCGACGTCCAGGATGGCATAGGTCAGGATGTCTGCAGAGCAGTAAAGCAGTGTGGTGCCGCCGACTTTGTAGTCTGTGGTAATAATTTTACTCTGACGGCCGTCGAGGCCAATGTTTGTGATGTTCACGGTGCCTGTCTTATTAGTATCTGGTCGCACCCTAAGAGCGTAAGTACGTACCTGCAGAAGTCTCGACTTCAAGATCAAATACGACGTCCGTCGTCGAAGAGCTGTCATCCTGGGCAACGACATAGAAACCAGCATTCGTCTCTGGGTTCCTCAACGCCCAAGTAAAGATATCTGCACCGGTCGTATACCCAGTACCATTACCCGTCATCTCAGTCTGCAGCAGATCCGTAGACACCCGCGTGAACAAACCTAAAAGCTTCGTCTGTTTCAGCTTATCGCGAATCTCACGAGTCTCTCTCAGGGGCGCATCATAATCATAAGATGTATACACCACCGGCGCAGCGATATGACCCCAATTCGTTCCTCCATACGTCATATACAGACTCTGCAACGTGACGCGGCTACCAATATTGTTCTTATAAAATACATCGGCATACTCCGGCTGAAGTATTGAAGAACAATCATCATAGAACACGCCACCCCAAGCCGTAAAATAGCCTCCCTCAAACTCGGGTAAGAACTCAGGCTGCGTATATGAGTAGTTCTGAAACCATTGATAATATGTTCGGATAAGATCGAAGCCTGCATCGGGGTTTGTGCAGGACAATCCACCAGGATAGCTATCCAAACCGTAGATATTGACTGCACCACCAACATCCTCATAATCCGTTGACCAACTCATAGACCGCATCCCCTTTTCATTATGGGTACTCGGAACGACAATACCGGCGTCGTCAAGGACTTGCGTAATCTGCTCCATGTACAGCACCAACGTGTTATTGGCACTATGAGTCGTTTCCTGCAGCTCATTCTCATGCTGAACCAGAATCACAGGCCCACCCTCGGTGATCTGATTAGCTGCGATGATTTTGCCTATCTCGGTCATCCATGGTGACCACAGATCGTAGTATTGTGTATCGCTAGTACGCTCTTTACCGAGTCGGCCGTTGGCAGCCCATAGGGCGAATCCTCCTGCAGAGAGTTCGCCGTTGGCGTATGGTCCGGGTCTGGCAATTATGTAGACGCCCGCTTCTTTCGCGTAGTCGAACAGGCGCTGGACGTTGTGGCCGCCGGTTTCGAAGTCGTAGACGCCTTCAGAAGCGCTGTGGTGGTTCCAGTAGAAGTAAACTATTTCAGTCAGAGCAAAGCAAGCAGAGAAAGCGGAGGGAAAAAAAAAATACCTGAGATGGCATTGAACCCGTTCGCTTTCAACTTCTGGAACACATCAAGCCATAATTCCGGAACGGGTAGACGAATATAATGAAACTCGCCAGCAAAGACAAACAGTCTCTCGCCGTTGATTGAAAGACTGTATTTATCCCAGTGCACGGGTGAGGAAGTATTCGAAGTTTGCGCTACCACGGACTTGAAATTGAGCAGCAGCAAGACCGTCGCCAGGAAACGGAAGAAGAACATCTCTCAGTTGACTTATTCTGTAGTCAAGACTGCCTATCCTACCAATCCTGTCCTATCCAAGATTTCAACGCCCTTGTACATCTTCCCCGGACGAAGTACCTTCGGGGGTATATAAACACCATCCTCATCTAGATTAATTTTCGCTAGCAAATACCCCGTATAGAATGAGGTTATATGAATTACCCCGAACTTCGCCAGTCGCTCGAATGATACCCCGTTTGCTCGCTGCGATTGGTGGAACATTTCCTGGGGTTTAGTTAGGGCTCGGCTAAAGATCTGCGGGAACATTTCTTAAGGTTAAATCGACGTCTTACAGTTTGTTTCCCTTTTACTTATGTAGTTGCTGCTTTTCGGGTAGGATTTTATTGGTTTTTGACATCCGTATGTAATTTGTTTTTTGAATTAGTCAGATGGCAGGAGAAGTTCATTGGTTCTTGGTATTCGTTCATATAAAGCAGATCTTATGCATTCTTGGGATGGAGGCCCGGATAATTTGGGGAACCTGCTGCGACTAGATTAACTAAATTAGGTGGTTCCTCGTGGAAAGTTTGCGGGTGGTTCTGGCGCTATAGACAAGGCACGAATCGCATGTCCTTAAATAGATTGGATTATTAGACTGCCTTGTTCTGAAGTGGGAGGTGGAAGAAAAGTGAACGAGTTCCCCTCAGTTAGGCACCGTATATTTCAATCTCGGGATATCTCTATTCTAAACAGGCTTTCGAGTCTCAACCCTCTCTTATAGACCTGGCACACACAACCGCAGAATCATTCGCTTTTCCAGATTATATATGAGTAAATTGAAGCCGTCAAACAAGGCATTTTATAAGTTACCGTCGTTTCCCGCATCTCAATGGAGAATTCGACCAAGGGAGTAATAGTAGACGGCGAGTTGTTTGTCCATGTTCACCAAAATTTCTATGCCTCAAAATACTCTTTCCAGAAAAATTCCCGCTCCTTGTTTTTTGCATCTAGCATGAATCGTTGCTCTTTATACCAAGCTCCATTACAGGATGCTCATCATCGGATCGCCGCCGAAAGCTTTTATGTTGCTCTGATCCATTGAAGACAAGCAATTTGATCTAACAGTCCATAGTTTTCGGACGTATTATATGAAGCCCCGGCGCACAACGCCAGATCGGTTAACCACCTCAGAATGCAAAGTCTATAATTGAACGTAGCGACAATCACGCCTTTTGTGGCAAGAGAGGTGCCATCGAAGTTGTTATCTGTTCCGGCTCCCCACAAAAACTTGCCCTCATAGATCCAGACATAGACGGGGTACTTGGACTAGCTGATATCTGCAGCCTATCAACCTCAAGTGTGCGTGAGCAAATCGCCCAAGGAAGAGTGGTGAAATTTTACCTCTGCTGGAGTCCAAACATGCAAATTCAGACAGTCGTTGCTTTGCTCGACTGGCTTTTCTGACAAATACAGAGGTCTCGGTGATGAGATGCAATTGGACCAAGATTGGAGCAGTCTCTGACACCTTCCCAAGGCTCAATTGGCTATGGCGACGCCATCTATTTGCACCTGCAGTTGTGACAGCGAATGGCATTCCCTGGATGACGGCAGCACGTTCTTTTTGTCTAGAGAGAATACTGGCGATCCTGCCTGAGTCGATTGTAACGGGTTGGTGAAGTGGCATGTTGTTTGGACTTTTAGGTATTGAGACAGAGATGAGTGCGGTCTTCTCTCGAATCACGCACGATATTCTACTGTACTTTTGAAGCTCACAAGGGAAAATTAAACAGACCTACATTAAGAGGAGGCTAATATGCTAAAGTCTCTAGATCTCTTGATCTTAAAAGGTAGGGAATATCTAAAGGAATTCTCGTTTGCATAGGGCTCGCTTGGTACACGCTGTTACTATACAAATGTCCCTATTGCCGAAGACTTGCGATAACCACCTGATCACGCGGATACGGAACTAATTAGTTGATTGATTGTTACTGTAATTTGATTGAAAGGTCTGGAACGACATATACTAGGTTTTTGTTAGCGTCTTGTTGGGCTCAGCGAAACCTCCTTAAGGGGAATGCATCGTTTTCTTCCTGGACTTTTGTAGCGAGCTGTTGCCTACTTCGATAAATTCGTCATTGGTTGCATTACAAAGTGAGGACTCCGTCGCATGTTTTCTTGCGATTCCGCTCACAAGTATGGAGATTTTGGTCGTCACTGTCGTACTTTCTCCTCAAGCCTTTTAAGGACGGATAAAAAGCAAATTGAAGCAGATGGATTATTTGGGTAGTGCTCTTATGCTCGCCGCTCTGATCCTTATTCTACTGCCCCTGTCATGGTGCGCTAGATTCTCTCAAAAACCCAATGACGAATGCTTGATTACTAAAAGTTTGCAGGAGAAGCACTCAGTACCCCTAAAGCTCGGTGGCTTGTATTTCACCTCTCATAATTGGAATTTGTCTCATTTGGGCGTTCATCTATATTGAGTTGAGAGTTGCCGCTTTGCCTTTGATTCCCAGTAAGCTTTGAAGCACGTAGGGGGAATTGAATACCTTCAATTGACCCTTTTACTAGTCTGCATATTAAAAAACTCTACAGTCGCCAGTGCCAATGGCAGGACGTTCGTCACAGGCTTCATTTTCTACTGCAATTTCTACTATATGAGTCTAATTTGGCATACAGATGATTTCTCATACTATTCCACAATTCTATCAGGTCGTCCGGCAAGCTTCGCCTATTCACTACGCTTGTTTTAATATTGCCATTCGTCCTTTTCAGACCATCACAACATTCACAGCAGGCGTCCTCATCTCTCGCACTGGTGATTATCAGCTGAATCTGTGGTTTGGATTTGGAATATGAGCCATCGCATGTGGTCTTTGTCTACAATTCCGCCTACAATATCAAAGTCGAAGTTTAGTGTGTATCAGATTTTGAGTGGTATTGGAGCCGGCCAGAAGTTCCAGACAAGTTTGATTGCGATCCAGACAAGTTTCAGAAGGAGCGAGGTGCCCGTGGCGACAGTAACGCGTAAATCTCTGAGACTTTTTGGCCGAACTGTTGGCCTAGTAGCTTTCGCAGCGATTCCAAACAATACTTCAAGGGTGACAAACACCCCTTGCACTGGAATATACAACGCTAATAATGTTGCCTTGTCAGAACTGAGCTATCCTCGATACTGTCTTCGGATCAAACTTACAATTTTATCTCAAATCCTACTGAGATCAGCTCAGCGTCCCTAGTGTTACTTACCTGAGTTGCAACAGCAGGCGGTCAATTAGACATATAGTGGGTTATAGCCACCCCCTTGGTGAGAAAGTTGTGACTAATCTTTCAAAGCACATGGTATTCGGCACATTTACTACTTCATGATCCCATGCTGTTGTATACCATTCTTCTTTTCGCTATTTTGTCATGGGCATAAGTCTCAAACTAAAGCAAGCAGTGGGCAGCACACCATAGAACAAGAGACAGACTGATCTTTAAAGTCAAGAAAGTAAGGGAAATGTTGAGATAGTCACTGGTCAATCGGGCTAATGTTCTCGAAAACAATCCAGCGGATATTGATGCCACAAAAGGTGGAATCTGTCATGTCATAATGATAGGATTGCACGTCTGAAAAGGCTATAGATGTTATGGGTAATCATACATTTCAATGATGAGCCCATAGCAATGTATAGCACACTGTGAGAATTGACCACCACTAAGAGACCTCAATTACAGCGTAAGCTCTACGACCATCTTAACATACACTCAAGCTTCAAGATCTTAGATAGCCGTAGAAGACAAAGCTTGGCCGCGTAAGGTCGGCTCCCGGCATTTGCACATAGTAGATTGGTGAAACATATGCCGTGGTGTTGTATCGATTAATTTTATCTGTTTCATGCAAATAGCCTTGTCTACGAACAAAAGCAAATCTCGGTTAATAAAAGGTATTAGATAGAATTGATCATCCAATCCGGTATGCAATGACGGGCAATTCTGTCTGGAACTGATCGAAACAGCGGATGTTTTAGCCTGCGGATAGTTGGTTGTGGTTGGAAGATATTCAAATACTGCAATTTCATTAGCCGATCCACCAGGATGGTTTTTTAAAAGAGAAAATCGGCTTTCAATAAAATCTGGATTATAATTTCTAGCCGCAAATGCTTGCTGAGTCAATAGTATTATAGGGTGTAGAAAGCGTTGACACGAATCTGATTACTATAAAGTGTCATCCTTGGACCGGGACTAGCAGAGGTTATAGGGGCATTCTCAACTTTCTTCTATCTTCTGATATCATCTGAGTAAATTACATAGTCTTTGCTATGTGGGATCCAAGAACGAATTCTGCTGCACTGGCAGTTGCACTGAATGGTACTGTGGCTCTTGGTCAAGTTACGATCAACCCAAGCACCACCTACCAAACTATCGATGGATTCGGTTTCTCCGAAGCATTTGGATTTGGAGCGCCTATAGCTAGTGCATCGGCTTCAATCCAGACGCAAGTGACCAACTACTTGTTCAGCACTACCACCGGTGCTGGCTTGACCATTTTGCGTAATCGCATTGCTGCAGGCTCCGGTTCGATCGAGCCAAATGCGCCTTCAGGCCCAAGTGCTCAGCCGACTTATACCTGGGATGGCAATGATGCCGGCAGGTATGGTTCTCGCATCTCCCTAGCCAACTTGAGTGTTTTCCTGACGGATTCGAAATAACAGGTTTGGTGGTCCAAACAAGCCCGCGCAAATGGAGTAAAATACATCTACGCTGATGCCTGGAGTGCCCCAGCATTCATGAAAACCAATGACAATGTAGTAAGTATGACTCTTAGCATCACATAGAGAAATCCTTTTTACCAATCTTAATTTCTAGGCAAATGGAGGCTATCTCTGCGGCACGACCGGAGAAACTTGTTCATCTGGTGACTGGAGACAGGCGTATGCAAACTACCTTGTCCAGTACATCAAAGACTATGAAAGCGAGGGTATCACTATCGACTTTCTTGGATGGCTGAACGAACCTCATTACTCGTACGTCCTGTGCCATATCCTTATACGTGGTAATAAACTAATTAGACAAGACCCGATTACGATTCAATGTTGATCACGAGCGGCACACAGGCCGCCTCTTTTATCCCGACGTTGTATAACACTATCAAGAGCGCTGGACTATCAACTGGAATTGCTTGCTGTGATCCATTTGGCTGGAGTGATGCAGTTACCTGGACAGCACAACTTGCATCAGCGGGTGCCACTCAGTACCTCGCTCGTATCACTTCTCACTGGTATGCATCCCAAGGAACATCGCCCATTAGTAGCAGTCTCAGGGTGTGGGAGACTGAATACGCCGATCTCGACGACGCTTTTACCACAGCCTGGTACTCAAGCGGAGCTGCCAATGAGGGTTTGCATTGGGCGAATCTCATCTGGCAGGGTCTTGTTGAGGCCGATTTGAGTGCCTTCTTGTACTGGATTGGTTAGTTATAATTTGCCATTCTAGCTAGATCTACTGGCTTTTACTGCTACATTACAGATCCCTAACCCGAAGATCTAGGTGCACAAGCGGACAGCAATGCTGCCGCCCTCGTTACATTAAACGGATCTACGGTTCAAGCATCGGGACCTCTTTGGGCGTTTGCCATGTTTTCACGCTTTATTCGACCCGATGCCGTGCGGATTAGCACTTCTGGTTCACCTAGCAATGTCAATGTGGGAGCTTTCAAAAACACTGACGGCTCGATTGTGGTTGTCGCGATCAACAACAACGCAAACAGCCAACCCATTTCTCTGAGCGGAATCACGGCCTCTAAGGTGTCTGCATACTATATTGACAGTGTGGTCTCCTCGCCATCAACTTTTTCTGCGACGTTGAGCGGCGGCGTAGTGGGAGGCTCCCTTCCGGCGCGCTCTGCAGTTACCTTCGTCATCACCACAGGCTCAAGTGGCTCAACGACAACGACAACGACAAAGATGACTAGCTCTTTTACTACTTCCGCCTCGTCTACGACAACGACTACCTCCTCAGGTGCTGCACAAGAATGGGGCCAGTGCGGTGGTCAAGACTGGACGGGACCGACCACTTGCGTCAGTCCTTATGTCTGCACATACTCGAACGCGTACTATTCGCAGTGGTCTTTCTGCCTATTTAGGAGGTCACTGAGTGCCTGCGTTTTCACGGGCATTTGGAGAGAGAGCATACACAGCCAGTTGAGAGAACGAGGTTGCATTAGGTTATATTCGATGTCTACATTTGTAAATTGGCTCTTTTACCCGTGGGCTTTGTTATTCTTACAATATGAGCCGGTAGTCAAGTGCCTAAGGTTTTCAGTTCGGATAATTTCTAGAGTCATAATTGGCCTTGTGTAGCACAGTTTCACTTTTAACGAGGTCGATGGACAGAAAAGAAAGGTCTACAGGAACTAAACTTCCACTTCTAGCGTCCTAATACCACTGTCACTATAGATTATCTCTTGGTAATTCTGTCCATTCTAGGTAGTCTTCCATGCTCCTATGATCGTTGTCATTTTAAGCACCGGTATGGGGTATGGACCCAGTCATGCCGCTATTCCGCGAACGATTTCCACCGAATCATTTGACTTGCACTAGTTAGACAATTGAGGTAAAAATAAGCAATTCTACGCTGCTACAGAACAGAGCTTCGGTACTTGAGGTTGTTTAACCCCGCATTATTCAGTTCTAAGTCGGCGTCTAGTACCTAGATTCCTACTGCAGCGTTATAATACGGCCACGTTCGTAGGCGGATGAATGCTATGTGAGACATTATCAGTATGAACAGTAGGACGATGGGCTAAAGATTACGCCTATTAGCCTAATATTTCAGATTCAAATCTCGGTGTTATGCTCACCTTCATTGCTAGCGTCGTCAACTGGGGCCTATCTACCTAGGAAGGTAGTGTACATGGGCCATTTACCTCCCACAAAAAATATAAATTGAAAGGGTCAGACCAGGGAAGATTATTGTCTGGCATCCACACTGGTCAGACAAAAGACAAGCCTTGTACTTGAGTTGATCTGACTAACTTGACACCTTCACGATGCTCTGGGTTACGTCTTTGCTCCTGGTGATACCAGCTGTCACAGCTCAAGCAGCGCTTTATGGTCAATGTAAGTCTCAATTTCCGAAGCATATTACTCTTTTCTTGCAGTAGAGCTAAGACCCTACACAGGCGGTGGTCAGGGCTGGACTGGAGCTACTACCTGTGTTTCTGGCTCCTGTTGTACCTACTCGAATGCTTGGTATTCGCAGTGTCTTCCGTGCTCCAGCGGGAGTGGTACTACTACCTCAACTACTTTAACCACCACCACCACCACCACTACCTCCAGCTCTTCAAGCACATGCACTCTGCCGTCCCAGTATAAGTGGACTTCAAGCGGATCGCTCGCGAACCCAGCGTCAGGCTATCTGTCGCTCAAGGACTTCACTCATGTGCCGTATAATGGCCAGCACCTTGTGTATGCTTCTGATGTTAATACCGGAGGAAGCTATGGTTCAATGAACTTTGCTCTGTTCTCGAACTGGTCTCAAATGGCTTCGGCCACCAAGACGCAAATGAGCCAGGGAGCTGTTGCCCCTGATCTCCTGTACTTTGCACCAAAAGAAATCTGGGTTCTAGGTTACGAATGGTGTGAATGGGCCTTTTGTTATCTCACATCCACCAACCCTACCGATGCCAATGGTTGGTCTTCGCCACAACCGCTTTATGAAGGAACCTTATCCGGAACAGGTCCTATCGATCCTGCAATTATTGCTGATGAAAGTAATGTCTATCTCTTCTTCGCCGGCGACAATGGCAATATCTACCGAGCTTCTATGCCCATTGGCAACTTCCCCGCTAGCTTTGGCTCTTCTGCTACAACCATCCTGACTGATTCGACATACAACCTCTTCGAAGCTGTTGAAGTCTACTCTGTTCAGGGCCAGAACCTTTACCTTATGATTGTTGAGTGTATTGGTTCCAACGGAAGATATTTCCGCTCCTTCACAGCTACGAGTCTAGGTGGCACGTGGACTGCTCAGGCTAGCACTGAGTCAAATCCATTCGCTGGATATGCCAATAGCGGTGCTACCTGGACCAAGGATATTAGCAGTGGCGATCTTATCCGAAGCAGTAATGATCAAACTAAACCAGTTGATCCCTGCAACCTTCAGCTGCTCTACCAAGGAAGAAGCCCTAGCTCTGACGGCGATTCATATAACGATCTTCCTTACCTCCCGGGCCTCTTAACCCTGTCCAAGTAGAATGGCAGCCGGGGGAATGTCTCGATGTTGATAATGAGACATTATGTAGAAAAGCTTACCTCGGAAGATACGTGTTGATTGTTTCATCTGGTCATGTTCTTGTTGCGGATTACTAAGAATACAGTCACATATTTGTATTGATTAAATTATATGTTAAGGTAGACTCAGGGTTTAGATGTTGCATATCTTTGTCTATGAGTGTACTAAAAGCATATGACACAACTGTAGGATTGAATTCAAAGCACTCAAGTAAAATTAACTCAAGATCCAAATACTCCATGGCTTAATACACGACAGTCTTGAAAGCGGGGAAGGTATAAGTCCAGGCATCATAAGACTTTTGGTCGTAGACACAATCGAACGAGGAGCTGTTACCCTTCCACAGGGGACGATTCGGCCACTGGCAGAGCAGTTGCGTCTCTCCTTTATACGTGCCGGAAGAAATGGTGGTATTCAACATCGTTGGCTACACACCATTCTCAACCCAATCGATCATGATCTCCATGTTTGTCTCTGGGTAGGGTCCTGGCTGTAGAGTGTTTGTACTGCAATGGGCTGCACCAGGAATAAGGAATAGCTGATACCAGCTCTGCAAGTCAATCCAGCTCGCGTTGGCGGAAGTACTGTTATACATCACAGAGGCGACTGATTGCCAATAGTGTACTGAGGACCCGTCAACTCGCCAAGCGCCTGGTAAGCAAACATGTACGCGGCATCCCAGTTGATGGAACCGTTTCCATACAGAAAGACTTCATCATAGGAATAAGAGAAAGCATCATAGCCCGCATTGGTGACACCACCGGCAGCGCCATATGGAAGTCCACCGGTAGGATGTGTCGCGAGCGAGTAACCGCCACCGCCCACGACGTAGAATCGGTTGGGCATAGTTAGAGGGCTCGGGAAGAGCATACTTGACCACGACGTTGTCGCCTTTCCCGGGATGAGTATAAGATACACCGACGTTGCAATAATTGTAAGCTGTGCCCGAAGAGGTGGACAGCATGGATGAGACAGTTGCATTATAAACGCTGTTGGCGGTCACACTCGATGGGATCAGCTCTATTCCGAGGAGGGTGCCATTTGCTGGGAGGGCTGCTTGAACGTTGGATACGGTGCAGACATCGGAGAGGGATGTGGCAGAGACTGTTGCTGCTACGGCTGCAGTCAGAGTGGCGCGCATTGTTCCACGCATCGTGCTGAGTATGGAAAGTTTAATATCTTGAGGAGTGAGATAGAAGATTATGGACTGGCAGATCTGCGCCTCTTTATAACTAGATACTAGGTAAAATACGTACGTAAGATAGTATTTTATCATCAATTTGTCCGGTGTTCCTGCATATGTTTCATTGTCTAAGCCACTTGTTATTTCCTACCATGGATGTTTCCCTTGAAGATGAAGACTTGTGGCACAGCACAAAGGGCACTGACGTATAGAGTGGAAAAGAGATACTCTGCCCTTAATGTTGAGACAGCGATGCAGATCACTCCACAAATCAATTAAATCATAGAGAAATAAAGTGTGGCTCCGTTTGTCCCTTTCTTTGGTTACATGACGCCTTGTTCTCCACGTAGGGTTGTTACGGCTAGGACTAGGGCTAAACCTGGCCATCGATCTTTTCTTGTCTGAATGGACAACCATCTCTCACAATGACAGTGGTTAGCTAGGGTCTCTACCCGGATTCAATCGTTAAGCACAAAACGAAACATGAAACTATGATTTGAGTGACGAAATTTCGGAAAACGAGCCCGAGCTGTTAGCAGATATAGTAACAACGTACCTCCAAGCCAGGTAAATGCCTTCCTGAGGTTGACTTCATCAAACTAACCACTCTTTTTTTACATCCTTTACACTGTGTTCTCTAGCGTAAAGTTTGATTGGACAATAGACATTTATACAACTCTTTCAGCATGGCAAATACTTCCCGTCCGGGGGTGAGCGGCGAGCTCATCGGTTGGAGAGGTTGCTAGATCGATGGCGAGGCTGGTGGAAAATGGCTGATAGATAGTTGGTAGGGATGGAGCAGAGAGCACGATTAATACATTTCTATCTGTGGATAAGGGTGCCTGGAGAGACTACTGGAGTTCATCTGACGGCGATTTGTGTAGTGCTTGGGTTGGGTGGGTTTTTGGATTAATGCCAATCATTCTTGTTGGAACAATATACCACTACCTAAGTACAAACCCCCCTGTAATAAAGTCTGGAGTCACAGAAATACATAGCATAACCAACAACACAGGAGAAGGTCATGTCAAAGTTGGACCTCAACAGTCGTGAGAGCATGATCAGGCTAACGCCTCTCGACTCCTGGAGGAATGATGACAAGGAATCACCATCTAGGGGATGACATAACAAATAAGAAATAAATAAAGCCGGGCTAAGCAGAGATGTAGTCTTTGCCCTCATCCAAGAGATCCTCGACCATTGAGTAGTCCCAGGCTATGAAGGCTCCATGGATTCTTCCAAGGTTCGGATGCAGTGCACACGATACTAATAGATATTCCCATGAATCACTCCGTTGATTTGACTTCCACCACCTGTATTATAGATACTGCCATAGACCACGTGCTAAAAATGGTTTCTCCTCCCACTGCGATCGCTTGTGGTGTTACAAGCCATGACCGGATGTATCTGTACATCTATGAATTTTGATATTATTGCCGTTCTTAACGAGGACTTCACATCCACATTTTTCTTTGACGTGGATCCCACCTCCCGAAATCCGGACACCATCTTCCGTGTTGGAATCTTGAGCATGCGCCCTGAAATCTACATCCCCATAGAAGTGAACGCCTTGGATTTTGTTCCTTGTACCGGAACGATAATTATGCCCTTGGTGAAAGTTGATAATATTATCATTGACGTGGATCCCACCTCCCGCAATCCGGATATCAGCTCCCGTGTTGGAATCTTGCGCATGTGCCCTGAAATTGATATTTCCATAGAAATGAACATCTTGAAACATGAGACCCCCGTTGGAATCAGAAATTTTCCCTATTTGTGGTCTAGTGAGAGTACCACCAGTTGTCATGAATCCATTATCGGAGTAATTGTTGTAGTGATAGTTCTGATTTCCAGAAGAAGAGGAGGTATTGAGCTGAATTTCGTTTCCGGCGTTGCTGTTCTGAATCACTGCAGATGACTCGGATCGAGGGATCGTAAATTCAGAGCTCGTGGGGGACGCAGGCTTCTTCGAGTCAGAGATAGTATCATCAGTATCCCTCGTCTCCCATCCGGCATGCTCAAGCGCTATATCGTCCTCAACGTCCTCGGTAACGAAGGACTCTGGCACAGATTCAGCATATGCATGCCGAGCACCAGTAACCACATGAGTAGCGTTTTCTATGTAATCAATCTGAATCCCTCCAGCTGCATTAACGCGATGAATTGCAGACTCATAGCTCTGTGGGGTGACAGATTGAACAGTTTTTATTCTTCTTTCTGTGTCGAACTGTTGTTTTTGCCGTTGTTGATCTTTTTTATGAACAGGACGTGCGTTCGAAAACAACCATTTAACCATTTTCTTAGACAGTGTCTTGGGAAGAGTATCCTTCTTGGATATTGGGTGTGTTTGACCTTGTCACTGATTTCAGTGAAGTATTTGTAATTTGGCACGAATTTCTCTTGTCAGTAGAGGAGGATAATTAGGAAGAAGAAAAAGGGATTTGAGGGGTCGAGGGCAAGGAGTGTGATTATATAGTCAAGAAAAGGAGAAGACTGTGACGATGACAAGGTGACTGAAAGGTGACGGGGGAGATGAGTAGAAGTGACTGGTGGCCCAAAGTAGCCCATGGACAAAGAATAGCCCATGAAAGCATAGATGAGATAAGCCATGACTGTCAAAGAATCCCGGGACGAGTCATAATTGGGACTATCAGTATAGCGCAGCGTGAGACAGTAATACAGTCAAAAGTTCAAACCTGAACAGATGGTATATTGCAACAAGATCTGATATCAATCAAATCAGTCAATAAGATATGATGACAAAATCATAACCGATTGTACGATGCTATTTACAATATCATAGAAAGACCAAAGATGTCTGCTAGAAGGAGACAAAAGAACTATTCACGAGGCTTCCTCGACCATCCCGTCTTCAAATCTCCTCCTACCTTGAACCGAGGGAAGATATGAGCCTCAGTATTAAATACCACATCCTCCAGCGGGATAAAATCGCGATCCGAGAACAAGAGATAGAAATACTTTAATGTCTCTGCCATCCAGAAACTCTCCATATTATCGCGCTTCATGGGTGGGTCAATATTGGCGTTTGAGAGCGACGTGAATCCTACAACTCGGTAGGAGGTGTGGGTCTGGTCATCGGCATCATGACTGCTGTCGATGATACGTTGGTTGCTGTCGTCACCTTCGTGGTCACCCGGAGACACCTTTTCGACGACTGCGGTGTGCTTGACGAAGGATTTGAACATTAGCCAGCCCCATTCGCGGTATTGCTCATCGCCGGTGATGCGGTACATGTAGAAAAGAGATTCGACTGTTTCCGGTCGCTGGAGGTTATGGGTGTCCTGGGCATGTATCTCAATGTCGGATTTCCATACATCTTTATCCTCTAGCGAGACTGATATGAGATCGAGTTCTTCTGGTGTGTATGAACTGTCTTTGCTACTTCTGGGTGGTAGAAGCAGAGCTGAATCGGGGTATACGTCGGATAACATAGAAGGGGTGCTGTCAGTCTTGAAATATGTGATCTCAGGTGCAAGTCCAGTTGCCGTCGCCAGATATGTAGCCCAGCAGGTCTTCATTAATTCACGCGCAAGGAGTATTTCCTCATCTTGTCGTCGGCTCCAGCTCGATGATTGTCTTGCTTTGGATAGCAATTGGCCGTGTGTTGCTCCGAGGGCTATCGTACCAGGCATGAAGCACACGAGGTGGTCCATTTTGGGTAGCAGGGAATGGTCAAGGCCGTCTGGTCTTTCAGCTAGAACTGCCATTTTTCCGTTTTTAGTATATGTGATCAAATGTTTACTGATTCCAGTGAGTGCTTCGTCCCACATTTCCTTGTAGATGGGCTCTCCCCCGGATGTTTGCAGGTATTGTTTAATGAGATACTCTGTCGTGAATCAGCACTGTTATATTACGGATGATAGTGCAGGCTTACCATAGTAAGAGTCGCCCCTACTTCCCAATCGAATGTTCCTTCCACGGAACTCTCCCTTGTCCGCATAGATAAATATTGGCAAGAGTCCATCCTCGGCTTGTTGATTATCAACAACTTCCATAACATGCTCGACAATCTCCCAGTACTCTGCCTCTCCGGTCAATTTAGCTAGATACTTGAACTCCAGCTGTACGGTGGTCGCTTCCGCTGTCGAGGACGCGCCGCCATCTGCGTGAGACGGTATTCCCAGTGACGTATTCAGGTTAATACTGGCATAAGGTACTCCTGATGGAGACTCAAAGGCACCCAGTAGTCGATCCGCCAGATCGGCAGCTTTCTCAATGTAGAGATCTTCGCCAGGAGCCCCTGGATCATCGTCGGTTATGGGTGCCAAATTTGGATATTTTGTTGATAGATAGTGTGCCGATAATAGACCACCAAGCATACGAATAGTAGTTTCGAATGTATTCACATCATGATTCTGATCGTACCGTAATGAATTATGGATCCAATGCCGAGCATGTTGCACTCGAGAAGTAAGATTCATTAGAATCATAGTGTCAAGAGCATCGACAATGGTCCACCCCATGCCGCCTTCAACCATATTCCTTCCTTTTTTGGAAACAGGTTTGTACTCATCGTATCCTATATGCCAGATTAGTAAGGTGTGCCACCAGATTGCCTTTCCCAAACTCACCCCAGCCGTATTTCTCATACGAGTCCCAACTTATAGTGAACACATCCTTGACTTTCTCTCTCCTCTCTTCCCAGTCCACCTTTTTAGATGAAGCGGTCTCATCTTCAGCATCAAACGTCTGAATCCATTTCCACAGATTCTCTCCAGTTTCACCAACAGGTCCAACGACTGCCGGACTTCCCCAACCACCCCAAAACACATACAGCAACATCATTATGAAGCACGCAACCACCGCATATACAACGCGAGACGCGGTTCGATTCGGCCCTGTCCGGCGTGGTTTAAAATACGGCTTGTCCTTGTACACCGGCAAATCTCGATTCTTCTTCCCACCAAAGAAGCTGTTTATATTGCCGAGACCTGCACCACCACCGCTGCTGCCGTTGCTGTTGCCATTTCCGCTGTTGTTCTTGGATGCGAAACCATAGCCACCTAAGTTACCACTGCTGCGTGCCGTTGGTGCTCGCCAGTCGAGACCTTGTTGGGAGCGGTCATTCTGAGACGAGTGGACGAAGCCGCCGCCCACCATTGTGCTTTAACCCAGGCTATTCCTGGCTTCTCGATTCTTCTTCGGCCAATTATTCCGTTGTCAATATCGTTGCGCGGGCTCGTGGATCGAGGGGTGGTCGTTTCTCTGAATGTGTATAATTTTCCGATCAGCGACTTTGAAGGCGAACCCACGCAGACACACGTGGTAAAAGAGCGAAATGTGTCCTAGACGTATGAAAAACAATTGGACGTCAGCACTCAAAAGTACATAACCAAAAATCTAATAGGTGTTGGGGGTAATGCACTGTAAAACAATCCCAGACAAGGATCGATGCAGGGACATTTGAAGCTCCACCGTGGCCGCAACGAAGCTCTATGATTATATGGAGACCGATTCACCTCATTTAAGGGTTGACATGAGCGCGTAGAATAAGACTCTGAAAATCAATTTCAGGTGTTATACAATCCTCAGTCAAAGAGGAAATTCTGCAGAAAACAGTGGTCAAGACTGTTTGTTCCAAGATTCGAGTCGAGGTGGCTTCTCCGCATTGACGGAGACCAGGGGGAAGCTCGGCACATCGCCGACTCTAGCTCATTGGTCGTCACTACGTACAATATTATTTACAAGCAGGTCGAAAGATACTTAATACAACAAAAATGATATCGTGAATGCAGGATAAATTGCAATGCGTCTGGTTAATTTACAAGCATCCGATTATACGCCAAGGAAACTTATGCAGCTCTATAGTTTCTGGTACTCCAATTTGCCCTCGAGTTTCTTTGCTTCAGCCACCTTGCGGACTGCCTTGCTGAAATCATCTTGGTTGATAGAGTCCCGTTCATCCTTGATTGCGAAGAAACCACTATAATCAAAGTTAGCAATCATGGTCCATATTTAGTGAGAGGGGGTACATACGCCTCGGTCACGACGTTACGCAAATCGGCTCCGTTGAGACCATCACTCATCTTCACTATGCTCTCAAAATCGATTTCGCCCTCGGTTACCACAGTGCTGGCATGAATCTTGAGAATTTCCAAACGGCCCACCTCATTAGGTAGGGGGATCTCGATCTTTCGGTCCAAACGTCCGGCACGCAGAAGAGCTGGGTCGAGAGTATCGGGCCTATTCGTAGCCATAATAATCTTTGTCTTTCCAAGGTAATCAAAACCATCGAGTTGATTGAGCAGTTCCATAAGTGTTCGTTGAATTTCACGATCTGCCGACGTTCCTTCTGAGAAACGTCGTCCACCGATAGCGTCGATTTCGTCCATGAAGATAATACAGGGTTCGTGTTCCTTCGCATATCCGAACATCTCTCGAATTAAACGCGCCGATTCACCGATATATTTGTCGACGATAGCAGAGGAAACCACTATAGCAGATAGTATTAGCACAGAACAGCAACACAGTCAACTAGGCTAGGCACCTTTCAAAAAGTTGGTTTCCAAAGAGCTAGCTACAGCTCTTGCGAGTAGCGTCTTTCCTGTACCCGGAGGACCATACAACAAAACACCCTTTGGCGGCTTGATACCGACCCGCATAAAGAGCTCCGGGTTCTTCAAGGGGAGCTCGATGACTTCTCGCAGTTCTCGGATCTGATCGTTCAAACCACCGATTCCGGCAAAGTTCACTTGACCGGGGTCTTCCAAGGACATGTTGTACACCAACGGGTCGACTTCGCGAGGCAGCATTCGCATAATCGTAAGCGTCGTCATGTCGAGGGCCACACGAGTGCCTTGTTTGAGCTTCGCCTTATCGACTTTGGACCTGCAGCCGACGACGTACCGCGGGCCGGAGGATGCTTTGACGATGACTATTTGGTTTGATTAGAGGATACAAGAGGCAAAAGATGCTGGGATGCTTACATCGTTCTTCATCTAGCTGTTTGAGGACTTCGCCGATGATCTGACCAACACTTTGCAGCGCCTTGATGTTTTCTTCTGTTATATCGTACTCTTTCTGTGAGTCTTTAATTTCCATACGTAGAGACTTCAGCTTTGCCTCCCATTCTCGAAGGTCCAAAAGTGTCTTTTTGTAATCTTCGATGGCCTGGTTCCTCTCGGGGTCGCCAGCGCCGTTCATCGTGACGGAGAACCAGCTGGTTCGGCACTAGAAACAAATCGGACTTAAGAAATTGTATTAAGGGATGCGCGGCTCGGGACTGAAGGACCATAGAAGGGGAAGTAGCTGGCGTAACGTTAATGATGAAGGTGTCGATGGATTGATGAGCTTCCTTCCAACAAGCTCCCGTTGCTTCTGCCGCCAGCTCCTTCCAAACGTAGCCTCACGTGACATATCGTGTCGATAGCACCACGCACGGACCGGCATATACAAATAGTGCAAACAGCGCCGCACCTGGTACCTTGGTGCCTTGGTGCCTTACTGCCTTACTACCTTAATGCCTTATCTATGCCTGAGTTTCCTGGCCTCATCCGGCACATAAATGACGCTGACTCTCTCCGCATCTCTCCGACCTTCACAGCGGGAGAAATCGCCTTGGGGTCAGATCGTTTGTAGATAAAATCACGGAGCTGTAGACAATTGATCCAGATCTATCCGAAAAGCACGGTTTCTGCCCCACAAGGGTCTGTATCCTCGGAATGTGCAGCTATTCTGATGCTCTGGACTGGGTGTATATAGAGCCGGGTTGCCCCTCCAAAAGTGACCGCATTAAAGATTTTGACTAACCCTTAGAACAAGCTTGCCTTACTCTATTGGCTATTCGAGATTGAGAACAATATCAGGCCACTCAATCAAAGCTTTGTTTACATTTAACAGTTTGTTTACTCTTACACAACCTTTGGAATAGGTAAGTCTTCTGTTTCTGGAACGTATCATCGAGCTTGCCCCACCATCCCACCAAACACAGTGACTGCTTGCTTTCATCTTCTCCCTCTTCTCCTATCCATCTTCAAGAATTCCACGCATTGATTCATACTTTCAGCTGCACATAGTGACTCATTCTCGGTGAGTGATCAGTTGACGCTATTCATCGCGTCACGTTGCGAGGTTTAGCAGGAGTACATCATCGCTCTCTTTTTGGGCCGTCGGTGAAACTTTTGTGACCTTAGCAGCTCACCCAGTGGCCCTGTAGAAAAACCATCCCACCCTCGTCAATCTTTCTTTCTCTTTCTCTTCTTCTCTTCTTCAGCAGTTTCTAATCATCTCATCAGACTACAACATGCCTATCTCCAAGATCCACGCTCGTTCCGTCTACGACTCTCGCGGTAACCCTACCGTCGAGGTCGATGTCGTCACCGAGACCGGCTTGCACCGCGCCATTGTTCCCTCAGGAGCTTCTACTGGTTTGCCTACCCTGAGCTACGTTGTGATACGTCCGCTAACTGATTATTCCAGGTCAACACGAGGCTTGCGAGCTCCGCGATGGTGACAAGACCAAGTGGGGTGGAAAGGGTGAGTTACCTGAAACGAGATGAGAGAAACGTGTATTGATCTTCTCAGGTGTCCTCAAGGCCGTCGCCAACGTCAACGAGACCATCGGACCCGCCATCATTAAGGAGAACATCGACGTCAAGGACCAGAGCAAGGTTGACGAATTCCTCATCAAGCTCGACGGCACAGCCAACAAGACCAACCTTGGTGCCAACGCCATCCTTGGTGTCTCCTTGGCCATTGCCAAGGCTGGTGCTGCTGAGAAGGGCGTCCCTCTCTACGCTCACATCTCCGACCTTGCCGGAACCAAGAAGCCTTATGTTCTCCCCGTCCCTTTCCAGAACGTCTTGAATGGTGGTTCCCACGCTGGTGGCCGTCTCGCCTTCCAGGAATTCATGATTGTCCCTGAGTAAGCTGCCATAAATCGACGCGACGAAACAGAAGCTAACGGTTACAGCACCGCTCCCACATTCAGCGAAGGTCTTCGCCAAGGTGCCGAGGTTTACCAGAAGCTCAAGTCCTTGGCCAAGAAGAAGTACGGCCAGTCTGCCGGTAACGTCGGTGACGAGGGTGGTGTTGCTCCTGATATTCAGACTGCCGAGGAGGCTCTCGACTTGATCACCGAGGCCATTGAGCAGGCCGGATACACTGGCAAGATCAAGATCGCTATGGACGTTGCCTCCAGCGAGTTCTACAAGGCAGACGTAAAGAAATACGACCTCGACTTCAAGAACCCCGAGAGTGACCCTGAGAAGTGGCTCACTTACGAACAGCTCGCCGACTTGTACAAGGACCTCGCCAAGAAGTACCCCATTGTCAGCATTGAGGATCCTTTTGCTGAGGATGACTGGGAGGCTTGGAGCTACTTCTTCAAGACCTCTGACTTCCAGATTGTTGGGTATGTCAGCCCACGCTATGTGAAATTATTGTTCACCAGCTAACGATCATAGTGATGACTTGACCGTCACCAATCCACTCCGCATTAAGAAGGCCATCGAGCTCAAGTCCTGCAATGCTCTCTTGCTCAAGGTCAACCAGATCGGTACCCTCACTGAGTCCATCCAGGCCGCCAAGGACTCCTACGCCGGTGGCTGGGGTGTCATGGTCTCCCACCGTTCGGGTGAGACCGAAGATGTCACCATTGCCGACATCGTCGTCGGTCTCCGTTCCGGCCAGATCAAGACCGGTGCCCCTGCCCGTTCTGAGCGTCTCGCCAAGCTCAACCAGATCCTCCGTATCGAGGAAGAATTGGGCGAGAACGCCATCTACGCTGGCGAGAAGTTCCGCACATCTGTCAACCTTTAAATTAGTCGTGACGACTTGATGAAAGGGAAGAAAATGATTGAAAATTCGACAGAATGAAAATAAGTGCTACGAAGCTACGATCTTGGGCAACATTATTTCGAGATGGGAAGAAAAGCAATCTCTCTTGATTAATGATAGTATGTTGTCATAGCTAATAGAATTTTTCCAAAAAAAGAAAAACATTTCAAGCCCTGTCCCATCAGTAGAATTTCAATCAAAGTGTGATGGACTTGTATCTCACCCCTAAAAGGCAGAATTTTCCTCAATCTCCCAATGCACACTTGCCCCCAGCCGCTTTAACTCGAGAAATTGCATCGCCACCTCTCCAGGATATGACGAGGATCAAGACTCAGGCTTTAAAAAAGGAAGTTCTTTGGTGTATGGTTTGGGGCGTTTTCACGTAATAGTCTAAATAAGAGAAAAACGAGTCGTCTATTGATGCCTTTTGGTTTCTGTTTTACACTGATCTAACTCCATTATTCGGATCTATATGTCCCTTCCCATCTCTTATTGTGCACCGCTTCTCTCATGGAATGGCAATCGCATAGAATTCTGTCCGTCATTATTCAGCTTCGCTGTGATTTCGTCCAGGCATCCAGCAGCGGCGGCGAAGAAGCCAAGAACAGTCTATAACAACCAATTAGCGCGATAAATCGAAGTAGAAGGGAACGGAGGGACGTACAAAGCTAGGCGACAACACTCGCGACAGATACTCAGGATGGAACTGCACACCCACAAACCAAGGGTGGTCCTTCAATTCAATAATCTCCATACGCTCACCCTTTACATCTTTTCCGACAAAAGTGAGACCAGCCTTTTCGAGACGCTCAACCATTTCTGGATTGACCTCGTAACGGTGTCGGTGTCGTTCCTGGATTTGAGGCGCTGATCCGTATAGAGCGCGGAGTTTTGACCATTCACTGCCAGCCTGGAAGATGCAAGGATGCTTGCCGAGACGCATTGTGCCGCCGAGTTTTGTCTTGTCGACCTTTAATTTTCATTAGTAGAAGTTCGTCTAGGAACTCAGGGAAACTAACCTCGGGCATGTAGATAATGGCATGGTTCTTAGCATCAGGATGCAACTCTGCGCTACCCGCATCTTCAATCCCGACAACGTTGCGAGCATACTCGATAACAGCAAGCTGCATACCGAGACAAATACCCAAAAAGGGCACGTTCTTGGTACGCGCCCATGTTATCGCTTTCATCATACCGAGCGTAGCGCGAGTGCCGAATCCGCCGGGAACACACAATCCGTCAGCGGTGCACACATTATGCCACGCCTTGTGGAACTCTGCAGGCGAAACTTCCAAGGTCTCATCTTCGAGGTGCGAGGCATCGACCCAGATAACCTTGAGCTTCTTGCGGCAGTACATGGCAGCATGCTCAAAGGATTTGCTGAGACTGATGTATGCGTCATGGAGCGTTGTATATTTACCCACAAGCGCGATATTCACTGTGTCGTGAAGATTGTCCTGGCTGTGTGCAAGATCAACCCAGTCTCTCCACATGCGACTACCCTGCTCAATGCGGGGGACCGGTTGTTGAATAGAGGAGAGGTTGAGAAGCTCGCTGAGTGTTTTGAGGAGTTTTTGTTTTTCAAGGAGTAGAGGAACGTGATATGTGGTGGATACGTTGTGTACTGCAACGACTTGTTTTCGCTCCATTTGGCACATGTTTGCGATCTTGTCGATTGTGGTGTCCTCTAGCGGCTGTTCACAGCGGCAGGCGATCTGATCTAATTGTTAGTTGTGTCAAGTTGCTAGTCAAGAGGATGTTATACCAAATCTGGGTTGAGACCGGCACTTCGGACATCGCTAACAGCCCTCTGTGTCGGTTTCGTTTTTTGCTCACCACCGGGTCCAGGTCTGGTCTGTATTAGTCCCTGGCAACCCGTCTGACTAGAAGTAAAACTCACGGAATGACAGGAACATATGAGACGTGAATCTGTGCATAGTTGCCTTTGCCAGCCCGTCTTTGAAGCTGACTGACAGCATGAATGAATGGAGCACTCTCGATATCTCCGACGGTACCACCTTTTCATAGTCAGCCACCGCTCATCTATTAATTCACAATCCGAAAATACCTAATTCGATAATGCAAACATCAGGCTCGGCTCCAGACTCGTCAACAGGCACCTTGGCAACGCGCTCGATCCAATCTTGAATGGCATTGGTGATATGTGGTACGCTTCTCATTGTCAGAACAGTCTCACTCCGGCGGGGATGAGGACATACACTTGAACGGTTTTGCCGAGATACTGTCCGACACGCTCCCTCTCAATGACGTGTTGGTAGATCTTGCCAGTCGTGATGTTGTGGTCTCGGGTGAGTGTGGTCAGAAGATATCGCTCATAGTTGCCGAGATCAAGATCCATTTCCTGTACTCAGATGAGAATCATGTCGTATCGAATGTAGTTGTAAGGGGCACATACACCACCATCTAGTTTTAGTTAGTCATTGGTTTTGTTACTGGAGCAACTCAAACATACCATCTGTCACGTAGACCTCGCCATGCCTAGAGGGCGACGATCAGTATAAAAGGAGCAGAACAGCAGACCAAGTACGAACTCTATAGGTGACATTGTGCCAGCCTAAATTTATGAATTAGCCATGGAGTAATACATGAATCTCGAAATCATAGATAGGTCTACTCACATCAATGTTAATGTATGGATCAATTTTCTATTCTAAGTCAGTAATTGACAATACAACCTTTTACAGACACTCATGCACCTCCCAAATACAACAAAGACAGAAAACTCAGGATCCAAGGATACATACAATACTCGTAACCGTAAGACCAATAGTCTTGAGGAGCAAACCAGTGCTGGAGGCAATAATGCCTTTTCCAACACCGGAAATGACACCTGTAAACCAGATTTTGTCAGTTTTCTCTTTCATATCAAATATTTATATTCAAGGAAACGAACTGACCTCCTGATACTAAGACGTACTTCATCTTGAACGTGAGATGGACCACAGCTATAATAGCTATGGTGCGGAAAAGGAAATTCTCGAGAAGACGCGCTTCGATTTACGAAACCGATAAAAGAAAAAAAAAAGCGCGCTAAGCCTTATCTGTGGGGTTTATCATGTGATGGTGCCAAGACTGGATCTGTGAGGAGAGATAACCCTAATTATTTTTGAGAAGACAGAAGACTGTATACAGTTCAGCTGGGTTATAGCGACTTGTGGACAAGGATTTCCAGGATATACGAGTGAATCTTTCACTCAAGTTCTTTGAAATTCGTCAGAGGACGTGTATGGCAACTACAACTATCAGGATGCATAATCGAGCGCTCTAGGGTTAGGATTGTATATGGGATTGATGCCTAGTTTTCATCAATCCATCGTCGGTATGACTCACCTGCATACTTTCAGTAGTTAGTTTCAGCTTCCTCTTTTCAGTGATTATTCAATATATTCATGGCTTGAAGGGGCCACCGAGTCATTTGACTAGGTTGATGCCTTGCATTGTCAGGGCAACCGGAAGGAGGCCTGGGACCTGCCCAGCGAATGTCGGAACTCGAAAGGCTGAGTGTCGTACTGGCGTGAAGCATGGGAGGTTCGGCGATGGGCTGCACACGCTAGACCAAATCATATATATGTACTTGTACCGTTCGGCAACCAGTTTTGTGGATATTTGACTCGGATACCCAGGTAGGTGGGATGGTGGGTAGAGATTGAGAAAAACCGAGAAAACTATTACGGTTTATCATGGATAATCAGATGCAGTTCAGAGAACACTGACTATCAATCAGACAGACATCCTACCAAAGCCTGTTTGTTGTGATCAGGGCCAACCCCGGATGACCTAGGTACATAATTCTAGCTGGCCCTAGCACGGGAGCCAGGATCAATGCCTCAGGCTAGACCTTTAATTGTCCATTTCAGAATCACAAATAATAAGCTGATAATTGGTATGTCTCTTTCAGGAATGAAAATAGTCTGATACCAAACTAAGATGACGTCGACGTGCAGTTGACAGGTAATCCTGCAGTCCACCGTGTTTGCTCGTACGGAGTCCTTCTGTAGTGCGTCTTTGCGCTGAAAAGTATCTATTGGCCGGATTGCAAGTCAAGATTGATCATTGTCGATTCTCATTAAGAGAACAGCCGGGGAGTGAGTGTCTTGAGAAGAGGCCGGAAGGATTGTCCATCCCGATTTTCCCGCCTTGCAGCCCAATATATTCACGTGATTGCCTGGGCTGACCCCTCTCTTTGCTTTGTGATAGGCCTTTTTTTCCCCAAGTTTGCCCTTGCCATTTTTTTGTCACACACAACCCCAAGGCGACGCCTTTGATTTTCGCCATTATCTCTTGCTAGAAAGTAAGAAGCGAACCTAAACCTTTCTCGTGACTCCCTGAAATCTTCTCGACAGAGCTTCAAGCAAAAGATTTCTCTCGCCATGGCGCCTTCAAAGTGGGGTGAGTCAGATGGACGGATTCCTCTTCCATGATTTTCACGACCAGTGTTGTGATATTCGAGAAAGAGAGACTGACTGACAATACCTCATTGACAGATGACGAAGAGGATAGCACCCCTCCCTCCTCCCCGCCTCCCGTCGCCGGTCGTCGCAAGTTTGACGACGAAGAAGATGACGAAGTAAACCTCACGATAGTCGCATGTGACATTTATTCAAACTGACTCGTGTATAGGTCCTAGACTCCTGGGACGCCGCCGAAGACTCCGAAGTCGAGCGTGAAAAAGCCAAAGCCGCCGCTGCCGCAAAAGCCAAAGCCGACGCCGAAGCCGCCGCGAAAAAGAAAAGTAAAGCGCAACGTATACAAGAACACCAACAAGAACGCAAACGGCTCGAAGATGAAGACTCAGACGAAGACTACAGCAGCGAAGACGAGACCGAGCGTCGCGCACGCCTGCGCAAGACCGAAAAGGACTCGGATCTCAAGCACGCCGAGGATCTACTCGGCGATGTCGACCTGAACCGTAACCGGGGTAAGGCCAAAGCCATCGTTGTAGGCGACGCGTCGGATCCTACAAAGTCGATCGATCTATCTGCCATGCCGCTCTTCAAGCCCACTACGAAGGACCAGTTCAGCACGTTGACGGCCACACTTATCCCGCTGTTGACGGCGAATTCTAAAAAGGCGCAATACGCGCTTTGGGCGCCGGAATTCGCAAAGCAGTTGGTTAAGGAGTTGCCGAGTGATCAGGTTAAGAAGGTGGCTAGTGCGCTGACGACGCTTAGCAATGAGAAGATGCGCGAGGAGCGTCAGGCTGATAAGGGAGGTAAGAAGTCCAAGGCAGCAAAGACCAAGACTTCACTCAACACTGCGCGCGACTTCACGAAGGTGGATACTAATACCTACGATGATGATGACTTGGGTGATGACGATTTCATGTAATTTATCTTCTGACCATATAGGTCGTTTCGTTTCCTCCCACCTTGTTCCTATGGAAATCGATTGTTCCGTTCTATTATATGCATAGCTATTGCTCGGTGTCTTTCATATTTATTCTTTCTCGCAGTGCAAGTTACATCTTTCTTGTCTATTGGATCGAAAAGTTTATATACATTACATCAGTGGTGCCTTACATGTTGATGTGTACTGGAAGAACGTTGCGCACGTATAGATTAATGGCACTGCTTTCTCGATAAATAGACACTGGCTCCGTTTTTTAATTTACCATTAGATTTTACGAGGAGACAACAGTAATAAGTTGAATGATTGGTTTGGTTTGGTTTGATTTGTGTTTGCCTGTGGAAATTGTTGAAAACATATTTGGAAAGGGAATAAGACGAGAGATAAGATCTGCAGGGCTGATCGACACAACAGATGGAAGTCAAAAGAATCCAAAATAGAACTTTCCAAGATGAGATTCTCTCAATCTGTCCACCGTCTCAATTTCTCGGCTCCTTCAACATCGTTTGACATTTGAAGAGCAGAAAGTCAACCAGAAACAGGGCAGGGGATAAGACAAGG
Organism: Talaromyces ruber; assembly: GCA_022813215.1. NCBI lineage: Eukaryota > Fungi > Ascomycota > Eurotiomycetes > Eurotiales > Trichocomaceae > Talaromyces > Talaromyces ruber. The sequence goes on along the minus strand of JAKLMW010000023.1, from coordinate 443,747 downwards.
AAGAAAAGATTATTGGAGAGATGAAATAGCACGAAATTTCGCAAACAGATATCCAGCTCCAACCTAGCGTTTCTCCAAATATCAAACTCCGCATCCAACTACAGGCCTGATCAGGGAACAAACAACAAGGGCGGCTAAAGGCAGTCGTTTGGACTTGCCTAAACAATGGGGAAAGGGGGGATAGGCTGATATTTGCCGCATCGATTGAGGGGGGTAACGGGGAAAAGGAAAAAAGAAAAAAAGCAGGGCGCTCAAGACTCCGATTCGAAAGACGCAGTAAGACATAGGAGAGTAGTTCCAGAAAGTCATTGAAGACATCGAAGACCAGCTTCCTTGTGCGTTTTCGTAAAGACACCAGACTTTCTACTCTGTTGGAGCGGGAGCAGCGGCAGGAGCTTCCTCCTCCTCAGCCTTTGCCTCAGCAGGAGCAGCGGCCTCCTCAACAGGCTTTTCTTCCTTGGGCTCAGCGGCTTCGGGCTCACCGCCGTCGGATGATGTCCAGAGGGTGAGGTTGTCACGCAGCAACTGCATAATGAGGGTGCTGTCGCGGTAGGACTCCTCGGAGAGAGAGTCGAGTTCGGCAATAGCGTCGTCGAATGCCTGCTTGGCCAAGTGGCAAGCACGGTCGGGCGAGTTCAAGATTTCGTAGTAGAAGACTGAGAAGTTGAGGGCAAGACCAAGGCGGATGGGGTGGGTAGGAGTGAGCTCAGTCTGTGCAACATCGGTGGCGTTCTATGATCGTTAGCACGAAGAGTACAGACATAATGGCTGCAAACTAACCTTGTAAGCCTCGTGAGCGGCAGTGGCTGCGACCTTGCGCTTATTGCCGGATGCGAATTCAGCGAGATAACGGTGGTAGTCACCCTTCCTGCGATTGAATTAATAAATCCCTGGCTCCGACATTGAAAAAGGGAACAGATTGCGTACATCTTGTGATAGAAAACCTTCGACTCGCCAGACTCGGCCTTGGGGATAAGAGACTCGTCAAGCACGTCCAAGACATCTTGGCACACTTTCTCGAGCTCAGTCTCGATCTTCTGGCGGTAGTCACGGATGATGGAAACGTGCTCGGAGGATCCCTTGGATTCTTCCTTTTGCTCGATGGAGGAGATGATGCGCCAGGAAGCACGACGGGTACCGACGACGTTCTTGTAGGCGACGGAGAGGAGATTGCGCTCGTCGACGGAAAGCTCACCATTCAGCTGTCCCTTTATTAGTACGAATGGCGATTGTTAATTTGTATATTCGAAAAAAGGAGGAAACGTACGTTGGCAACTTCCTGTAGAGGTGATGGTTAGATAGAATCCAACTTACGATCAATTTGGTGAATAGTTGCTTACCTTCATGTATGTGACCATCTCTGTTTACACGAGTCTGGTTAGTTGCAATCTCTGGATAGAGACAATGCTTGACTCACCATCGTAGCGCTCAGCCTGCTCGCAGAGGCGTGCAAGGAAAGTCTTGCTTTGGGAGTGTTAGTAACTGGATCACCAGAACTAGTAAACATGATTACGAGTGCTTTACCTTTCACGCTGTAGCCGAAAAGAAGTTAGTCAAACAATTATCAAATCAGGAAATTAGAGCTCTGTCAAGGAGAGCGAAAAGCAGCATTTTGGAGGCGCTGGTAGCGCCAGGCTGGTGCCATGACAAAATGAGGGGTTATGATGTGTACAAACCTCAGAAACGTCAGAAGTCATGGTGGATGGCTGTCAGTAGCAACAGGGACGATCGGTTGAGTCAGGCTAGACACTGGGAAGCGAAATACGAGTTTGATAGGTTGGTAAGGAATTTGCACGACACAGAGAATGAATAAGAAGAAATTGATGTTGTGAGGAGAAGAAGAAAAAATATGGCAGGATTCGACTGATAGATGTTGTTGGCAGAGACGCTTGAGGGATGGCGGCGCAGTCGTCCAGCCGTGCATCGCCCGATTAGGCTTAGCGAGCCAGCAGCCAGCGCGCAATTTCTTTTGGCTGCTGGGGTGTTTCTGCCTTACGAATATTATTATTATGAGTACAATTGTATATTGACCATTATTCTAGTAGCTGTTTGTCCTATATTCAGCGGAGCGAAATCTGAATTCGCTTGACTACTGACGTTGAAAAGGGCGAAGGCGAACACAATCCTCGATATCTCTGCAGATCATGTGAGGGTCAAAAGTCGTTGCTATGACTTAAACATGTGCCAGCAACACGAACCCATGTGCTGAATGATATCGTTGAGGCTTATCTTCTCGTTGGTAGCGATATTGCCTACTTTGAGTATCAGCTGGACCACCCTGGCTTGCCAAGTATTCGCAAGTTTGGTGTTCGATGTCTCAGCCCTAACCGTTCCATATACAACTTTCGACAATCTACAGTCTACGAGATACGGGTGGCAGCAGGCTGAGACCGATAAACCCTTGGAAACAGAGAACAGACTCGGCTTGAAGCAGGAATCTGTCGGGCCTTGGTTACAGCCTGATCGTGATGAGGGTCGATATGACTGACCTGTTCTTCACGGCGACTGGCTTGAGCTTGAAGACTTGACTAGAAACAAAAAGAACATTGTGCATCACATGACCGGTCTGGCTGTTTGTATGGGGAATCACTCCGTAATTGCCAGTCCAAACAAGGCCATGTGGAGCTAACTGTATTTGTACTTGTATGATACTGTATACATTACCACTCTCCGTTAATACGCCCATCTCGACCATTTACATGGCGACTTCTTTTTTTTTTGACACTCGTGCTCATGCGATTAGAAACCTTTTGTCGATTAGCCTTGAATATTCTTTTTACAGTCACTCAAAAATGCAAGTATAAGTCCAAAAGTGCGGTCATTGCAAAGCATCAAGTCGCGATACGGTTCCAAGCGGCAAACGGCGGCGCCTATCAACAGCCTCAACGCAGAGCATTGCTCCGTGCGGCGCTCCTGATGGGTTAGCGGCCTGCATTCTGCAGGCTATCTTAACCCTAGTCCTGCCAAGGTGTCTATCGGATTGATAGCCGGCTAATCTGCGATACGAGGCCCTTAATTACACGTATTTCGTAATTGCAATACCATCGATCTGTAATCATCTACGTATATTGCTTGCTGTCCTTTTCTAAACCTTCTTTCTTGAACGTCACTACTCCCTTCCTTTCCATACAAACTTGCTACTTTCTTTCTAATCGTCATCAGGCTCTCTGATCACGACATTGAGATTGTCTGCAAGCCATGGATCACTCTTTTACCCGCTCTCCTGCAGAGCTGCTCCGCGACTTTGGTGTTTCGGAGGATGCAGGCCTGGCACAGGACCAAGTCTTGCGCTTGCGCGAGAAGCACGGATTGAATGGTGAGTATCTTTCACTTCGTACCTGTAGATGGAATGCATTTTATTCGGAAGCAAATACCTGTCATGACAAAGGTGATTTCGGTTAACACTCTGCTTTACAGCTCTTGAGGAAGAGGAAGCTACCCCTCTCTGGAAACTAGTTCTCGAGCAGTTCCAAGATCAACTTGTCCTCATCCTTCTCGGTTCCGCAACAATCTCGTTCGTTCTAGCTCTCTTTGAAGATGGAGATGACTGGACTGCTTTTGTTGACCCAGCTGTGGTAAGCATGTCCCGCGCAATGAAAATGCAACGCTTACTAAGATGCTTTGTGACAGATCCTCACCATCCTTATCCTCAATGCTATCGTCGGTGTATCCCAAGAAAGCAGTGCCGAGAAAGCAATCGCAGCTCTTCAAGAATATTCCGCAAATGTCACAAAGGTCGTTCGCAATGGCACTCTACAGAAGCTTAAGGCCGAGGAGCTGGTCCCCGGAGACATCATCCACATCGCTGTGGGTGACCGCGTCCCGGCCGACTGCCGGTTGCTCTCAATCCAGAGCAACAGCTTCCGTGTAGACCAGGCAATTTTGACTGGTGAGAGTGAAAGTGTTAGCAAGGACATCAAAGTTGTCTCGGACAAGCAGGCGGTGAAGCAGGATCAGACAAATATGTTGTTCTCCGGTACTACCGTGGTGGCTGGCCATGCCACTGCAATTGTTGTTCTTACGGGAGCCTCGACCGCTATTGGTGGCATCCATGAGAGCATTACTTCTCAGATTTCCGAGCCCACGCCCTTGAAACAAAAGCTGAACGATTTTGGCGATGTGCTTGCAAAGGTCATTACAGTTATCTGTATCGTCGTCTGGCTGATCAACATTGAGCATTTCAACGATCCTTCTCATGGCGGCTGGGCCAAGGGTGCCATCTACTATCTGAAGATTGCTGTGTCCCTAGGTGTTGCTGCTATTCCGGAAGGTCTTGCTGTCGTTATCACGACGTGTTTGGCATTGGGTACTCGTAAGATGGCAGCAAAGAACGCTGTGGTTCGATCTCTACCCTCTGTTGAGACCCTCGGAAGCTGCAGTGTCATTTGCTCTGATAAGACTGGAACTTTGACCACCAACCAGATGAGTGTTGAACGGGTTCTCTACCTAAACTCGACCGGACAAGGCTTTGAGGAAATCGATGTCGAGGGTACCACTTTCGCTCCCGTTGGTGCATTGAAGAAGGGAGGAAAGCCTTTGAAAGATCTGGCAGTTTCTTCCTCGACTATCCGTCAAATGACCGAAGTACTTTCTGTGAACAATGAGGCTACCCTGGCCTATGATCCCAAAATTGGATATTCTTGCATTGGTGAGCCTACCGAGGGAGCCCTGCGTGTTCTGGCTGAAAAGATTGGAACCGACAACGCCGCTTTCAACGAAAGCATACGATCCTTGCCTGCGTCTGGTGCTTTGCACGCTACCAGCAAATACTACCAGAACAAGCTACCACTCAAGGCAACCTACGAGTTCTCCCGCGACCGCAAGAGTATGTCTGTTCTGGTCGGTGAAGGCAAAGATCAGAAGCTTCTGGTTAAAGGTGCCCCTGAATCTATCCTTGAACGTTGCTCTCATGTCCTTCTCGGATCTGATGGCCCCCGCGTACCATTGACCCAGAGCCACATCGGTTTGATCTCTGAACAGGTTGTCGAATGCGGTAATCGGGGTCTTCGTGTCATTGCCCTGGCCACTGTGAGTGATGTCTCGACCAACCCCCTCTTACACACTGCCAAAACGTCAGAAGAGTATGCCCAGTTGGAGCGCAACATGACATTGCTCGGCCTTGTCGGTATGCTTGATCCTCCTCGTCCAGAGGTTGCTAGTTCTATTAAAAAATGCCGTGAAGCCGGGATTCGAATTATTGTCATTACTGGAGATAACCGCAACACTGCTGAGTCTATTTGCCGCCAAATCGGTGTGTTCGGCCCTGATGAGAACCTACAGGGCAAGAGTTATACTGGCAGAGAGTTTGACGATTTGAGCGATAGCCAGAAACTGGAGGCAGTCAAGAACGCATCTCTCTTTTCTCGTACTGAACCTGCCCACAAGTCCAAGCTTGTCGATCTTCTTCAATCGCTCGGTCATGTTGTCGCCATGACTGGCGACGGTGTCAACGATGCCCCCGCCTTGAAAAAGGCAGATATCGGTGTTGCTATGGGTACAGGAACGGACGTCGCCAAACTCGCGGCCGATATGGTCCTTGCCGATGACAATTTCGCTACCATCGAGGTCGCAGTTGAAGAAGGCCGTTCCATTTACAGCAACACGCAACAGTTCATCCGATACTTGATTTCGTCCAACATTGGTGAAGTGGTATCTATCTTCTTGACCGCTGCGCTGGGCCTACCAGAGGCTTTGATTCCTGTTCAGTTGCTGTGGGTGAACTTGGTTACCGATGGTCTTCCTGCTACTGCTCTTTCATTCAATCCTCCCGATCACGACGTCATGCGCCGCCCTCCCCGTAAGCGTGACGAGGCTCTTGTTGGCGGATGGCTATTCTTCCGTTACATGGTCATCGGAATATACGTTGGCGCAGCCACCGTGTTTGGCTATGTTTGGTGGTTCATGTTCAACCCTGCCGGGCCTCAGATCTCCTATTACCAATTGGTCAGTCCTATTCTATCTATACTCCACATCTGTACTAATCTTTTATCACAGTCACACTTCCACAAATGCAGCACCTCGTTTCCCGAAATCGGCTGCAGCATGTTCCACAGCGACATGTCCAAATCCGCCTCCACTGTCTCTCTGTCCATTCTCGTCGTGATCGAAATGCTCAACGCCATGAACGCATTGTCGTCAAGCGAGTCCCTTCTCACATTCCCACTATGGCACAACCCCATGCTCGTCTACGCAATTGCGTTGTCCATGTCGCTCCATTTCGCGATCTTGTACATCCCGTTCTTGCAGGGGTTGTTTGCTATTTTGCCGCTGGATTGGAATGAGTGGCAAGCTGTTATTGGGATTAGTTTGCCTGTTATGTATGTGTCCCCTCTGCGTCTTTGTCTCTGGTTCAAATGCTGATACGGTGATAGTTTGATCGACGAAATCCTCAAATACTTTGAGCGACGCCTATATGACCAACGCGTTGAGCAGCCATCTCCCGCTGAGAAGCAGAATGGGAAGATCAAAGCTGCTTAATTCGTTCAAAACTGGGGTGGTGGAAATTACTCATTATAGAACAACAGAAGCAAGCAACGTCACAATTTCTTGTCTCATCATAGAAGACAGCAAGAGAGAAAGGCGTTCAGTTATCTCGTCCTGCATTTTCATGGCCTCAAAGATCATACATTTAGTTTAGATTATAGACATTTTGCTAATCTTACGTATTATAGCTATCTTATCTATGCATCAACAACGGTCTTACTTCGCTAACCATGTTATGTTAGAACCAGATATGGAGCGTTCTGATGAGCCAATGAAAAGAAAATCGAATAAATCTATACACCGACATTGTCAAGTAACTATCTCCTACACACATATATTATGAAATACCAAGAAGAGAAAAAGACAAAGGTGATGAAGAACGGGCTAGATCCACAGGTTTTTCAATGCACGATGATGCATGCTTCTCAAAGCGCAGGGAAATGGATGGTGGGTGGGGTATAATTATGGAAGAAAAGAAGAATACAAAATATAGAAGGGAGGTGGATGGTACATGTATATACGAAATGAAAAGTTGGGGATAAGGGAATTAGGTTGTGGTAGGAGTCTTTTGGTTTGGTGTTCCGTCGGTTGGTGCTGCTTCTTCAGGTATGATCGTCTCGACCTCTTCAGTGGTCTCTGGCGCTGGCGCTGCTTCAGCCTCCTGATCGGGCTGCTCTTCAATGACCTCGTCTATCGGATTTTGAAGAACCTCAGGATCATTCAGCGATGATGTCCGCGGTGGGATAGAAGACGAAGGCTCAAGAGCTGCTACTTGAGGACTCTCCTTCAGTGTTTCCGTCTCAACCGGCGCAACGACTATTGTTTCATCGCCGTCCTCTTCAGGCTCAATCACAGCCTCGGCCGTGAAGCTGGTATCTGTGACGCCAGGATCGCTGAATGTGTCAACCTCCTCAGTATCCTCTCCCATATCATCATCTTCCTCTTCTATAATCTGGCTTTTGCGCGCTTGTGGCTTGACGGTTTCGCTTGATGCAGCTTCTCGTTGAAGTGGAGGCGATAGATTAGGTGTTCCCGGTCCGTTCGTAAACATCAATGTATTAGTATGGAGCATTGGCCCTCTGAATGGAGTTCTCTTCCGTCGAGCAAATATAAAGCCAGGTGCTTGTGGAGGTGCTGTTGACGGACCAGCCACCGCATCATTAAAAACCGAGTAGATACCATGGTTATTGGGGTCGTTCACGTCTCGTATAGCATGCGATGGGTTGCGCACGAGCCGGATATTGCTGGGAAATCGAGAACTAGCATTAGGTGTAGCAGGAAGTACTTTGACAGATGTATGCGGAGAGCGGCTTATTCTTGAAGCAGTTGGCGTAGACATGGTATCGATGCTGTTTGATGAAATAGATGAAGCTTTGGAGTGGGAGTGGGCATGATGGATACTCCTCACAGAAGAGACAGATGATGAAGTCGACTTGCGCCCGCGCAAACCAACAGATGAACGTCGATACGAGCCCCGAGGAGTAAGAGGAGCAGGAGACAATGAGTTACGATGACTACGAGGCGCGCGCCCGTATGAATTTCGATGATGAGCATAAGACGCACTGTTAGGCGCAAGACTGCTGGCATTCGATGAACGCTTGATCTGCGTCGGCGTCATGAGCGGTGCTTCCGCATTCGTAGTGGATATCGCTACTGGTCTGCGTTGAGTGTCTGAATTTTTGCCCGGACTAGATTTCGACTTTGAAGACTGGGCACTGGTGCTCTTTGGTGTTCGAGGATGAGGTGATTTGGCACGTTTTGCCGACTCGACTATCCAATGTTTGAGCGATGCCAGTTGGCTCATCAGAGAGTGCTGGTTGCGTCGACCTGTACGACGTCTAAAGAGACCGCTAGAATGGGATGCTAGTTCCGGCTGAGATGCACTAACATGGAGCATGCTAGGTCGAGAAGGACGATTCTCTTTTGGTGGAGGTACAGGGCGTCGTCTGGTGGAACTCAATGACCGTATCGAGTCTTTATCAATCGGCTGCGGTGGTAATGCAATATCTAAAGCTGGAATATTTGCATATGCTTCTGGTACTTTCGGGACTTCCGGGATTGAAAGCTCGGCTAGTAAAGTCAGAATGAACGAAGGGTGCTACGAGACTGGTAGACAGCCCAGACAGTACTTACGATTCGGTAGACTGCGACGATCTCTTCTTCCTCTTGCCTGTAGAGTGTCTGCCGCAGTGCCCTCTTCATCAACTTCAACTAGAGCAGAAATCTTTTCCAACCGACTGCTGGCGGCACTCAAGCGACGCAAGCTACGAGCATCGGCCTCCTTTTCTTTCCTCCTTTTTTCGCGTTTCTTTTCTTTTCGTTCCTCTTTTTCGATGAGCAAAGCCCACCATCCGGCCAAGGCATCACATCGTTGCGCCAGAACGTGTTCTATGACCTGATCAATGTTCACACCTGCGCTTTTCATACGTAGCAGAGTCGTTTTCTCTAGAGCTGTCGTAAATGGAGACAGTCGTGGTGCTTGTAAAATGATCTGCTGCTCCACTCCGTGTTCTGCCAGAAATGGATGCGTCAAGATATCGGCTAACGTTGGGCGTAACAGAGGCCGCTTCGATAGTAAAATCTTGATCAATGCTTGCGAGTCATCCGGAAACTTGTCACTAAAAAGAGGGTCCTCCTTGAGAATTTTTGCCTTTGTTTCTTGATCGTCGTCTTCATCATATGGAAGCTCTCCCGCCAGAAGCGCGTATAGTATAATCCCTAGACTCCATACATCGACTTTTTCTCCCGCATACTTTTCTCCTTTCAGCATCTCCGGTGCGCTATAACATATCGTGCCGCAGAAAGTCTGCAAATAGCTGGCCTTGCCCTCATATTCGCGAGTAAATCCAAAGTCGCACAATTTGACGTTTCCATGTTTATCAAGTAGAATGTTCTCGAGCTTCAGGTCTCTGTGTACGCACGATTTGCTGTGGACGTATGCGACGGCTCCGACTAATTGTGCGAAAATCCGGCGGACCTTGTCGACGGGCAGAGGACCATGTTCCAAGATGTAGTTGTATAGTTCATCGCCTGCGTATACATTAACACTTATTCAGCCTTCGACTTTTATGGTATAGCATACCCGGACAGTATTCTAGCACCAGCCAAACCAAGTTCTCCGTTACAATGACCTCGTAAAGTCGCGCGATATGAGGATGGAGGAATTGGCGGTGGTGATGTATTTCGCGCGCGAGATTGGAATCTTGCTTATTCGAGGATTTCAGAACGACCTATCGAATCTCCGTCAGATTATACCCGGCACTGCTGCGTCCGACATACCTTGGAGTTGTTTGTAAGCTTGTGAGTCGCGAGATAGACCTTGCCAAAGGAGCCTTTGCCAATCAGTCTTCCAAGAGTGTAATTGCCAACGCTGCGGAGGTCCGTCGAGGAAAACTCCCTAAATCGGTCAGCAGGACTCTGGCGTCGTGTTGACCCGGGGAATCTTACTGAAGTAACTCATTGTAGGAGTTGACAAGCTTTTCCTTCTGGGACAGGACCTCTGCTTTCGCCCTGACTGCCTGCATGTGTTGTTATTGGGGGGACGTTGTGTACATCTATATCCCCTTTATCTGCAGCGTGCAATTCAACGGTGAGACCAGGCGAGTGTCAATGGTGCCATTCGGAGATGCCTCGACAGACTGATCGGATCAATCAAGGTTCGGTACAAGAAACCACAAATGCCTGTGCTGATTGTTTCTCCGCGGAATATTAATCAATAGCGTAATGCGAAGTCGAGCAGCGATAACGTGATGGGGGCGAAGATTCTAAAGTCGAGTATATAATCGAAGACGTGAAGCGGACAAAGGAGCTCGATAAAGATTAAAAGAGTGTTGATGGTCGCATGTTCCGAAACGTCAGACAGGCCGGGATTGTCATTGATAAACGACTAGTTTCGAATAGCAGCGACTCGGTTGGATGGGAATGTGACCGTAGAATAGCGAACGAGGGATTGTTGAAGGTACGTAGAAATTGTGGAAAGAAACAAGATGGAAATTGGAAAACAAGATGAGAGAGTCATGTCATGCTTCTTCCCGCAAAGACCGAGAATGCTCAGGAACCGCCCTAGGCTAAATCAGGAAACGTGCCTCTCCGGGGTATAGCTGCATGGCTTCATCAAAGAAGCAATATGCCTTGCTGATAAGAACACTAATCTGGTCAAATGCGCGGCTATGGGGTGCTTAGGACTAATGCGAGATACTATTGTGTTGAAGATCGAAGCGCAAGATACATGGCAGTGAACTAATCACATTTTGGATGCGGAAAAATAGGGCACAGCATTCCAAAGTCCGGAATAAAGTCGAAATAATCCCAACGAGTTCTGCAAAAGCGAGTTATCTGACCGGAGCTGACATGCTGGAACATCAGTTGATCATGTTCCCTGAACACAGCCCAACATAATATCAAAGATGGATCTAGCAAGTCCTCCACTTTTATCAATATTGTCTACCCTCTGCTCATCTTCCATGCCTGGAGCACGACCCATGAGCATTTCTTCTCTTATGCACCCAACGGGATGAATGTCTCTTTTGTGCATTCGACGTTGGACGGTGGAACAGATCAAAGACAAAGGAGACCAAGAAGCACAGAGAGATAGAAGCTGTAGTATCCCCTTTTGAGTCCTGTAATCTGCTGTCTTGGCTAAGTAAAATGTAACTTCGACAATCAGCTTTGCGAAGACGTCGTCGAACTTTGCGCGATCAACGTTGGAGGGACTCATTTTGGAGCATAGAAAGATGTTTGACAGCGCAGGTGCCTTTCTGTTGAGATTTACAGCGAGGAAGCATCTGACGCCGCAGCAGCAGCATGCGCACAGCTATATATCTATACCTGCACAAACTCAACAACTGCCTTTATCGGATTCGAGACAAGCTGCCCCAATCGCCGCTGCTCGTGCACTGCGAGCTTGGGAAAGATCGTACGGGGATATTCACTGCGGTCCTTCTATTGGTTCTGGGCGTGTGCGATGGCAGCATAGTCGACGACTATGCACTTTCCAATGAGGCGGTCAAATGCCTTGCAGCTAACAGAAGAGTGAACCTGTTAAAAAAAGCAGAATTCATGAAGAATGTTCCCTCTTCATCACTTGCGATGAAGGCACTGCCTGATTCTATACAGTGCGTTCTGGCGTTGCCGAGAGATACAAATAGAGATGCACAGGGATATATGCAGTCAAATAGGGTTGGCTTAGAGGATATCATCCAGAATAGGCGGAACTTGGCTCTGTAAAAACTGCTGCATTCTTATCGTTCTGCATGAAGACGGTACATCATTGCCATGATTTGACTGGTCCTGCAACCTATAGACAAGAAAAGGGAATTGGATTTCATGCTTTACCCTAGGATTGTTGATTACTGTTGGGATGAGGCTACCTAGGTAGGTCTACATTCTATGTGTTATGTTCCTCTCGGGTTGTTGATCGATCATTCAGGTGCGCTAGCCGTGGTGCCAACCTTGAAGATTTATTTATAATTCTGTGGCCTGAATTGATAGGTACAGATTACGGAATATGTTCAGAAATCCAGTTTGCAGATCTCTCTCTACTCCTCCTTCGAGATACTGGCCAATTGGCTTGAAAACTCCCCTTATCGTAGAGCACGTCAGGCAGCTCACTTTTGGTGTGCTCGTTCACAACCCCCGCACGGCCTCGATGATTGTGGCACGCAGAGTGGGAGGATGGCATAAATTTCGTGAATGAAGACGCAATGCGCTAATTCCATTATTTTGCAGTGTCGCTGTACAGTGTAAAGAGAGACATGAAAGTATCCATTGATCGATGTATCTGACCTTCCTTTTTCGGCCAGATATGCGGCGCGGCGCCATTGTCCCTGAAGATAGAACCCTGCGCGTGGCCAGCGAAATTGGCAATAATTGACAAGCACGAGCGACTTGAGGCTGGATGACAGGTTGGTGGAGCATCGCTGGCGCTCTGCCGCCGACTCCATTTCATGATGCCATCCAGCATCAATGTTCTGGCCTTTCCATTCTCTTGTAGCATGCGCGATGCCACGAACAATAGACATCACGCCATAGCCACCTGGGATTTCATCTTGTTTAGTGTTGTCGCTCGTCTATATCTAAGACGCATTGACTCTCTGCTTAAATGGCATAGATCGCTCAAAGAGAAACGGGCATTGGATTGCCTTCGTATACCACGCTCTCGAGTCAATTACTGCGATCGTCTGTCATCGTCGACTGCAAAGAATCGTAATCATGTCGCTCCAAGTTGATCCCGAAGCTGGTTTAAACAAGGTGGCACTCAATACGTGGAGTGCAGAAGCAGTGCCTGTACCAAGTACAGACAGTGCTGATACTCATGAAGCCAATACGTCCAATAATATCTTTTCAGACCCGAAAACTCTCGAGCACTACACCGCGTTATATGAGAAGGCACAGTACGAGTGTCGCCATTTGCTGGACCCAAACCTCGAATGGACCCGTGAAGAGGAAAGGAAGTTGGTGCGGAAGTTGGATTGGCATGTCTGTTTGTGGGCGGTATGGACGTGCTAGTCAAGTTGAAAGTACTGGTCAGACGGCTAATGTTGGTCCAGTGTACTATGTTTTTTGCACTGCAGGTCGATCGAGCAAACCTAAAACAGGCTGTATCAAACAACATGTTGAACGAGCTAAAGCTGTCCACGAACGGTACGTTGATCCTGATTCAATCGTTAATGGAGTGAAGTACCAGGATAGGGCTGACAGCCGACGATAACTTTCCCAGACTACAATTATGGTGAGCACAATGATCACAAAAGAACAAAAAAGAGGTTCGCGCTCATAAGATATACAGGAAACACGATATTCCTGATTTCGTTTCTGCTAGCAGAGCTCCCTTCTCAGCTGGTGTCGAAGAAAATTGGCCCTGATAGATGGATTCCCACGCAAATAACTCTGTGGTCTATTGTGGCGGTCAGCCAGGTTGCTCTGAGTGGCAGGGGTTCTTTCTATGCCACTCGGGCCTTGCTCGGAGTCCTTGAGGTAGGTGCCGACGATCATAGGCTGCTCAGGACACCTGGAAGTGCAGTCAACATGGCCGCAAGGGAGACTAATTCAGTACTTTAGGGCGGGTTCATTCCGGATGTTGTCCTGTGGCTGTCATACTTTTATACGGGACATGAACTTCCGATTCGTCTAAGGTGCGATCATGCCTTACAGCCTACAGGACGTAGAATCTTGAGTCCACCGAGCGCTAATACTTGGGTAGCTTTTTCTGGACGACACTGAGTCTGACTGGGATCGTGACATCTCTACTGGCATTTGCTATTTTTCATCTAGATGGGGTCCATGGTATCTCGGGTTGGAGGTAAATTCTTCGAACCTGCGGCGCTTGCCAGGCAATTTGGGCTGTTTATTAAATCCTGACTTTACAGATACCTATTTCTGATCGAAGGGCTGGTTACCCTAGCGGTCGGAGTTGCTTCATTCTTTCGGATGCCTGCTTCAGCAGTGCAGACGAAGACGTGGTTCCGCCGAAACGGATGGTTCAACGATCGAGAGCTAGGCATTGTTGTAAATCGAGTCTTGCGAGACGATCCAAGCAAAGGTACGATCTGCTTTTAAATCTACGCCTAGTTAAGAGTGGCTAAGATTAATGTCTTCTAGGAGATATGCATAATCGCATGGCTATCACTCCAAAACGACTCTGGAAGTCGCTAGCTGATTACGATTTATGGCCAGTTAGTCCTTCTTCATTGATCTTAACACAGGCATTAGAGAACTAAGAAGACTCAGATTTATGCTCTTGGGTTGATTGTCTATATTCCCCAAGGTCCGGTAACCTATTATCTGACCCTTTCTCTACGACAAATTGGGTTCAACGCCGTAAGCAGTCCTGCCCTTCGAATCTAACCGCCCCCCCCCTTTTCTTATTATTATTTTAGAAAAAGGCTGATATGTACAAAAGTTCCAAACAAACCTTCTCACCATCCCATCAACCGTTGCTGGGATTATCACTTTACTTGGAATAACATGGCTTAGTGAAAGATTCCGGGAGAGAACACTGATCAGCATGCTGCAAGCAATCTGGACACTTCCCTGCGTTATCGCCCTCAGATTTTGGTCCGGAGAATTGAAGGAATCATGGGGCACGTTTGCACTGTTGACGGTGCTGCTCAGTTACCCATATTGTCACGCTATTCTTGTGTAAGCTTCTTCCCTCCAGCGTTCACTCATATCACTTTCGGACTTTCTTTTCTGACCGTGTATGATGACTAGGGCGTGGTGCTCGAAGAACTCGGGATCTGTGCGCACACGTTCCGTTTCTGCTGCCGTTTACAATAGTAAGTCTTGCTATTCATTTCCCATTGATCAATTGAGCGACTAACGTGTCCGTTTAGTGATGGTTCAACTGGGGAACGTAATATCAGCAAACATCTATCGAGCAGATGATGCGCCACTGTACCACCGAGGAAATACTGCTCTTATCGTCATTAACGTGCTGGCGCTCGTGCTGTTCATCTTGACTAAGTTCTATTATGTTATCAGGAACAAGTGGAAGGCCAAGAAATGGGCTTCACTTACTGAAGATGTACGGTATCCCCAAGTTCTCTTCATGGTAGATCGGTTTAAAGCTGACAGATACTTTAGGAAAGAGTGACATATGTGAAAACCACCAAGGATCAGGGCAACAAGAGGCTGGATTTTGTCTTTGCGCACTGATATCATAACTGTAGAAATGTCTTAAACGACCTGCTTCATGCTGATGCAGTCTTGCTAGAGCCATGTGAATATCGAAATAGATATGGAAGGGATGTTCAGCTGTTTTAATTTTACCTAGTTATTCTCTGATAAGAGGAACAAGTCCTCGAGAATTTTCTGGATGATATTACACTCAACTACGCCGCCTCCCCTTTAGTTCTGGGCTCTTCCTCATAATTGGCTAGCATCAAAAGGTATCATTTCTACTCTCTACACTTTTTATCCTTATTTGAATCAGATTATGTCTCCTTCCACCACGGCAGCTTCTTCAAATTCTCCATCAAGCTGAGCCCCGTACATAGTGCCGGATCCGCCGCCTCAAGCCCCGGCTCATTGATCAATGCCAGGCTAATCAAGCCCAGATACGCATGATAAATATCTATCATTCAGTATTAGCAAAAGTCAAGGACACTTCTCCGGGGTGACTAACCTGGGACTTCTCCCACGGTCTTACCGAAACCGCCGATGATGTGCTGTGTCTTGTCGAGAAGGTAGTGCCGCACGCCAGGAGCATCGATGAGTGGTATTTGGTCCATTATCTGGTCGATTAGTGGAGAATTGACAGTGATGGGCATTTAGACGATGCTTACGCCTAATGTTCCAGTCACCCAGAAACAGTAACATGTGTCTGCCAATTTATTTACCCGACCGTTAAAGCCCGCCCATTTCAGGGACGCTTGATCAGGTGGCTCAAAGTCCGGTAATTTTTCGATCTTTTCACCCAAATTTGTCGCGTTTGGTGTTTCCTGTGCTGGCTGTGATGTCGATGCTCTATTATTAGCATCCAAATCGTCGTCGTCGTCGTCGTCGTCGTCGTCGTCGTCTTCTTCTTCTTCTCCGTCTTCCTCCAGGTCCGTTGTCTGCCTCGTAACTAGCCATCCGAGCAAAGACTGGAATCGCTCGCTTTGCGGTGAGAGAATTTCCGGTTGGTCTATTGAGCCTGTTCTATGCAACAAGGCGAGAGCTCCCATCGCGCAGTATGTCAAGCCAGCTTGTGTCTGTTAGCCATCGTTCCACTGTAGCAATTCAAATATATATATACCGTGAGCCTCTCGATAAGGTGTCTCTCCAAGTCCCCCGTCATAGGACTTATTCACATCAGCAAATGCATCAAATATATACAGAAAGAAGCAAACAAACCTGACAAGACTGCACATAAGCAACCAAGTTCCCAACATCAATATCCCTCACATCCCCCACACCCGCCCCCCTCGGCCCACGAAGCAAATATCTAATCCCCGCCGCACAATAACAGAATCTCAAGTCCTCCCCTCCGGAGATCCTGCCTCCAACACCCAACAGATCCCCAAAACTGCCATCTGGACGTTGCAATTGCGGTAGCCATTCTAAACACTCTTTTCTCTTCACACGGGACAAATCGTCGCCTAAGATCAGTAAAGTCTGAAGAGCCAAGAACGTTGCAGGCACATTCGCTGGATCCCAGGCCTTGTTATCATCGTTGTGGCTTGTTGGATCGCCGAATATCGTGCCTGTAAATCCCCGAAAGCCGCCAGAAGGGTGTTGGCAGTGATACAGCCAGGAGATGTAGGATTGGCGTTCGGCGGGGGTTGTGACTGTGTGCAGAGATCCAAGCAAGTCGAGCCCCGCGATGATGAAGAAGCTGAGCAGGATCCGCCCACCGTCGCCGGTGGTGTATTGGTGCGGAAGCTTAGTTTTGAGGCAGCGGAGGAAGTATTTTGTGTGGCGTTCTTTGGTGAATGTTGTTGAGGACATGATTACTTTTTCTTTTTTTTTTTTTGTATCCGCGTAGTGTTATGTTTAGATGGTTGGATCTTCAAGATGGAGGTTGACGAAGCGATGAGACGAAATAGTTAGCGAGGGCCATTTATTTACGCCACTGGACAGTGAAATGCAAGCTATTGTTCTCTGGAACACATATTGTTCTCGATTTCATTATTCGATATATTCTTTGTTTAACGTTCAGAAGAGTCTAGCCAATCGAGCTGTGTAATATTAGCGCGCGGGTCAATCCCGCTGCGGAGCTGTAGGTAGTCTCGGTAGCTCCGGGATAGCTTTTCTTCACCTGACAATATTCTTCAAGAGTCGTCACATAGCAATCGTATACAAGCCATCAGCTCATACAAAATGGCCCTCCTCTCATCCAAAACCCTCATCCAAGCGCACGCGCTCTTCACTTTCATCCTCGCCGTCTACCTCATCGCCTCCCCCAGCGCCATCACCGAATCAGACATCATCTTCATAATCGGCGAAGCAATGCAAATCGTGCGTAGTCAACCTCAACTCCAACAAACGCAAGACTAAAGCTGACAAAAAAAAAAAAAGGACCTCGACCCCGCAATGACAACATCTTATTACCCGCTCGCCATCTGCGCCATCTTACTAAGTGGCGAGGCATTGACTGACCTGATCATCGCGCGCAAACTGCCGCAAATCGACGACATCCTCTCCACCGTCCAACATGAGCAACGCCGCACCGAAGACACAGGCTTTTCGCGCATTACGCTCCAAAAACCGAAACAGAGCATCAATACATTGACCATTCAACTCGCGACGCTGTACAATGAAATATGGACGTTCATTGCGGGTGCGCGATTCTGTTTCTTTTTCGCGGTTTCGTTATTTATATATACGAGTGGCGGAAAATCGAGCGGTTTGGCGTGGGAGGATGGCGATGATGCGCAAATGAAAATGGGTTTGGAGCAGGTTAAGAGTAGGGTTGTGTTTACGTATGCGTTTGTGGAGATGATGTTTTGGTTATGGGTTCGTCCATTCCCACACCTAGACAAAGAAATTTTGAGGCTAATGGTGTGTAGACACTGTCGAATGTGCGCGAGGAACGACGCGAGGTGGCTGCTCGCCTGGCGCAGCAACAAGCCGCCGAGAACGAGCGCAATCTCAAGCTCTAGCCGACCAAGGCTAATGTATTTTTGTACAATCGCAATTACTTATGCATAAGAGGAGTTTGTTTACAGCACCTTCATTATTACTGTATTACTATTGACAAATGAGACGACCATTGGACCACATCCTAACCTGACCACACCCCCTCATCCAAAGGTAGTTTACACGAAAATAGCAGCCAAAAGCGCCGCGGCACCCGCACGCGCAGCAGCGACGCCGTTGTTACTCTTCGCCAAAGGCGTAGCAGCGCCCGAATGACTCGCAGATGAAGCAGAGGACGAAGCAGAACCAGTACCGGTGGTGCTGGGGTTAGCGGATACCGCAGAGATGCTGCCGACGGCCGAAGCAGAGTTCTGCGCGGCAACACTGGCAACGCACAGAGCGAGGCCGGAAAGAACGCTTGTCGTGAGCTTCATGATGAATTGATTGACGTCGAGTGGATGAAAGTACTTTTGGTGATCGAAAGGGGGAGAAATGCAAGAATCCTGGGTGTAAGCTGTACCTACGTTTGCATGTATGTTTGTATCACTGTATGTATTGATTTGTTTCAGTCATGTAACACAGATGTACCAAGTATAGAGCTTTTGACGAAAAAGGCAATCGTGATGCTGGCATTTCCCCCATTGACCAATCAATCATTGGACTCACGACAGCTCACAAATCCGGGGTTCACTAATCAGCGCTCGTCCTGCTACCAAATACACAGCCAGACCAACAACAAACCATGGCTGGAACACGACCGCTCCGGTCCAGTCCCTTTCCTTCTCATGACCCAACCCAGCGATGACCCTTAGTATGTTCCCTACACTGTCTATACTTGAATAAAGCAACCGGATATCATCTAATGTCTGACAGAAATATTAATGATCATCAGTACTGCGTGGGCAGGAGGGAGTTCTGGGAATTGGCGGAGTTTGGTGGCGGCGCGAGTCTTTCAGGGGTTTGCGCTGGCGCCGTTTGAGGCTTTGGTGACTGCTTGTGTGGGTGATTTGATCTTTATGCATGTAAGTTTTTCCTACCTCTCTCAAACCTCTGGGATTAGATCGTTGGTTGTGATAGGAATGTGGAAAACGAATGGCCTTCTCGAATGTCGCCCTCTTCGGCGGTGCCTTCCTCACGCCGGTCGTTGTGGGTAAAAAATGACAGCGACTTTAGGATGGAAGTGGTCTTTTTCACTTTGTTTCCATGTTCACCGCAGCGGGCACTGCCCCTTGTGTTCTTTTTCGTCCCGGAGACTACGTATCGTCGAGCGGAGTATTTGAAGCTGTTCGCTTCAGAAATATCTACTTTGCACAGAAACAAATCAATTTTCATTGTCATCTCCCTGCCGTTATGATTCAGATACCACAGAAAACCTCTAGCGCCTTGGAACAAAACTATACAAGGAGTAAATAATATTTTGACAGTACAATAACATGGTATAAAGCGCTTCAAATGATCGTGTCGCGAACTTGAACAGAATGACTAAATTGAATTCAGAACATTAGATCTTCCTCTGGCTCAAAGGACACATTTCCATCCAGGTCCTGTACAATGACCACATGAGGACGAGTATCACGATGCGGAACCTCTTGGATGGATCCAAATTGATAACTTTGGTTGAGGTATGATGGGTAGTCATGGATTGTTGTATTCTTCTCCTTCGAAGGTGACGCATGGGGAGGTGTCGTATGGGGGGAGTACTTTCAATAGCATCGTGAAGTATCTTATCAATCTACTGGATGATCTGAACTTTATCTGGATACTATGTGTAGGGTTTTGAGATAAAAAGCTTCTGGTCTTCATTGAGATAAACAAATCCGAAATTCTTTGAGTCTGTAAAGAGGCCGAAAATGTTAGTATTTGTTTTAGTGACTGCTTTCTGGCTATCTTGAATAGTAGCAAGATAGATAATTAATTGAGGAAATATTATTTGTGATAAACTAGGTTTTTTATTAGCTCTTCTAGAATTAATTAGCATAGTAAGAAATATATATAGAATAACTAGAGCGGTCTGTGGATGCTCTTTTTCTTTATATGTAAGGTAATTAATTATTAGCTCTTCCTTTGATCTCTTTCTTTAGATAGTTACTGTAGATAGATAACTGTACTTCAGTGAAGTAGTTTAAGTCTTGATTATCGAGACATTTGAGATGATTATATATAATAATATTGAGAACCGTCCGGCAGGAGATTTCAGAACGTGTTTGCTTGAAATAGCTTGAAGTCTTGAGTTCTTCGATAGCAGTGTCTAGAGGCTAGGATGTTAGCAAGTACTACATATAAGGAAGAGCTAATTGATATGAAACTAACCAGCCCTTGGGGATAGTTGACCATCACTCAGTGTATCAGTAGACCGAAGTTCCCATAGATGATTGGCGGTTTCATCATAGGTCACAGCTACAGCACGTGCTGCCTTATCAACGTCATCGATGCTAGTGGCGGAGCTAGTGGGTGTAGGCCGGTAGGATCTTTCAATGATTTTGGCAAACTCACTGACCAATTCAGCGGACTCAGAAGGATGGCCATGGTCTTAAGAATCATGTACTAGATGCTTCATCGCCTTGACGAACTCTAGCAAGTCATCTTGCGGCATTTTGCCTAAAGCACGCTTCGTGGAAGACATTTTGAAGGTGAGGCAGAATGTGGAGGAGTAAAGGCAGGAAAGAGTAAAGGTAGAAAAGAGGAAGGAAGAGTAAAGCGAGACTAAGTGGGGTTCGCTGCTCAGTTCGCATCGACGCTAGCCCATTACAGCCTAGACCGCATCTCGTCCGCAGGCTCGGCCCCAACTACGTCACTCATACCGTGACGCAGCGGAGCTCTCGGTGGTCGCGGATGATGAAATGACTTTCTTCTTAACTACTTCACTACATGCTTGACGACTGACATATCAGTGTTGGCCGCTGATTGTCGGGCCGGTTCTTATATGTATCTTGTATTTGTTCATGCATGTTATGTTTGTGATCTGTCTACATCTTTTCTTTAGGGCTGCTTGACGTTAGCCTGTTACTGCATAGACACAATGACTGCAGTGCGAAGCACCAATACGGGCTCTGCCCACTTGGCTGATCACGGTATGCCTCTATCCACAACTTTATAACAGCATACTGACGATGCAGCTGCAACGGCCGCATTGTACGCAACAGACCCAATGCGAAAACGTGCCGGAAGCGAGGCCCTTCAATCGCCGCAGAGCCAACGTATGTCTTAGTCCTGCAGATACGATACAGCTGCTTAGAACTGACGAATATGTAGCCACTTCACTTCCTGCAGGTCTCACCCTCGCCAACGCCAGTGCCGCTGCAAGCCTTGCACACGCAAACCAAAAATCGACAGCTGCCTGGCGACCCGAACGACAGCCCTACGCCGAGAAGGCGGCCGCCTTTGTTCGAAGCTACCAAGCTCCTGAACCGGCGCCCACCAAACAACCCAATCCGGATGTCTACAAGGCTGCACTGCTAGCCGCGCAGGATCGAGTGTTTACCGCTTCTCCTCCGGCGGCGACTACGCCAGAGCTCAAATATGATAAAGCCGCGTTTGAAAATATTATGTCTGACAAGAGTCGTGCTCCGCAGCGAGACAATACGCTGCAGTTCAGTCCTGGTGCTTTGACGGCAGCTACGGGCGCAGTGTCGAATCGACGACGGACCGAGTCCGCGCCTACGAAGCCCATGTTTCACCCGGATGCTTCTGCTGCGCTTACGGCTGCGACTATATCGCATCGTGCCAGTCAGGATGCGTCTGCGCGGAACGTCTTGAGTGATCTTGATCCAGGCATGGAAGCTGCTCGGATACATCACATTGCGCGGACGAATGTGCAACTGTACACAGCCACGCCTCCTGTGGAGATTGAGCTTGAGGAGCAAAGATACAAAGATACTCTGCGGGCTGCTGCGGTGTCAATGGCAAGAGACATGTATGCGTCGGCAGCCGCGACAAAGGAAAAGCCTTCCAGCGAGACTGATTTTGCGAGTGCGGCGGCACAAAAGAGATTGTCGCATCGTCTCTCGCAGTCTCAATTCTCCTGGGTGCCTGGAGATGAGTATAACGCCACGCAACAGCGAACCCCACCGAATTTGCACGAAGCTGCTCAGAAAATTGCTGCAGAGAAACTTGCAAAGATGCAAAGGAATGATTTGTATAATCAGCAGCAGTACTATGGAACTGCCGCAAGTCCGAAGTCGCGCCAGAATTTTGCTCGTCGTTTGAGGAGAAGGACGTCGAGTGACGGAGATGTGTCGGAAATTGATTGGCAACGCTCTGAACGAATCAGGAACCAAATGTCCTCTCTACAGAGCCGCGTGAACGCGATTGACGAGAAAAAGTCCAAGGACAGGGCTGATCTAATGGAAGTTGCGCGCAAAAATGTCCATGCCGCTATTCACGACATGGACGAAAAGGTTTATGCGCACACTGGCAAACCCTCGCCAACTATGCAACGCGAATGGGAGGAAAAGGCACAACTACGCGCGAAGCAAGAAAGCGAGGCCCGTTTGACGAACTTCGGTCGGGTTTCTGTTGGTGGTGATAAGTATATGGATCAGTCGGAGGTTGAAGCCATTGCGCGATCGCGTATTCAGCCCACGCTGGATGAGATTGATAACCGGGTCGAGGAACAGCGTGCCCGGGAGGTTGAGGAGAAGTTGGAACAAGAAAGGAGACAGAGGAGGTTGGAGACAGATCAGGCGAGAGAGGCGCAGGTTCGGGCGGAGGAGAAGAAACAAGATGGTTCGTCTATTCCCTGCTTCACTGCATATACGATTCCATTTACTAATTAGCTATAGAACTTGTGCAAGAAAAGGAGAACGAAAAAGGAGTCCTTGGTCGGAGACGTTCCATGCTGGGTAGTAGAAAGATCTTCTCACGCACGAATAGGAAATTTTCTAAGGCGGCAGAGAACGAAGAACGAAAGGGGCAGACTGCAACTCCTGTTACGGATGGTGTTAGGCAGTTTGAACATGGCTCTATGAATGCTACTGCTCCAGTAACAGAACCAGAGTCGACGGCCCAGAGAACAGAAGAGTCTAATCCTGGCCCTTCGCATGAGCAAGTCGTAACTGAAGCCACAGATGCTGAACCACAAACAAGCAACCCAACATCACCCAAGTCAGAATCAAAGATCAAATCATGGTTTAGAGGACGACTCAGTCGTCGACTCAGCAAGCCACCACCTGCCGAAGAACCCACCAGACAAGAAGGAGAGCCCGTTATTACCGGCGGCGTCTCAGCAGCAGAAACCAGCGATCGCGCAGCACCTCTGACCTCACATCCCGTCAGGGACACAGACCTAGTATCCGACCTCGCACCCCAACGACCCGAAGAAGACGCGTTTAACGAAGAAGTCTCCCGCCAATGGAGCAGTTCCACCGAAGACTCCAACCGACACTGGTCCTCCAGCCCCACAGGCGACGACGGAAACCGACGCAAAAAGGGTCTGCGCATGAGTCTGCGAGACATGATTGCGCGACTATCAACTTCTGACACGGGGTCAGCCGCAGGATCGCCGTTGGCATCTCCGACTACCTCTGCTCCTGTTGCCAGTGGAGGCAAGACGGTCGGTACGGCCGCGATGTCTGCGCGTCCACAATTAGTTCCGAGACTGAACACTATGGAGCGCAATGAGTTGCATGACAGTTTTACGGAGGAGTCCTTGCCACCACCGCCGAATGTGGTGCCAGCTGAGCGGAGGAGTTTGACTGGCTCTGCGCGGGATTCCAAGTTTTCCGAAGATCTTTGATTTTGATATTTTTGTGGCTATCTTTTTCTTATATTTTCTCTATTTGCAAGATATTTTTTTTGGATCTTTATGGCTGCAATATTCCCACTGGTTCGGTGTTATGACCTGGATGTACACGCTCGTTACTAGTTACTGATGATATTGTTTTCATGTCGCTATATGTCTGTTTGATGTGTGTACGTACTGTATAACTAATATTTGGACTTTATGATTATTGAAAGATTTCTTGCAATCGCTGTCAAAAGTAGTGTAACGCAATATATGTACTCAATGGATGTTAGGGCATAATACCTAACATCTGCCCTCGACGCCTAAGGCTGCCACCGGAACTTTTCGTTCCGTCCTCGGCCAAACGACTCACTCACTTCTAAGTCTACATCTGTTCAATCCATTCGACGTGCTGGCAACATCAGATATATCAATTAGCTCAAAAGGCTGAAATGTTCCAATGCCCTCAATGCGACAAATCCTACGCGCGAAGGAGTCATTTGGTCCGACATGAGCTAACCCGTCAGCTTCGCTCCCCTCTAATCATCCAACATTACACACTCTAACATGTCAATGAACAGACGGATACAACCTCTCAGCAAGCTGTCCCATATGCAAAAAGGAATTTCAGAAACCGTACAATCTCCCTTTCCCCTGCTTCTCTCTTTCAGTAGGATCAAAAATACTAATGTGTTTTCGGGGGTTAGAGAGGTAGCTCGCCGCCACAGCATCCAATGCGCCAAAAAACACAATCTACCTATTCCGCCGGCTGCGCGCGCGGGCCGGAAGAAGGTCTCTTGTGAGACGTGTTTTGTTGCGAGAAGTGCGTGCGAGAGGGCGTCGATTCCGTGTGTGAGGTGTAGGGTGTTGGGGGTTAGGTGTTCTTTGGAAGGTTCGGGTACCACTGCTACTTCGCTGACTAGGTCTGTGATTACCCCTACCATAACCACCTCTAGTGAGTTCAGGGGGGTGATGGACCCTGGGCCGTTCTATTTTTTGTTGCATTTCACAGATCCCACGGTGAAGAATGATCGATTGGCAATCTCCGAAACGGCAGGGTGCTCCATGAGAAGGAATCCTGTAAATGCGTTGTCGTTTTCATCGCTTGAGAATATCAGCAGTCCGCTGGCATTTTTTATTGGTGATGCTGTGGATCCTGGATTGTTAAGTTTGGGTGACTCGGTGACTGGAGACGAATATTTTCAGCTTGATGAGTATATGCCTGATAGTGCTGTTTTGGGCTCTAAGCTGCCAGGACAGTTACATGATATAGCGGCCAAGTTGGTTGAGACGTCGAGATCCATGAACCTTGACGCCGGGAATGAACAAAGCATGCTCGACATGACAGACTTGGACGCACTGTTCTCGCTTGACAATCTCACCCTCTTCATCACGGCGTTCTTCCACTCGCTGCATTGGCATATGCCCGTCGTGCACTGCCCAACCTTTGATCCTGCCAATGTCTCAAACGGTCTTTTACTTGCAATCTTCCTAGCTGGTGCGGTCTACACAATCCCCTTCAACGGCACCAATCTATCACTGCCCCCTTCCCTCCTTAGCGTAGCCGAAGAATACGTCTTCCGCAAGGTCGCAAATCTATCTACTTCAACGATCCTTGCCGATCAACCTGTCAAAGGCTACGCGATTGAAATAGTTCAAGCAGCCCTCATACTCGAAATGCTGCAATTCTCGCAGGGCGATCCGCTGATTCGACGACGGATAAGGATCGTGAGACATCCATGTCTGGTCTCGACGATTCGGTCTCTGGGGCTTTTTCGGTATAAGCGACGCCAGGCGCCGGGTGTATGTGATGAGTGGAAGTGGAGGGAGCTTGCGGTTGAGGAGGTTTGTATCAGGTAGTCTCTTCCAAACCCACTGTATTCGATACGATACAGAGGTACTAAGTTTAGCTGATAGGGTTGCATGCTGGACATTTCTTGCCGACGGCTTTTTGACCGTCTGCTTCAAGAATCATCCCCAACTCACAATTTTCGAAATGGACTGTGATTTTCCATGGAGTACGGAACTGTTCGAGGCTGAGAATGTGTCTTTGTTCAACGACGTTGTCGCTACTCAGACAACTGGGCAATCGCTGCCTACGTTGCGAAAAGTTGCGGAGAGTCTACTCCAGATGCCCTCGTTGAATAACCGGATATCTTGGGATCGATTGTTATCTGTTGAGCATCTTCTGATGCTAATATATGGTATGCATCACCTCTCGTTAAATACATATCGATTCTAATACCCAATGATGATTAGCAATGAACTCCCTCGCCTTTCAGGCACGATCCGGCCTGCTGGGCTTTATATCAATCGATACCATCAAACACGCCGCCATGAACTGGAGTAAACTCTGGAAGTCGGTTTCAATTCATTTCCATCAAAAGCCAACGTCGACGGAACAAAATCTGCATCTGGGATACCCGAAACATGCAGAGGAACTATGGTGGTTGCTGATGACTACGCTTGATGTCGTTGCCAACAGCGACGACGAGACAAAAAATGGGAAGAGATTTCAGTATCTGGATAGTGTTGCGACTGATGATTTGGGAAAGTTGAATGAGTTTATCCAGTTTGCGGTGCCGAGGGTGTAACATTATTAATGATTTTTTGTACATACTAAAGACTAGAATATTATACAACCAAATGAGCATGTCGTATCTTTGACTCCAACCTGGAAGGACACAAGTATCTATCTATCAATCAATCTTCTTCCCAGCCTGCTCCTCACCCTCATCTTTGAGCTGAGTAAAAGCCCGTCCATGAGGCACCTGATACGTCCCGCCCACCCGATCCCAAAACGTCGTAAACTGGCCATAATTATAATTAAAATAAAGATGATGCATCGTATGGCACGCCGCACCATTGATCACTTTCGAGTCGGACAAGTACTCCGCATCATCTACTACCGCCGTCAGCAACAAAACAAGTCTTCTGGGGGGAAATCAGGGGAGGAGGACATACGAATGAAAACAGTCCACATTGTCACACCCACAAACAAGCCCATATAAGCACATTTCTGTAACGGGAACAGTATTGGGAAGATATGATACGGCAGACTCTGTGCCCATCCATCCACGGGATTAAAGGCATACGATGCAAAAGGTGTGGGCACGATCCATTTATGGTGCCGTTTGTGGATGAATCGATAGATAGATGGGCGATGCTCGAAGCGGTGGATGAAGTAGATCCCGGTGTCGGTAAACAGAATAAAGAGGGGGTATTGTAGGTATGTCCATAGATTCCAGGGTATGTTCAACGGCGGACGAAGGTTGTTGTTGGTGGTAGTGTTGGGGAAATCGTATAGTTTCGTCCAGCCGTGGATTTCGGCGAGAAAGAAGGGTACAGTGAGGAGCGCCATTATGGGCATTGCGAACATGCTCTGAGCAATCTCCTGGCGGATTTGGTGCGGCAAGGATTTGGGGTGGTTGAGGAGGGATTTGTTGTAGATTGTGTGGTAAAGGAGGGTGCTGCCGAGGAAGTACATGAGGACGCCGAAGAGCCTGTGCAACGAAAAGGGTTAGTGGCAATGGACTGCTTCGGAGAGATGGTGGTTACCATGTTATCAAGAACAGTGATACTGCCTGCCTGGGAAGATCGTTGCGTTTCCAGGAGCTGGATCCTGCCCATTGAGATGCTTGTAAGGGGTAGTAGGGTTGGACATGGCGATTGTATGTTACAAGCCGTATTGCGTTTAGCGTGTCGTTGTTGGGAAAGTCTGTTTGTGGTAGAATGGTGGCATATAGTCGGTCGAAGAAGAAGGTGTCGCAGATGTCGAGGAAGACGTCCATTGTGCTGGCAAAGAGGGTGA
Organism: Talaromyces ruber; assembly: GCA_022813215.1. Taxonomy (NCBI): domain Eukaryota; kingdom Fungi; phylum Ascomycota; class Eurotiomycetes; order Eurotiales; family Trichocomaceae; genus Talaromyces; species Talaromyces ruber. The sequence goes on along the minus strand of JAKLMW010000023.1, from coordinate 416,172 downwards.
AAGGTGATGTTGTTTTGAAAAGGGTTTATGATTAGAGTGTTATCAGGACTGTGGTCTTATAGATGGGTGGTAAATACCTACGTGGGATGCTTACATTAATTACCTACCTGGGTATACCTACATGGAATACCTACATGGAATACCTACATGGAATACTCACATGATTACCTACCGTTATTAAATTTAAGAGCATATCAGCCGACGGCTCGCAAGAACTCGTTTTGATTAAGTATATATACAGCAACTCCCAAGGCAAAGGAAATAACCGGGCAACGTGAACACAGTGCGTAGACTGTGGTTGTATGAATCAGTGGATTATGTGATCATCCTGGTGTACAGCCAATCAAGGCAGAATAAACAGATGTATCTATATATGACTGACTGCTTTTGTGAAGGTGTCGCCGTAAATCACCCAACGCAAAATCGGAGAATTGTGTGGCAAGCAAAGCTTGGATATTCCCTAGGTTCGAGAGGTTGGTAGAACTTAGAACCCAATATGCTCAATCCATGAGTCCGAGATCCTTGTTCAGCAAATATTTTTGCCACTTCTTCTTGGAAACAGCCAGCATCAAAGGCCGTCTTGAACTTCTGGACCATATCCAACCCTAATGGCAACCGGTTCTTGATCCAGCGAGCTGGCTGGCAGCCAAGCGCTCTGGCCTTGCGCTGGTCCGAAACGACCGTTGCGATTGATCGCACTGCATAAAGAAGGAGGTAAATAGCCCCGATATAGAGAAACTTCAACATCATTGAGAATGTAGGCATATATACAATAGCAGAGCACTTCTGTCTCTAAGATTTGATATTCCAGCTTTTTATTGACAGTGTCATGTCCATATCCTCTACGCTGGGGCTGAAGAGACAAAACTCTCGGCCCTAAGCCCTAATAAGCCCTAATAAGCTTTAGCTCCCTCCAGGTTTCGATTTGTATAGGCCTATTTCTTCAAGATATTCTATTTATAAATATTCATTGAAATCGTGCGAGTGTAATTGAGGAGCGAACTTTTTTGGATCAATTCCAAGTTTTAGCTAATAGCTATTTTCAGACGCTGCCACTCATTTGGAGCAAAGATCTCGCTCTAAGGCTGTTCGAATGAAAACAACGTTGTGAGAATTGACCAAAAAAAAAAAACTGATGCAATGAAAAAGAGATTACATGTCTGTATGGATCTACTATACCAGGCCATACTTTCACACAACAGTACTAGGCCGAAATTCATGCAAGAAATAAGATATCACGGTCTTGGTTCCCAATCGGGAGGCAATTGACCACATTGCAAGGCCAGTCCTTTCGCTTCTTCCTGGGCGCTGGTCACCGTCAATTAGCGTTTCCTTCACACTCGCTGACTGTCAGGTTTCTTCGTCCGGAGGAAGTCACGAGGAAAATAATAAACGATTCTTTACTGGCGATGCCGAGCGTTTCCCCGCGTTTTGCCTCTGGGCATGGATTGTCTTCGGCGAAACGGAATTGGCCCATGTTCCGAGCGCTTCGGCGCTCTGATAAGATCAGTCTGATCATGCAATTTCGCTATAAACGTTTGATAATTCGCTTCTCTAGTTGCGTGCAAACTTTTAATAGCCAGTATACCAGCTATGTGAGATAATAGTCGAGGATGCTAAAAGCATCCTCCATTGAGAGGCAAAACCCTACGAAAGTACAAGAGCTTGAATATTCGAATTAGAGTACTATGTCTATGACCGAAGCTTTCGCTAGCTATAACAATTAGATTGTTCTAAATTTGCATGCCATAATTCCTGGCCCTCATGTTTCTCACACGAATGATTGCCCGTGCGTCGGGATTATTTCATTATTGCAATATTCTATAAAGACCGTACTCCTTGCATTACTGCAACACCACCACCTGCCTTTATAAGAATAGACGCTCATTCAGGTTCTGTAACCATACCAAACTTAGCACGAGCTCCGCCGCTCCGGAACGTTTTCTACCCAAGGCTTTTGCTGTAAGTATTTGAGATAACGGACTCGCTCCGACAATGCTCCCATCAGCAAGCACAATTTCAATTGATTCTACTCGGTCCAGTGCTCAGAAATGGCAGTCCAAGAGAAAGATAACTCCTAACAGAATCTTCTACACTCGTAAAAAAAATCTTCCAGCTGTAGTCAGGACACTCCAGTATTCGACACAGATTGTTTCTTGGCCGAACTTTCTCACCTCCGCTAGATGTATGGTATCGCGTGATATACTTGTACATTAGTCAATGCACGACAGCCTATTAGGTGGCGGACTATGGTCTCTAATCACGGCTAGTAGCGAGAGATCGCCAATAACCACTCCAAGCTTTGCGGCGTGTCTGATCTAACCGGACAGGCTAACCCAGAAATGCCCTAGATACCCGGCAATGTATAAAAGAGGGTTACTTTAAAAAAGAGCTAAAGCATTCTGCAGAATCGCCCGATAGGCCAACCTTTCGGGATTTGCATGAATTCACCAATAACTACAAGCCGTCCTTACACGATCTCGCATAGTACTCGAGAAAGTAAATAGCACGATGTAACATAATGCGGGAGTAAGCAGAATTGAAGAAAGCAGTACGTAGATGCTGACGATGCGGTAGATATATTATGTGCTCCTCCCCCCCCCCCTCCAATTCTGAGATTTCAGGAACCAGGAACCAGGAACCAGGAACAGCCTCCTCATAGCCATATACACCCTCCACACCATCCAGCCTGCACAAGTACACCATGCGTACCTCTCTCATCACCCTTGGCCTCGCTGCCGCTGTTTCGGCAGCACCTGTGGCTTTGGAAAGCCGCACTACCTGCTATAGCGGTGTCTATGTCATCGGTGTCCGTGGCACTGACGAGTCTGCTGGATATGGAAGCGTTGCTTCTGTTGTAAGCAGTTTGCTCGCTGCTATTCCTGGTTCCGCGGGTGTTGCACTTGACTACCCAGCCTCGTACTTAGATCCTCTCTACCCTACATCAGTCACAGATGGCATCAACACTCTGATCAGCTTGGTTCAGAACTATGCCGACAGCTGCAGTGGTGATATCGTCCTCGTTGGTTTCAGCCAGGGTGGTAACGTTATCACTGATGCTCTTGCGGGAGGTGTGGATAAGCCTACACCTTTGACCGCAAGCTATGTCGACCACAGTAAGTTTCTTGACTCTGTTTAAAGAAATGGTATCTCACACTCTATTAGTCTCTGCTATCACCGTCTTCGGAGACCCAACTTTCACACATGGACAGTCATTTGACGCTGGTACCGATACCAGCAGCGACGGCGTAAGTCTATCTGATCAAGTTAGTAGTCACGAGAAGCTTTTCTGACAACAGATGTAGATTTTCTCTCGCGGCGGCGATAGCCTTGCCTTGCTCAACACCTACGCTTCCAAGATCAAGAGCTACTGTGATACTGGAGACGTATACTGTGCTTCTGGAGACAATTCGAGCGCTCACAGCCAAGAAGTCCCCACCTGGGGATCCGATGCCGTGTCGTTCATTGTTAGCAAGAGCACTTAAAATTCGTGGTGGTATTTGTGCACCTTGGAAACTACGAATTATGAAAAGTACTGGCAACTATTGTATATAGTAAAATACAAATCAGTTTGGATAAGGAGGTCTTATCTCTGTCTATGATAAAAATGTTTAAGAAACCAAGGCACATGCCAAAACTAGGTATGAAAATAGAAAAGTGTCAAGGACCTGGAAACCAGTACAGTAGGGCTAAACACTTGAGCTTGTTCTCCAATACGCTACCTAGCCAATTCCGCCCCATAGAACCTGGAATCTTCCGAATAATAAAGATCTCGTTTCTCATGTCTTACAAAGGTATTCTACATATGGATGCTTAATTGCGACCTAACCAGCAATCTGCTACAAAAATCCCTCATTTAGGGCAACCTAGGAGAAGCCCTAAAAGATCTCAACGGCGGGTTTACCTAGGTAACCACAACCGTGGGTATTGATAGCTAAAACCTACGGCGTTCATTATGATTATAATAATAATAAGGCCATCTTCATAGTGAAGATATTTTATTTCATTTATTTTGAGGCCCAACTGACATATCGTTGGATAATTATACGTAGAATTGAGAATTCTTAGTCGAAACGTAGGACTCCTCATCACGTAGAAGGACTCTTTGTAGAATTCAGGTTAGCTTTTGTATCGATTAGCGAGGTATCTACGGACAACTTAGATGCCTTAAATGTGCAAACCTGAGTCAGTCTTCGAATGCCATATACAACCCTTACCTTGGAAACCCACTTGTTGGAGATAGTCCTCATATTCAGCAATCGACTAGCACCCGCGATACATCTCACATAAAGCGCCTGTGACCCTATAACACAGACTATTTTCTTATAGCTACCGCACTCCTCTATGATTCCAGGTGGCAGTATGATGAACACAAGCAGATCGACGTTAATACCAGATAATTACTATTGATATAGCGAAGTATGAATAGTTTGGCCAGGTCGTGACATGATACCGTCACTTCCCACTATTCTCCATCTATGACCTACCACATTGGTGTTCGAATTAATGACTCGACCAGCAGGGAGCTCTCCTTCAACCCCTGCAAAGAGACATTGACTTCCTAACATCACCAACACCTATGCAGTGTTGTCCCTCGTTCGTGGTTCAAGGATTGGGTTGTTCAATTTGAAAGATATAAATCCAGAACTCCCCAGGCAACATGCGAGTCAGCTGTCCGTGGATGCCACAAATCTTTCGTGGTCAGTATTTGGGTGGGTAAGTAGAAAGTGACCTCAAGAGTCACGATACCTCATTTAGCCCTCTTATGGTGTCTGAGCTGAGTCAATACCAAGTTGTACAGACACTTATGCTTCGTTTTTTCCACGATTACAAACAATGCCCCTTATTATCCTTGAAGCTGGATACGCCAAGTCCTACGATGATCTCGTCGAAGACGCAACTCTACTCCTAGAGGGCGCTGAGGGTGATATTAATATGGTGATTATCGTGGAGATGGAGCCTCTAAAAGAAGGCGAAACATCGCTCAAGTCTAGATTCATTGAAATCTGGAAAACGATGTAGAAGACATGAAGGCAAAGATATATGGTCCGAGACTGGTAAGCCCTCATAGATCTCTGTCCTATAAAACCAGAGAAAACCCCCCTGAAAGTTCGAAGACTCGATCACTGACATGATAATGTCGGTTCAATTAGCAACTGTATCCTATCCCGAGACACCACTAATGGCAAAAAAAAAAAAAAAAAAAAAAAAAAAAAAAAAAAAAAAACTTTCTTATGGCAGGATTTATTAGGCGACCAATCTTCCAGCGTCGCACCCAAGGACGACCCGCTGCCTCTAAAACTTGAAGATCTTCGCGATGAGCTGGAAATTTCGGTGCAGCAGCACTTCTACGATGAAAATCGAGAGGCTTTTTGTGAGCAAAGCCTCTCATTGCTTCAGTGATCAAAAGCTGAGTAGATATCTTGAGCTTAAGATCAAAATTATATCCCCTGAAAAGTATTGTTTACCTATGTAGGAGGCTCTGACATGTAGATGGATTTACATTAGCCCATTGTCTAGCCCTAGATAACTCGGTGTATGTATATATGTCTCCTGTGAAATACCCACCCTTCAATATATGTTGATAATATGCATCCAACACAATATTAAAGCTTATTCCTCTCAAAAGCAGCATCAATCAACCTCTTATACCCGGACACCGCATCCTCCAAATCCCTCACCGTAATCGCCTCATCAGCCCCATGCGCCACAAATATACTTCCCGGTCCATACAAGTACGTATGTACACGTCCTTCAGGACTACCTCCTGACCCATTGTGAAACTGCAAGTACCACGCATCAGTTGCATAGTTGACAGTCGTGATATTGAAACCATCGACATTCGTGTCGAAATCGATGGGTGCATGGCCTCTGCCATTGTTGCCCCATTCGACGCTGATGTTTTCGTCGCCGTTGGTAGCTTCGTCGATGGCTTTTGTGACAATGCCCTTGACTTTTTCGACGTCGTGGTATGCAAGGCGGATGTTGACGGATGCCTCTGCCGAGGCTGGTACGACGTTAGACGCAATACCGGCTTCGATACGGCCGATGTTTATAGTCGATTTTCCCAATTTCTCGCTTCCCGGAATTCCGCCATCTTCTACGGGGATGTCGGCGAGGGTATCAAGTTTGACCAACGCAGGTAGCAAAGACGACACAGCACTGTGCCCTAACCATGGATATCCCGAATGCGCCGCTTTTCCCTTTGCGCTGATCTTGAAGAATAGCGACCCCTTGTGACCGGATACGAGAGCTAGCTCGGTAGGTTCGCCGAATATAACGGTATGAAAAGTCGGTGGCGAAGTATTGAGTTCCGACTGCGAAAAGTACTGCATACCGACACCATCGACTTCCTCACCGACCACGAATAATAAACCCAAAGGTGCTTCGGGGTTGAGTTGTAGGTATTCGAGCACAGCGAGGATTTGAGATGCGACGCTCGCTTTTGCGTCGACGGAGCCGCGGCCGGCGATTACGATGTTGTCGCGCCAGTTGAGAGGGTCGGTGGTTGATCCATTTGAGGATGGAAGATCGAGACTGTAGGGAATATAGGGGGGTACTGTGTCGATGTGACTTGATAAAAGTACTTTGGGAGCCGGACTCGAGTTTGGGTATGCAAAAATATTGAATCGTTCTCCCTGGCCGTTGGATCCTTTCTTCACGACGACTTGCTTCTTAACTTTGAAATCACGGGCTTGGAGGTATTGAATGACAAAGTCGCCTACGTCGGCCTCGTTGCCGGAGATGGACTCGAATTTGACGAGGTCGCGATGTAATGATAGTAGTGGAGATGTGTCGATTACATTTTCTAGGTCATGTTTGTTAGGGAGGCTCGTCGGCGTGTTTGAGTTAATGATGTTGTTCAATGGTTGTTGCGGAGGTTGTGCGGGGTGCGGAGATGCACGAGTTGCTCCAACGAGGAGGAGGACAGAAGGGAGGACGGAGGAGACTTTCATATTGCTCGTCGAATCTTATGTAGTTCCGAAGTAGAAGAAAGGAGGTTAAAACTCTTCAATTGAGCTCTTCCTGTGGTTAAGAGCTTATCTTGAGGCGCACGGAAAGCGGAGAAGCAATTGAGACGGTTTACCGCACGTCTTCGGCAGCCGTCACATGACCTGTGCAGACCTAGCTGTAGGCTACTTATACGACGCTTGCAATTGAAGCATAGTATATAGAAAGTCTGTACTAGACATATGGTATGTACATGGTATATATCTATCACTAAGCTGCTACCAGCGCAGTCCTGACAACTCCAGATGCGTTTATCACATGTATCATACACATGAACTGTCATGCTTTGTCGAAAAATACACAATACATTATCGTAGCTGAGGGAAGCAGCAGTCCACAATCAGCCGCTCCAGGTCAGCTAATTTATATGGCTTGGTCATGTAACCCTGAATGCCGACTTGTGAAGCTCGATTCAATGCTTCATCCGTTACATCTGCGCTCACTGCCAGGACCTTTGGCGAGATGTCGAACATCGACGGAGAATCTGATCCGCTTCTCTGATCCCAATTTTCCACAGGACTCTGATCAGGCTTATCCATAGGTACCAAGCGGTGGCAATGCTCGTCCACCATCTGTAAAATCTTCGATGTAGCCTCGTAGCCATCCATCTCTGGCATCCAGAGATCCATAAGAACGACATCAATCGGCTTGATCTTCTTTCGGTTGCCTGGATTCGCCATTTCAGACGGAGAAAGCGATTGTTCAATGCCACTGTCGCTTCCTTGGATAGACGGTGATGACATGGGGGAGGGCAGCGGGTAGGACGATAACAAGGTCTCTTGCATGATTCGGACTGCTTCTCGTCCGTCGTAAGCTTCATAAACATCCAAGTATCCTAGCTTGCTGAGCATGTTTACTAAGATCTTTCGATTGATTTGATTATCCTCCGCCACTAGGAAAGTAAGGGGATGTGTCTTTCCAAGTCCGACGCCATGAAGCGCGCTAGACAGCTGGCTCGCTGAGTGGATAGTGGGGATAGGAATGACAGGATGGTCGAGAGTAACAGTTGTCACTGGTGGTGGCAGCATATCTAGACTCTCAGGATGGGTAATTGTACTGGCCATTGCAAGATCAGTAAAGTTTCTAGATGGGATGACTTCCAAAGCCTGTGGAGGCGTGGCCAACGGGGCTGCAGACCCATTGTGCGAAGTGTTTGGTCGACTAGGCATACCACCAGGGTTGAGAGGAATACGAATCTCAAACTCGGATCCTCGATCAGGGCCAGAGGTAGAGGAATGAACACAAAGCAAATCGCCGCCCATTTTTCTCGCCAATCCTTTGGCCACCAAAAGACCTAGTCCAAGTCCATCTCTCGTACGGGTTGTTGAGTCATCCTCTCGTGCAAAAGGCTTGAAAAGACTGGGAAAGAACTCCTCTGGTATTCCTGTGCCGGTATCGCGGATGTTGACTTGGACATACTGAGGGGTTTTGTTGCTCAATGTAGCCAGGACCTTGATCTCGCCACTTTCGGTGAACTTGACGGCATTCAAAAACACGCATGAGATCAACTTCGCAAGGTCGCGTTCATCAACGTACAAGTTTTCCGGTACGGTTGGTTCCACGGACCATTCGATACTCTTGACGCAGGTATTCCCATTCGATGCCAGCGCATGAACGTTGATATGCTCGCCTAGCAACGTTCTCTGACTGGTTGTAGACTCTGGTCGCTTGCCGACATGTAATGACTCATTGATAACAAGATGTAGAAGCTCACGAATTTTGGTCTGACGTATAGCGGTATGAGGCGCGCCTTCCACAATCATCTGTGGAGTCATCCGTCTTGCAGCTAGCGATGGTCTTTGAGCAACTGCATTACCTACCACCTCTTCAATCCTGCCTTTTGCTGGTGAGTACACGATCTTGTCGCTTTCCTGAACTGCATTCTTTACTTCGCTTCGTGGAGACAAGTCACCTTGGGAGGTGTTCCTCCTCGAAGAGCGTTTGGCGGGGCGTCCATGGCCTGTCCAGTCGATGGAGATACTACGGCGGCGTTTGTATGGATTGACTGGAAGTTTGTTGTCTTTGAACGAGAAGCGTTCGCCAGAGGTAGTCTGATCTCCCATGATATCGGCATACAGTTCTTTCTGTGGGGTTTCCGGAACTTCCATGTTGAGATCATAAGCATGAACAACATTATCAGCTGCTTCGACAGCACGTCGAGCGCTGTCTTGAACCAATTCAATGTTCTCTTTCAAATCTTGCAAAAGCCGGAAAGACTTTGTAGCGACTCTGGCGTCTATTGCTTCCTCCACGTTTGCATGCATGACATCTAGCATGCCGACAACCCCTTGCATGGGGGTTCGTAATTCATGTGATAGACTAGGTGCGTATGGCTTCAGAGGGTGCGCAAAGATGGGCGACGCAGGAGCCGAAGCATGTTGAGGATGCGGATCGGCATTGTGTGATATGGGATCTGAGGGTACCGAGGGAGCTGGTTCACTAGAATGAGTCGGCAATGCAGTTTCATCCAAAACCCGACCAGTGATCAAATCTTCCAGAGAATGCAAAATCATTTCTATATATGACCAAGAGAATGTTTGTTTCTGTAGGCCTTGAACAGTCCATATCATTCCGAAATGACCGACATTGTGCTCCCCAGACGACAGGGGTACGGCGATCAATGCCTCTGCCGTAAAAGCTGCGTCGATAGATTGGGCAACCGAACGCAATCCCTCGGGAATAAGAAACACTTTGTCGTGTTTCATATGTTGATAGGTCGCAGTTATGGCGGGGTGATTGCGATCTTTCAGCAAAGTCTGGTTTCCAAATCCGTCCTGATAATAACATTTTGTAGTCATACCCCGAGCGGTTCCTTCACTGCTTGTGTTTTTCACTTCATAGCTGACGAATGCACATTGGGCCTGAGTGAGCATTGCTAATTCTTCGAGAACCTTATCCCAGGACAGATTCGCACTCGGCGATTTCAGAGCCTTTTTGAGTGTAACCAGACGTTCTACAGCATCACTCTCACGATTATCAAAATGTTTGTCCAAAAGTGTAGTGAATCCTGTGTCGCCTTGATGCAGTGACTTGTCGAGCGTCTCGCTAGCCAGGCACAATGACATTCGAGGAAGCGGCGTGTCAAGTGTCGTCCCGACTTTGCGGTTATCCGAAGCGGTGTCCATGATGCTCGGTCGTGGTGACGGACTTATGAGTGGAACGGTACGAAAAACGAAGGACCAACCATTACAGGAGGTTCGTATGGCCCGACACTATAGTCGAGACTATCTATACTCGACTGAGATGTCAGCATTCCCGTACGATCTGAGACAAATAAGGACAAAACACTTACAATGCTCAGTGCACTAGAGAGGTATGCAGTTTTCGTAGCACTTTTGCTGGCCGAACGTATAACAAATCGGATTGCTAGACTAGTAGTAGAAACAAACTACCATTCATCATCCCAACATGAGGCCTCGTTTTCGTTAAATGTCGAAACAGGCAGTCGAATGTCGATACAAGTCGAGTACAGTATCTTTCGTGCACTTCACGCGAGTCATACGGCACTTGACGAGGTTGTATTATAAGCCAGGGAGTATTAGTTGTAGAAGTATGTACAGAAGAAAGCAACGTCAGAAGTTCGACGTACAGACTCTCAGGCCTCTTTGGCCTTTGGCGCAGTCCTGGTCCATTGAATAGGCGGGAAGGAGCCCAGATTCCAGCCGGCTGCCGAGCTCAGGGCCCAGACCGGATCCAGTGGATCGGGGTACTGTACGGTATTGGAAGATTGAACGAGGAACGCCACTTAGCGAACCACTCCAGCAGAATACCTGTATGTAATATGTATACAACCGAACACATCCGTGACATTCTCTCGCTGAGAGAACTTCGCTGGCATTAACGTGCTGCTGAATTACTTGTAATTCAAGCCTGAGTTGACTACGTAGCTGGCGTCTCTACGATGCTTGATTTTACCTTAATACTGGCAGCATATCCGTCTTACTATAGTTAGGTTTTCAGCTACTCAACATCATCGCAACGAATGTACGTATGAGTACAGATGATACAGTATTGTTACTGCGAGTCATGCTAAATACAGCTAGCGCACCAACTGATCGTCCACGATGGCCCGGCTGACGAAGGCCAATGCGGTGGGCCTCGAATCAGCGCCCGCCATCAGTGACCGGTGGGCCCAGTCTAGACCGGACAATACTGAGCTAGGAGTGTCGCAGGTAATTCCTTGCATGATAAATTACCTGATCTGGAACGACTTGCTTTAGCAGCAGTCACCCCGGAAGTCAAATAGCACTCTGGATCGGGGCGTTGGCCATTTTTCGTACCTTTTCTGTTCTTTCCATCGACAGCCATGCAATGCTTGGCGTTTGCGTTACCACGAGGCCACCACCTGCCGATTTACCGCGCCAACCCCAGTCCTAATCAGTGCTACGTACTGATTCAGGTGGATTGATCGCAGGCAACCTGTCAGGGCTTCGTACTACATAGAACCTTGCTTTGCATACACTGGACACAGATCATACCTTGGTATTCTCTCAACTTATTGTCCACCCATTATTTCTTGGCATTGATCTTCCAGGTCTGGTTCAAAGGATGATGATATATGGTGGGGGGCCCCCGATGCAGAAAGTCGGGATAGATTCAGCGGCGTATTCGTCTTCCCGTTAAAGCCGCCTGCCATACTACTAACACGCGAGTCGTCGACTTTTTAACAGTTGAATCGGTGGGTTACATGCCACGTTTATCAATTGATGTCTATAAATCGACAATGTTCCTTCGGCCCTTCATGGGCACAATCGAAATAAAAATTGGATCAAGGTCCCAGCCAGACCCACAGCGTTGCATACGTTAAGCATTGAACCTTGGGTCTGGTGATATGGCTGAGACGAGGTAAGATTGCTTTTTGAGGTGATTATTAAACATCAAACGTTAGTAGACGAGCTGCTGCGGTCTGTTCTCCGAATTCGACCTGACTGTGAAAACATATATTTTGTTGTGTAAATGCTCAGATATCGAGGGTTACGTTCTCACGGGTACTCGTGTGGACGAGTCGCACGAGGGTGCCTCGGCATCTGCGGTCAAGAATCGGTAGAATCGACTTTTGCAAACGATCGTCAGAGCTACGTACAATTCACATGTTTTTCAGTATGAAATAATTCAACATATTCGATAACATCACCTTTACCTTTGGTCTTGCATCTGTGCTATCGAACGTTTGAAACTTAGCCCTAGATCGTGACCAGATCGATAGGTAGTACCCATATATTCTTAAAATGGCAACACCAACAACCAGCACCAAAGACATTCTCTCAGATTTAGACCTAGACCCCAGAATCAACCCCTTCAAAATCTTCGTCGCAAGCTCTCAACTTTCCATCCTTCACCGAAAACTCGAAAATGCATCTTTCCCGAGTGAACTACTATCCAACGACAAGTCCCAGGAATGGGACATGGGCGCTCCACTAGAAGACATAAAGCGCCTCACGACGTACTGGCATGAAGGCTTTGATTGGCGGAAAGCTGAGAAGAAACTGAATGACAGTCTGCCGCAGTATACGACTGCTGTATCTGTGGAAGGCTTTGAGGAGGATGTTGATGTGCATTTTGTGTATCAGAGAGCGCGGGGAGTGGAGAACGGGAGAGGGATTCCGTTGTTGTTTTTGCATGGGTGTATGTTGCTATCTCATGTTCAGAGCAGCCGGGATCCTTGCTGATTGACTTGATAGGGCCTGGCAGTTTCATCGAAGTGAAGAAAGTGCTTCCTCTTCTGACCGGAGGCGGCCAAGGACAGCCTAAGTTCGATGTCGTCGCGCCTTCACTTCCCAACTTTGGGTTCTCCGGTAGTATAACAAAGGTACACGTCTCCTCTCACTTTCTGTCTACATTGACTTGGCATCTGACATGAAACAGAAGGGCTTCGGACTCGCCCAATACGCAGAATCCATGCATGCCCTAATGATCAGACTAGGCTATACAGAATACAGTTCGTCCTTGACCCTCAGTCCGTCCAAACCCCCGCAAAGATCACTAACACACAGACACAAAGTCGTCCAAGGCGGCGACTGGGGCTCCTTCATCGCCCGCGCAATGGCCCTCCGCTATCCCTCTCACACAAAAGCCATACACCTCAACTTCATCCCTTCCCCTCCTCCCTACCCCTGGCGCAACCCTTTCCTATTTCTGCAAGCCGTACTAGGCTACCTCTTGCCGCCATTCTCAGCCTCCAACAGACGGAAAGTAGCTATCTTGCAAAGCTATCTGGAACGAGAGAATGCGTATGCGAAGCAGCAGGATACATATCCGCAGACACTTGGGTATGCGCTCAACGACAGTCCCGTGGGGCTTTTGGCATGGGTTTATGATAAGCTTCATAGATGGACGGATGGGTATGACTGGACGGACGACGAGATCTTGGAGTGGGTGAGTATTTATTTGTTTTCAAAGGCGGGTCCGGCTGCATCTTTGAGGATATATCGTGAATCTATTACACGGCCCAGTTCTGCTGTTAATACTACTACTGCTAATGGTAAAGACGGGCTTGGTTATACGTGGTTATCGCGCGATGAGGTCATATCCATGCGAATAGCGGATTGTGTCAAGATAGCTGTTGCGAATTTCCCGGGGGAGATCATTCAGATTCCGGGTTCGTGGTTGAGAGCTATCGGAAACATTGTGCGGGAGACGGAGTTTGAGAAAGGGGGCCATTTTGCGGCGTGGGAGGCGCCAGAGGTGCTGGTGCAGGATTTGAAGGCTTTCATGGGCAGGTCAGGGGAAGCTTACGGTGTTGTTACAAATAAGGATGGTTTCTAGATCAAGCTACCGATGTGACTTAGCCTACGTATAGACAGTATGCTAGGATGCAGAGACGATTGATAACGGCTGAAATAAAAACACGACACTGTCTAATCTTGTCGTCCTTTTAGTAATCTCTTTGTGACCTTGTCCTTCTCTATAATATAGACGTTTGCACCCCAACCGGAGAGTGCATCTCTGTCAACGGCGTTCAAGAGTGCCTGAGAAATAGTCTCGAAAAGGTCTTCGGGGCCCTATTATTGTATCCAGTCAGTAATTGCGGATATAATGTAACACAAAACATTGACACACCAAATCAGGCTCCCAGAGACCCTCGCAAGTACCAAACAACTGATCACTAGCTGTACCGCTGACAATAAAATCCTTGGCAAAGTCGATACATCCGATACTATCAAACCCGCAAATGAACGGCTTGCCAGTTGTATGGTTGATTCCAGCAATGACTGGAGATACAAAATAAGGGCCGAATCGTCGCTCGTACAGACTCGAGCTGACCAGGTTCGCCAGCGTTTGGGGGGAAATGTGCCGTTCTTCACGGAGGCGGTACATGTTGACCTTGTAGCGGAACAGATCGGAGACGGTGGTTACGTCGGTTGCGAGGCCCGTGAGACCGAGATAGGTGGATGGTGCGTAGTTGAAGATCTTGGGGAAGTTGTTGGAGACCGTCAGGGCTTGCATACCGAGTCGGAGATCGCAGGCGATTGCGACGCAGTCTTTTCCTACCATGGCCACACAGGCACCGCCATCTGTTTTGTTAGTTTGGGATCGTAAATATCGTAATGATAAGACGGGCGGACATACTGATGTCGAAGGGCGAGCTCTAGATGAAGTCAGTCAGCAGTAGCTATGAAGGGCTGGGAGCTCCAGAACGTACCATGATGGACTATTACCAGGCGAAAAGCTGTATATCGTGCAAATCAAATCAGACGCAGGATTCGTTATTGCAAAGATGAAAATGAAACGCAGGAAGACAGGTCGTGATGGATGTGATTGCTAGATGAAGCTGGACAGTCTCTGTCTCTTCGACTTAGGCCGACGCGAGACTGCGAGGGAGCTCGGGCCAGGCGGTAACCTTTTTGGGACGGACCTTCCTTAGAATGACGCTCGGCGGGTGCCTGCCGTTGCCCATACAGAGTTGAAAGAGTCGGAATCTCATCGAATTTCTTGAACATCTCTGCTTAGCAAGCTGATACTTATCAACGACTTCATCTGTCCCATTCTGTATAGCAGGCTCATATTTTTGAAAATAATTCTGGAATATACACTGCATATTGACTTTATCGACGTTGGAAGCATCAAAGTAAAGCTGCCCCGCTTTACAAATACAATCCGGGGCGCTTTATCAACTTTCAAAACTCAGTGCATCTTTAACCATGAGCTCGCATGTGGTGGTGATTGATTCTACAGCTAGAAGAGCTACTGTCAAGACAAATCCGTCGAAGCCATTAGCAGATGTACTGCAAGAAGCTTGCAGCAAGCTAGGACTAGATGCCAGTCAATATGGCCTCAAGTGAGTGAGTTTTTTGTGAAAGTAAAGCATCACACTGACGATTTGTACAGACATCAGAGCAAACAAGTTGATTTGTCACTCATATTCCGGCTATCCGGTCTAAGCTCCGGCGCAAAACTCGAGCTCGTTCAGCTCTCAAAATCACCGTCCGTTGTAACCGTCGCCCTCCAACTTCCACAATCCGAAGCACAAGGTGCTCCAAACGGGCGACTTCTTGATAAATTCCCGAGTACAACGACTTTATGGCTTGTGTTACGAAAATTCGAAGCTGGTGTGGCCGGGAATGGATCTACGAGGAATTTAACAGCTCGAGCGACGCCTGCCACGGATAGCGCAAATAATGGAACTGGAAGATTATATTATCAGACACCGGTACTTTCAGTAATGGGTCGAGAATTATCCGATTTTTCGGATTTACAAAAGTCGTTGGCACAATTAGGTTTTAATAGTGGCAATGTGCTCTTCCGATTATCTTTCCGAACGACGCAACAACCATTCGAAGAAGCGGTGGCGATGATTGATAAGTATTTTGAGTCGCTTGGTGAGGAGAAAGCTCCAGCTGGAACAGCGGTAGCTGCAACTGTTGTTGAGCCTGCGCAATCAATAGAACCTGCGGCAACAACCCAGGCCGATCTCATGGATACACAGGACGATATAACACAGCCAACCGATTTACCCGCATCAGAGGTCGAACAAACAGAAACTCTTTCTCCCCTAGTTTCTGACCGTCCAGTCACCGTGTATAAACCGCCTACAAATACAACGCCTCGTTCAGCTTTGACATCTTACAACGAGGAAGACTATGTTCCCAGCATCGAGCACGCTAAATCACACCAAGGACGACTCAACCAGCTGTCTAAGAACGTGCGTCTCCCAAGCGATAAAGAAATTGCCGAAAAGGCAGCAGCAGAGCAAGAGAAATTGGCAGCCATTACAGAAATTGATGTCAAGGTCCGATTTCCAGAGCAAAGCCAGGTAGTTGCCAAATTCAAACAAACTGATACAGGATCAACTCTATATACATTTGTGCGAGGCTGCTTGAACGCAAAATTTGCCAACGAGAAGTTTTTATTGGTGGTATTTGGTGCAACAGCGAAGCCTCGAACAGGTCCAGGCGGTGCGAGTCAAACCATCCCAGATTCAGACCAACACTACCTTATCAAGGATCAAGGTCTACGCGGAAAAGTCCTTGTTAATTTCACGTGGATTGATAATAATCAAGCATCTGCCATGGCGGCAGCGACCCGAACAACAACACTATTAAAGCCAGAACTTAGCAGCCAGGCACAAGACATACGCATTCCGACTGTGCCGGGAGTTGTCGAAGAAGAAAAGGATACACCATCACTTATGAATAGACCTGGCATGAAGGACAGTGAAGAAGGTGGAAGCAAGTCCCAGGGAGTTAAGAAGGGAGGAGTGCCGAAATGGCTCAAACTTCCCGGGAAGAAATGATGTATGATAGTTCATGATAGACGTGAATGACCAGAATGAATTACGTATTCTTACTGTACTCCACCTCCCTTTTTGAAGAGTAGATAGATAGTAGCAAAAGTACAATGTTCAATACTTGCAAAGCTCCATGTCCGACATCTCATCTTCATATTTCATCTAGTGTATGTGTTGTACGAGAACATGATCGATCAGAAAAAACTTGGATATCACAACCATCCATATCCTCAACACTCCCCATCCAATCCACTTCCGTCCCCTTCTCCTCTTCCAAACCCTGCCACATCATCTGAAGGACCCGTAGATATCGGTAAAAATGAGAGAGCAAATGAAAACACCCCGTATCGTGGTCGATTCGATTCGGTTGTTCCATGGGGGGAGAGGTCGGGCAATGGGCCAACAAACGATATCTCAGTAGCAGAGCAAACAGGAAAAGAGGAGAATAAAAAAAGTAAATGCGTAAGATTATTGCATTTGCGCCCAGGTTTTTGGTTTTCGGAAGCACGTTAAAAAACAGAACATAGACAGCACTAGGAAAGGAAGAAATGGCCTTTGTGTGTTTTTTTTTAAGAAGAAAAAAAAAATATTCCTTTAGTGACCAGCCCGTCTGGCTTCGGCGATGACCTTTTGCATTTCATCGACCTTGGCCTTGGCGCGGCCGATTGTGCCGAGCTATTCGAAAACATGTTAGCAACGCTTTGTTTCTTCCGAGAAGGGTTCGACGAGAGGGATATGGCGTACTCTCTTCTTGGCGAGCTTGCGGGCACGCTTGTCCTGGGAGTTCCTCAACAATTCGACAACACGGCGCTCATAAGGGGCGAGACCGGCAACTTCCTTGACGATGTCACGGACAAAGGCGGTGCGGCGGGAGAGACGGCCCTTGCTGCGGCTGATGCGGGCCTTGGTCTCGATAGGGGTGGTTTTCTATGGATGATCAATCAGTATGTGTCCAATGTTGCTTCCTTGGATCTAGAGTTGGGTTCGTGGTAGAGTCTCGTTGTGGTTATGGGAGTTCATTCTCTGCGGGCTTTTTATCGTGACGGTCGAAGTCGTTCGTGTTTCTCACAGCGGTCGTTAAAGTGATTTCAGGATAGTTTGTGTACCGTGAACATTTGACTCCCATCTCTTTCAGAAGTTCTTGTTGGCGCAACAATCCACAACTTAATGAATCATAAACCGAGTAGTCGATGGTAAAACTGTTGTTATGATATCGAGATTGTCGCCAGACAAGCGAGTATTCGTTCTTCCATATGCATATCTCAGCTATGTATTCCCTTCCGATTTTTTGTCGACTCATCGAAGATCCGAACACGCATAATCGATACGCAAATGCATTGAACCGTATAATTGAACCGTCGACACACGAAGATAATCGGCGAAAAAAGAACTCCCAGCACCACGACATCCACCAACAGAAACCCATCACCTAGTCCACAATCACAAAGAGGGAAAATGAACATACGTGACCCTTATTCAAGCCGACAATGAGACCGGAACGTTCCTTCGCCATTTTTTCGAATTTTTGATTTTCTCGTTGAAAAAAAGAGAAAAGGGTTGTCGGTTGTCGATTGTCGAAGAATTGTCGTCGTCGTAGAGGAAAAGTTCGCACCGAATTCGCTGGGTAAGAGAATGGGCGGGTGTTAGTGGCCGAAAGTGGTTTGGTTCGATGGGGATTGTTTAGCGTTGTTTTTTTTGCGCGAAGTGTTTCCGTAGGCGAGTGGGTAGGGCTTAGGGCTTAGGGCTGCTTATGTGGGCTTGCGGTCGTGGAGGGTCACGTGCATCCGCTCCAGGGATGGAAGTGGGCATTGGAATCTTTGTATGATACAGCTGATGGAAGTGTTGAGTAGATATAATATGCATGTTATATTATGAGTTTTTTTTCTCAGATTCTTTATATACACTGCTGCACTAGGTTTACTTGAGTGATAGTACCCCCCCAAGTGCCTCTTCCCAGCTTTCTAAGAGCTCTCCGCAGAAAACCTCCACGTCACTCGCATCTAAAGTCTGTTCCAATTCTTCAGCAAGCTCACTGCTGGCCTCAGTCGAATCTCCCTGATTCTGCTGGAATATCAGATCGGTCAACGCACCGAGAACACCCGATCCTATGACATTCGACCTCAAGGTTCGTGTGTTTGACTTGACTTTTTCTTGAAGTTTGGTTGCGACTTCTTTCGGACCCTGCACAACTTCTTTCGTTGGCTTAGCGCCCGATTTCGGTAGTTTCTTTGCTGATGTTTCTACTAGTGATATTGTTGATAATAATACCTTCAGCGTCTCTAGAAGCGAAACACTGGCGTGAAGATATTGCCAGGACGGCAGTATCCGATTGCTGTTCCCTTCTGATGGTAAAGCAATTGCAGTGTCCGCAAAAATAGCCGCATCGTCTGAAACACTTTCAAGTGTCTTTGAAACCCATTCTTCGATTTGTTTGAAGACTTTGTTGATATCTTGTCCAGGGACCGATTTAGAGTCGGACAGTAACAATGTAGCTGTCAAGAGGATACGGTGACATTCGGCATTAGTCTTCTCAGTTTGTGTCATATCATCAACAACATTATCGGACAAGTCCAATTTCTCAATATCGGGAAGCGCGGTATCTGCTTTAATGGGCTTTTGTGATTGTAGTTGGTGATTTAATACCCAGATTCGGTCAATTATGCTTGTGGCACGTATCCAGCGTTCCTGTATCAATCTATCAGTATTGGCAAAGAATTTGCTATGCATCTGTATATCCCACCTTTGGCAAAGGCCCAAGTCTCAATTTCTCCTCGAATGACGGCCCATCCAACGGTTCACAGTTCATGAACGCATCGAAAGTTCGCTTGTCCACCAACTGCGACTGGTTCGAAGCTAACAAATAAACGATGTCAAAATTGCATCATCAAACATGGTTGAACGCGAACTTACTTATATCGTCGAATCTCCAAAATCGATCCTTTCCTTGCAATCGATCAACGCGGCGTGCTTCAAGAGCCCACATTCGTTTGCAAATACTATTTCGCAAGCTTTCTTGAAGCTCAATTGTACCTTCAACATTGACATAGCTCCCGAGATTTAGTCCGGTTGTTCGCTGACGTGTTGTTGTTCGGTCCGCATGGTCGTAAAAGCTAATGGCCTGAGAAAGAGCGACTTCGGGAATGAAATCTTTGAATTCGGCTTCGATGGGTGGTGCTCCAAGTGGGTGGATTGTGGCAAGACGAGTGTATAAGTTGTGTGCGACGGTTTCGTTTTGTATTTGTTTCACAGAAAGCTTGCTGAATGTTTTCATGGCGATTGAACCTGCACCGAGTAGGAGGTATACCCGCACAAGAAGAAGCAGAATTTGATAGTTGTGTGGTGAGTTTTGGCAGAGATGTTCCAGGATAGCTGCAGAACGAATCAATTCCGCGCTTGGATTTTTTCTTTGCTTCGATTGCTCATCAAGTTGTACGAGGCACATGACAGCGAGTAGTCCAAGATCGTCTCTGGGTTGGTTTTCGATTGTCTTCTCCTTCTCGGTAGAGTCTTCCTTTTTCATAGCGCGGTACATCTTGAGACAACGCGAGACAAAGTCTTCAGCACGCTTTTTTGATAAAGAGGGATCTGTAAAAAGTTTGAAACAGTACTCAAGCTTATAGGCGTTAATGAGTGTAATCTGTTGCGCTGTTGTAGATACCTGAAGGACATTAGCTATGCACAGAAACCAGCAGTGTCATCCACATACATTCTTTTGGGCACCAGCTTTCTCCAGAACATAATTAACCAGCTTCAAAATATGTGTTTGGTCGATGTGTGGGGCGTATTTGCGAATGTCATCAAAACAGTACATCTTGGTACTGTTGCAGTCATAAAAGTTCTGATAAGCAGCAAGCAAGTCAGGCTGTTCGAGTTCACCGCTTTCCAGTTTCCATATTGAAACCTCTAGAAGAGCAAGATGAGCGTTCCTTGACTTCGGGAAACGTTGTGTGAGTTTCTGTACAAAGGATATCGTGTCTTCAGAGATTCTGATGCCGTCCGATGTTAGCCACAAACCGTGTAAACAGATATAATATCTGACGCGCTTACTTTTTATCATTCATCTTCTTGGTCGCGGTCAACAAAAGACTCCAGACTCCCCAGTCATCTCTTTCCTGGAAAGATTTCTTTGTATCTTCGTCTTCTTCTGGCATATTTAGAAGCTCTTTGGCATACTCAAAACCACTCGTCCATTTTTCGGCTCTTTCTAAAGAGAGAAGCTTTTCTCTGATAAAAAACCAGTCATTTTGGACTAAACGTGAGCTCAGTCCAAGATTGTCGCTGTCGAGTATCTTCAAGATTTCATCGTGTCGGCCTTGTGCATGGAAGATCTTGATTAGGAGTATTAGCTCCTCAGCAGTCTGGATGGCTCTCGGAGGGCTTAACAATTCTTTCTATGTTTTCAAATCAGTTTTCCATTGTTTGTATCAGGACAGATGAGCAAATTGGCCCCGCAGTTTCATGGATATACGTACAGGGTCAGCCGGCACGTTTTCCGCAGCCTTGGACACCATGCGGTATGCTAGGGTTCCAAAGAGCTTGCGTTCGGTTTCGGACGAAGATGAATTGACAGCCAAGAGATGGCACAGGAAGATCGCCCAGAAATAATACTTTCGTTGCTTGGGGAAATTTGCGTTGAGGCTCATGGCAGCCTATAAATATCGTTCAGCATTTCGCGCATGAACCCAAAGATGATCGCACTAACCTTTTGCGCAGACTGCCAGTCCTCCCCTTCAAACGACCTGGTAAACCATTGTGACTGAATGTCATGATCCTGGGGCTTTGCCTTTGCAGCCTTTTCCCACAGACTCCTGGCTGTACCGTCATGACCCGGTACCGCTCTCAGCGTCGAGCTCAATAAGTCTATAGTGTCCAAGTCCGTGGTTGGAGGATCAAGCTTGCAAATGTCCAGTGTCGCGGCGATTCCTTGTTGTGAATGCGTTTGATCGGGGTGGAGGAAGAGGATATGCGCTTTCCATGCCTGAGATCGAACGACGGTATCAGCTATTGTGCGCATAATTGAGCCAGTCAAGTAGCTTGGAAAACAAACTGACTTTCAAAAACCTCGTATCCTCGCCCTTCTTGATCCTCTTGTCAATCAGTTGTAAAGCCTGCTTCAAATTCTGAGCGTCAATGGCCTCTTGTATCTGCTTGTTCCGGCGCTGGAACACCGGATCTGCCGTTGCGGACATGGCTGTCGTCTTCCCCGCACCACGCCTTGTGTTATTCTGCTTCGTTCCGTCCGTGTTAGCCGGGCGATCTTAACCGGAGGAATGGTGGATGCGCCTCTATGTTATTGTTGAGCTTCGGACGAGGCCGTATGTACGATAGTTATGGTGTAGCAACGAAGCAGTGTTGTCATGGTTCAGCCGGCACAACATCTTTTTTTTTTTTTTGCAAAATGCGGGGAGGAGCACCACCGCCTTCCTTCCGCATCTCTACGATTATCTAGATGTCACGCATCAAATATTTGTTTACTTTTGGTCTTTTGGATAGTATCAAAATATTGATCCTCAAGGCACAGCGCCTGCTGCCTGAATAGTCGGTCATAATTGAGAACCACTTTGTTTATCCTAGGACCAAAATCAATAGATCGTATAGTTCAAATATATATAGTGAACATGCTATGGGCTTGCTTCCAGGTTAACTGGCTCTTGACGCTGATAATCCAGTCCCAACATCGAAGGGCTTTCAACATTGTGCCAAATTCATTGATTGAATCCCGAAGTCATGAAAGCTTCACGTCTTGTCCCAAATGCATTCTCTAAAGAGGGAGGATTTTAAAACCTGCCAGCACAGCGATTGAGGATTCGGAAGCACAAGCGCACAGGTCAAATCAACCAGTCGGCGATGCATAGGCAGACTCCGGTCACCTGAGCGGAGTTAGACATACGGATCTCCGTGTTATAGGGCCACAGACATGCATCATCTACCTACGTATTTAGAGCAATTTACGTTCAGTCCACATCTGCATATCACATGCGCCGAGGAAATTATTCGTCAACATCCTCGTCTGAACTTACTGCATATGTAGCGCCAGTCACCCATAATTGGACCAATGACCCGAGTAAAGTACTTCGGAATCGCAATAGATTTTATACAAAAACCTTATCCGTACACATAAAAGTACATGAAAATTATAAAACGTAACAGAACGCCAATGCAAATGTGGACACCAGGGGCTGAAACGACCAGAAGAAATGATAACAGTGCATGAAGCCAGGCCCACGACCTTTCTGTTGGTGGTATGTGATAGCACACAATTGCTGAATCGGGAATGGAGATCCCTAGCCGGGAAGAGAGGTAATGATCTTCTTGGTCCCAACAGACCGCGACATAGAGGAAAAGGCAGTCCGAATTGAGGACCTCTTGATGTTCCTCGAATGATGACATGAATGATAATGGGGAGGTGTTGTTGAGAAGATTATGAGTTTTAATGTGCTAATGAGGTAAGGACAGGGCCAAGACTGGCCACTGACCAAAGCGGACCAGAAACTCTCGTACTTTCATGGTGTGGATCCACGAGAGTGATATCTCCGAAGATAGGTCACGATGTCATGACTGTTGCTGCTGCTGCTGTTCCGATGCTGCTTTGGCTCTGGCAAGTTTTCTTGAATTTAACTGAATATAACGGTCAGCATACTTGATAGACTTTGGTGGTGAGGATATCCCTTTGCATAAAAGGATAGGATGCGCAGTAGAAGCACCTAACCAGGTGTGGGAGAGCTCAGTACATACCCACTCTTTTTTACAGTCACGATAGGCCCTTTAGTTAGATGAATTAGCATCAGCGTTGAAACATTGACTAAACAAGTCCCAACAGTTTGAATAAAGCCCAATCGTACGGCATCGCCAAAGCCTGCCAGCCTTCAAAAAACAGTACAATCAACCTTCAAAGGTAAATGAAGGGGGAAGGCAGAAACAATAATTGCAAAAGTAACAATCAAGCATCGCCTATACTCACTGGAAATAGTCACCGCACATCTCGCGGTCGCCCGCATTCCGGCGCATGCACCTGATGCTCCGATCTGCAAACTCCTGACACGGATCATAATATTCACTTGCGCTTTTACTATATACCAAGAATAAAAAGCCGTTGTCAGTCGAAGCGGAAAAAAAAGAGGGTCTATAGCGAAGGGCATGTGATTGATGGAAAATAGAGTGAGTCAAGAGGAGGCGGTATAAAGACGAAAGACTATTCTATCGTCCGTTTTTGTAGATTGTTTAGGAGATGCAGTAAACATGCCGTGTTCATTGAGGATTGGACGCCTCCTCGGAGCTATGGGGTGGTAGTGTGTTCCTGGTGGCGGCAAGGGAGAGATGAATCTTGACTGGTTGGATGGATGTGCTTGAAGACAGAAAGATGGGGAAGAATTGGGAATACGTCTGAGAATGTTCATAGAACGCAGTGTATACTGATATGGTGTG
Organism: Talaromyces ruber; assembly: GCA_022813215.1. Taxonomy (NCBI): domain Eukaryota; kingdom Fungi; phylum Ascomycota; class Eurotiomycetes; order Eurotiales; family Trichocomaceae; genus Talaromyces; species Talaromyces ruber. Next base: position 392,009 of record JAKLMW010000023.1, on the reverse strand, counting down.
GCTGTATTTGCAGGGACTAGATAGCTCGTAACAAACTCACTTTTCGAATTTCTTCTCAGCCTTGGACCACGAAGAACCCTCCGCTTCTTTGGTAGCCGACGACATATTGATTTCTCTCTCTTTCTTCAGTAGTCTTGCACTTAATGAATACCAGACCAGATAGATGGGAGAAATTGGCTAATAGCGAACTAGGAAGTCGAGTTCGTCGTTGGAGAAATCTCGCGGTGGGTCTGGACGAAGCAAACCGGCGGCTTCTGAGTAGTCCGGGCTGGTACTCGGCACGTGAGCATAAGCGCCGGCACTAAGCCTAAATTGAAATTAAAGTATTTCAGTATCTCTGATTAGCTGGCTTTGGTTATATTTGCAGAATGTGAATTTGATTGGTTGTTTGTCGATATCTCCTCTCCGTTTGAAGGCCGATCTATGATGAGCGTCTACTCCATCGTGTAACACGACTTGGAAGGTCATCCCCTACCAAAGTCGATGGAGATATCAATATCATGTAGATGTACTTATCGGCTCGATCTTCTCTCAAGCCTTGTGATTCGATACCAAACAAAGTTCGCTGTAACCTTCCTTCAAGCCGAACCGAGACGCTTGACTATGTAGATCACAGACATGTCCATACTATTTAGCCTCCTGATAACTTGAGAATTGATAAAATTGTCCCCTGCGACAGAATGTAATATGGTCCATTTTAATATCTTTCCTAATCTGGAATCCTTTTAGGGTTCGTCCTTTCACTGGGTAATCAATATAAAATACGTTGGATACATGAAACGGACATGTCTGTGTGGCTGGCGGGATTCGCTTTCCGTAGAGCTAGAACAGCTCAACCCCGCTCAAGCCTCGAGCGTCTCCGGATGCTTTATGGTCGACATATAAAAGAGGATTGAGTAAACGGACTGTGAATTTATCCTATGTGGGATTCGGAAAAAAAAAGGTCACCTAGCTTCATTCTGGACCCTGTCCGGATGGGTTTTCAATGTTCACAAAGGGCCTACTTTACTTCCTTGTTTCTCCGGGTCATGTACGCTGCTCATGTTCTAGTTAGTCAGCTCAGGATATTGAGAGTATCTCTTATCATCGTCATCGTCATGATGATATGACGAAGATCGCTGTATCCGTTAACACGAGCAGAAAATAAAAGCGATAGAATTCAAGTTGGAAGCACGGTGAAATGCCGATAACGGATGATAGACAAGGCAGCAGTACCTACACGCTAGTTAGGCTGTAAAGTCAGTAGGGCCAGTAGCAAAGTACCGATAGTGAGTTATCGCCCGCTTTGACGATCCAGATCCTATATCCCAAAACGAGTCAAAAAGTCCATTCGAATCCACTTAGCCGAAACGCTGTTGCGACTGCCCCTCCACACCTCGCGTGGATCTGATCCGGCGCATCCTGCTGTTTTCTCTTGTCCTCCATGTCTATCCAACCTGCTGTCATGAGTTCATGATTTGTCGCTCATCTCAAAACTAAGTTTCTAGATATGTTCTTTCGCTTCATCCATGCCAAGCTTTGTAGGACCAGCTCCGGATAAACATAGCTATCATCCATGACCCACTAATCATCGAGAATACGTGGTATCATCGTGATTCAAGCTGTATCCACTGGCAAGAGTCAACCCAGTTTTTGGCGTCGAGGCGGTGGTTGGTGCCAAACCAAACACAGGCACAATTTCCATACAGACAAGGAGTAGGCTGGGGAGTGGGTTCGCCACTACTTGGCGCTAGATTTTCGATGTGTCATAGTCGTTCGAATAATGGTTGAACAGGAGTCACAGCGTGACAATCTTAATTGGTTTTTGCGGGTTTGACTCCTAGGCCAAATATACACAAGTCATCAGGGCATGTCTCGTCTGAATTGGAACATTGATTCTGGACGCCACACAGGTATCTGCCGGGTCGTCGTAACCAACTCGGTATAGCATGGTATGTCGGTTGGCGGGTCGACAGTAATCACGATAGTCCAGATTCGTAGCTTTCCCTGAGAGGTTGCACCGACAACGGGCATGGAATTGCTCAAAGCCGCTTCACTCCAAAAATCTTAGCAGACGTAAAGTGAGGGATGACGATAAGTATAAGTAAGAGCGTCATCTTCTGGTCAACCCCAGATATTAGACCATCGAGTAAGCTTTGTTGCAAAGCATATCTTGTTGATAAAGCAGTCCTTATCTGTGATAAACGACCTTCCGGTAAGTGGTGTCCACAAAAGAGTTATTCTTTGTCATGCCCCTCTCCTTTTACACGCACTGAATATATCTTCTTAAGCCACCATTCTGATATCTTACCAGAACCATGGCTGCCACAAATGTTATGACCGCCCCATTGCTTCCAGAAGCCCCCATCATGAATGACATTCCCAACGAAACATATCACTATGTTCCCCATGATCTCTCACCCAAGAGCCCGGAAGCAGTTCCAGTAGAAGTTCCACAAAAGATGCCTGAAGAGGGTATCCAGGGATCTTCACAAGAAGCTTCCGAAACGGTCTTACCAGAGACCACTCAAGAGACATTTCTGCAAAAGCCCCAAGACTTGTCTGAAGAGTCGACTCAAGAGGCCGCAGAGGAGTTGCGACAAGAATCACCCCAAGAAATGTCTCAAGAAGTTGTTCAGGAGGCTGCTCAGGAAGCTACACAAGAACTTCTTATTGAGTCTACCGAAGAAGTCCAAGTGGCTCCCCAGCAACCTTCAGTCAATAAAAGCAAGCCTATCATCCCCGTGAAATCAGACCTAGCTCCCTGTGATCGCGTTTCTTTTGACCCAGCCAAGCATATCAAGTTCACACCTCCCTCAAAAGTGTGGACGATGCAGGAGCTTGACTATCCCGAAGGAAAAGGTATCTCTCCCGTAGGTGTATCTGAGCCTTTCCCCCTCTTCAGTGAGGAAGCAATCAAGCAGATGCGAGCAGAGATCCTAGACGAAAAAGTTTGGGACAAGTACAAGTTTTCCAGTAACCTTTCTCAATGCCAGTTGCGTGGCTTTGCTCCAGAGTATGTCGTCAGCCCCTTTGCAGATATATCCGTACTCACAATGATTAAAGATGCGCACCGTTCATCTATGACGCCTGGAAGAGCCCTGAAGTTCTGGAAATTATCTCTAAGATTGCCGGCATTGACCTGGTTCCTGTCATGGACTGGGAAATCGCTCACATCAACATTGCTGTGAAGAGCGAAGAAGAAAAGGCCAAAGAGCTGGAAATTGTACACCGCAACGCTGACGAGGGCGTTGCCGACTGCGCTTTGGAAGATGATGACAAGCCAGTTGTCGACTGGCACACTGACAGCTATCCCTTTGTCTGTGTGACCATGCTATCTGACTGCTCCTCTATGGTTGGCGGCGAAACCATGTTGCGTAAGGGTAATGGTGGTACTGTTAAAGTGCGCGGACCCCAAATGGTATGTCTTTCTATAATAAATCTCTCCTCAGGACACCAAACTAACATCGATAGGGCTCCGCTGTCATTCTTCAAGGCCGTTATATCGAGCATCAAGCTCTTCGTGCACTAGGCGCCGCCGAGCGTATTACCTCCGTGACTTCCTTCCGCCCAAAATCAGCGGCCGTCAAGGACGACACTGTTCTCCACACGGTGCGTGCTATCTCTGACCTCAAGGAGCTCTACCACCAATACGCCGAATACCGATTTGAAATTCTCCAAGATCGTTGTCAAGGCATGGGTCGCAAGTTGAGGGATCGCAAGCGGGCAAACAGACCATTTGATACAATAGCAACAAAGAATTTCATTCGGGAGCAAATCGAATTTCTCGAAGCCATGGACCGGGAGATAGTCAGGGATGAGTTGGTGCAGATGGGCTATATCGGTGATAGTCATCTAGTTTCTGACGAGACCAGACAGACTGGCAGGAAGAAAGGTGTATACCAGGAGGAGACTGTTGCTGCATAGGGCATAACGTCTGGATCGCTGGATGCTAGGTATGATAACGCGACGAGTTTCTTTTGCGTTTCAGGTATATAATCATTGTATAATGGAATAAGTCGGGTTGCGTTTTCCTATTGCGTTATGCTGCTCTGGGCGCCTTTGACATACAAATTGTTCTTGGGTGATCAGTCATTCTGGGTCGACAGTTCCTCTGAGGTGGTTATTCTAGCGTTCTTGTCTTTATTCCGACGTGGCAGCATTGAGTATCTGCTTAATATGACTGCCTGGATACAGTTGATGTTTGTCGCAAGGGAGATTGATATTAACCGGGCTTCTATGAGCGGGGCTGGCTTCAGATTGATCAAGAATGGACGTAGTTGAACGTTCAGTTGATTCTTCCATCTAGCATTAAAATAGTAAGCGAAACATAGCCTCGAAGAGAGTCAGCCAGTCTGCGTATGGGTGAGTTCTCGCATCTTGCCTTCCCTGATGTTCATGACGACTTTCAACCTGAAATTGTAAGTTAATCAGTTGTGCGGCACGAAACGGAAAGTCGGTGTTCGTAAATTTGAATATGATTTATAACAGGTCGCATGGCTATAGAAAGACCTCAATACTCGATTGAATATTTCGATGAGTATATCGTGTCACTTGTGAATGCATTGAGATAGACGAAGAGGAAGAAAGAGGAATGGGTATTCTTCTGTATTTAAATAGCAGAGGGTGGACGTTGTCACGTTTTCGTACCAGTACGTAATATTACACCTAATTTCTGGTTTGGGCTCGAGTATCCGGAGCACGTCATACGTATTGTAACATACTTTTTCAATACGAAGCCAACTTGCATCCGTACTACTTAGTTATATACACTGTATGCTGTGGTGCTACGTAATACATACTGTGTAGAAACAGAATTGCCCTGTGTCGATAGCGTCAATACGAGTGGACGCATGAGTACTAATACGCCAGTAAAGCTAACCTCACCAAGCAGTTTGTTCGAGTGTTCATGCTGGAACTATAATGGCTTCTTTGACATGTTCACATCGCCACGAGAAACAAGTCAGCCATTGGTGAACCGAAAGTGATGGTTTTTTCAATAAGCGCCGAGAGTGCACGCGATGTGATGCTTTCACGTGACGTCGGATCTTCAATGAGCCTCGATTGGGCAGCCCCACTGGCGCAAGGAGGAGCCCCGCCGGATGATCCATCCATTCTATTGTCATTGGCCGGTACTTACCGCCCTTGTCACGTGATGCTACGCACCGCGGCGTTAGGCAATATCAGGCGGTAAGGTCCATATATCTATCCTTTTTGGACTCTGTTTGATAGCACGAACACCGCTTATTATAATTGTTGCATCCTCTTCTGCGACTTCTCTCTGACGTTGCTGCTGCTTGCCTGTCCTTTTAGTTGTCTATCAGAAAATCACGAGTCGGTACGACCACCATGAGCTGAAGCAACACGAAACATCTCCATCAGTCTCGACCTCGAATTTTGGCGGTCTCGTACCTGCTAGGAAAGCCCGCGATTTTTCCCTCGAACACCACATTTTTGAAGTCCACGATCTCGCGAATCCACATTTTTCCGCTGCAAGATAGTTGAAGAGACATATTTTTCCCCCACGACCCCTAGCTGTGTGATGGCCGTCAAAGACAAGAAGAAAGCCAAGGTTGCCATGGGTTCAACATCGGCTACACCGCATATAGCACAAGAGAAAGAAAAAGAAACAGAGAGTTCAGTCATGGTTGACTCGTCTGGAGTAAGTCCGTATTCTTTCAATTTATCGAGAAAACTTCTTAACATTTAAAAGCTTCTGCAAACACTTCAAGGACACGTTGAAGAAGTTCGTGCACTTATACAATGCGGTATATGCGTTCGCCCACTATACGAGCCATATACTTTGGCATGCGGCCATACCTTCTGCTATGGGGTAGGTCATACCAGTTTGACGCGTTCAATAACGACTTACTAACCAGAAAAGTGCCTCACATCATGGTTTAGCAGTGGAAGGTCACACAAAACTTGTCCAGATTGTAGAGCTCAAGTGAAGATTCAACCGGCTCCTGCATACTTGGTCAGTCACTCCAAGAGTTTCTCTGTTGTTCTAAATACTCATACAGTCGTTATCACAGGTCAGAGCCATCGTTCAAATGTTTACCAGCAACGCAGAGCTTCTAGAAAAAGGCGAAACCACGGCAGAACACTCAAAGAACCAGCGCGAGGAAGCGGAAAAACTCGAAGCAGATAAGACGAGTGAAAATCCAAATACGGGTGGTCTATTTCAGGGTTGTTTCAAGCCGAAACCTGATCATGTAGGTCCAATTTATGATGCCGACGACGGAGTAACGAGATGTCCGAACTGTGCTTGGGAGCTAGAAGAGGACAGATGTGTGAATTGTGGATATCATGCTGAGGATGGCTCGATTGGCGACTCGGAGGATTTCTCGGATATGACGGACGAGGACGACGAAGATGATGACAATGAGGATGACGATGAGGATGATGAGGATGAGGAGATGGACGATGATATGACAGACTATGACGACGCATGGTTGGACAACTACCCGCATTCATTACCATTCCATGTTGCCCAGCAGTTATACGATGAAGCGCACGGCATGATTGATCATCATCATTTTCACCATCATCACCATCACCCGTTGCACAATCATCCATTCTTGCCACCAGTCTGGTTAGGAAATGGACCTATAGGCCAGATGGACGCCTCTTCAATGACCCATACAAGCGATAATGAGTCGGAAGAGGAAGGAGACGAAAATTCAGAGGAATCCAGCAGCAACTCAGAGGACGACGACGATGATGAAGAGATGGAATCATTCATTGACGACGGTTCCATACACTATGAGAACAGTCAGGATAGCGAAAGCGGATACATTACAGATCGTTCTACAGTAATAGGCGATCGAAGCGACGATATTGATCCTGGGACACATACAGAATCACCCGGTTCAGAGTCGAGTGGGTCACGTAATTTTCAATGGAGTTTTAATTCCGTCAACGATCCCGAAGATGATGATGGAGAAGGAGAAGAAGATGAAGACGAGCCAATTCGCCCAGCGCCCGTTCGGAGACCGGGCCAGAATGCCTCCTATCGGAGCAATCCCATTTCAAGGGGATTATCTAGAACCGCATCAAACCCGACATCAGGGTTTCAGAATCATTCAGCCAACGGAGCTTCAGTCCGTACATTAGGGTTGTCTAGATCTCACACACATAGAGCACCATTATCTCAAGCACAGGGCTGGGCAGCTGCCGGAACATCAACCAACAGAGGAGGTTTCGTAAATCCCAGAAACAATACAATTTCCCACAGTACAGGTGCCGGTTCGTCAGCTACTAACGCCATCACCGTTGATGATGACTCGGAAGATGAAATGCCTGTCCCGGCAACGAGGAGATCGAGAAACAACAGGCGTTGAAGAGATAGTACAACTCGTCGAATAAGATGCATTATGTTTGAAGAGTATTCTTAGATCAGTTCATCGCTATCACAGAGTACTATGATGTCCACAACATACTGCTATATGACCATCATGATACAATAGTATTAAGCTGGAGCAATTAAACGAAGGAAAGCAGAATTTCCTTGAAGTACACTTCCTGACTGACGAAACAATTCTTCTCCCTCTATTCAAACGAAGCCTTAAATCTTATTATTCCCTGTCTTTCTTCAGTTTCTGACCTTCTCCTCGGTGACACGTCATCCCCTGTCCTCAGCCCCTTTTCGGTTTGACCTCAAACATCATCCATTTCCATCGATCCATTTCAGCCAGGCGTTTCTCATGATTATGTTGTTTTAGGGTTTGGTGGACTTATCATAGCTTGTTCGAGTAGACTCTTTGCTCCCAAAGATGATAATGATTATGACTTCTCCAGAATCAATCCTACAGATATCAATACTGCACCAAAGTGAAAACAGAAACTTTTTGTATTTAATGCCCAAACATCCATGCCGCTTGATGAATAAAAGTTATGTACAGTATACCCACACACATACACGTAGTAAGCAAGAAAAGAAAAGAAAAGAAGAGGAAAAAAAATGCAACCCATCAATGCCAGTTACATACAGAATCAACTTAAGATATGTATGCATAAACCTCTCTAGAAGACATTTATTCAGCCGCCTCAGCCTCCAATTCTATCTGCTCATGATCCACATTATCGAAGAACGGCACTTCGAAGACTACCGCTCCATTCCGGCCTTGCGCACTGGGACCGGTGTAATGGTTCTGTGCGAAGGGTTGGGCGCGACTGTAGCGATGCTCCTTGCCGAGGGCGGCTACGATGCATAATCCGCGCGTATTTGAGACTTGACCTTCAGTCGAGGATAATATTTTATTCTTCTTTTGAGGCTTGGCTGTTGAGGCGATTTCGGGTCGTCGTTCAAAGACTGCGATGCTATTTACGACGCCTTTGAGAAGTGGTTCTTTGAGATTGGTGGCTGATTTAGGATCGAGTTCCATAGTGTCTGTAGTAGGTTGTTCTTGCGGTAGGTCGGAGTCTTCGCCGTTGGTGAAGAATGTGTGTTTCGGTTGAGCTGTTGTTCGGACGGAGCCTACGGGGCCGAGGGAGATGAGTGTTCTTTTGTCGTCTGATACACGCCATGCTCGAATCCAGCCGTCCCAACTTCCGCTGAGCACGATATCTGTACCGGGTACCGTGCTTAAAGCTGTAATCCATCGCGGCATGGGTCGCATGAAGCGGGTGTTGCGAGCCCCGATCTCAGGATCTGCTTCAGACGACACTTTTTCTGGGGGCGGTACCGGATCGACTCCATGTGCAAGTTGGATGGTATGTAGAGGCTTTTTCTTGTGGATAGACCACAGTGATAACGAGCCTGAATCGGACCCCGTAACGAAGTGCGCGGGCGGTATAACAGCGACGCAGTCAATGGCATTGTTTTGGTATTCTTCCTTCTTGGATGATTCGCCACGGAACACAAGTTGGGTTTCGTCAATGACTTTCCATAGACGGGCTGTTCGGTCGCGGGCTCCGACACTCACGCATTGGTCTGCCATCATCGATGCTACCGCGGAAACGTGATCTTGATGTCCGAATAGAGTCTCAACGTATGCATGACCTCCGGCGCTAAGAGACCATGTCTTGATTGTACGATCAAATGAGCCGGAGAACAATTGTTCTCCAGAGCTATGTGAAGAAATGTGTCGTGTAAATGAGAGACTGGCGACAGAGTCCCGATGCTGCGTAAATGTTTTCATTGGAGCGAGCGTTTCAGCGTCCCAGATTATTAGTTTCTTATCTTCACCTCCCGTGGCAAGATATCGGCCGGATGGTGAGACCGCAAGAGTCAAGATATTTCCAGTATGTCCTTGAGGTTCCTTGCTCCCCCGAACTTTCTTTAGACCCTTGACGAATTTCAGTTGGACTGGTTTCTTCTTTCCAGAATGGTCTGGCCGTTTCCGCTCTGTATTATTTTGTGTAGCTTGCGGCGTTTTGGGAGAGATTAGTTCCCACTTGATCAGGGTTCGGTCTTTTGAAACGGTGTATGCGAATGGAGGATGGATAGCAACGGCGGTAGTTGTCTGGGTATCGGCTCGGAAGAAAGAATGTGAAGCACTAGAGAAGTTGAGTTGCGACGCGATCTTTCGGAATATGCGACCTTTTGCTTCGTCCTGCAGTACGATCAGACCGTGATATCTATGATCAATACGTGAGTAGTACATACCACATCCTCTTTCAATCGTTCAGCAATGAGATCACGGTCAATCTCAGCTGCATCAAACCCAGCCTCGTCAACTTCCTCACGAACATTTTCCAAATATCTTTCCGCAAGCTTCAATCTTCGCTCTGCTGCTGTCTCGCCCTCGTCCGAGTCTTCTGAAGTTGCATCGTCGGAAAGTTCAAATCCTGAAACATCCTCATCGTCTTCGAGATCGCTGCCTGATATAGATTCGTCCTCGGAACCTTTTCGTTTCCGTGATGCGTCCTCTCGAGTATCTCCCTTTGCTGCGATTCCGCGCTTCTTTGACGCAGGTGCGACCACACGATCGTCTCTCTTCCGCTTGCGCTGAGAAGCTGGGACTGTGAAAAAGGATGACATAATGCCGTTCTCATGAACAATCCAAAAGAAATGCAGAGCCTCCCTCCGAGCAGAAGTACTAAAATTCTAGACAGATAGCATAGAGTGGGGGTTGGGTGTGTCGTTTGTCGTAGCTGTAACTTTTTTTCTTGTCTTCCGCATACAAATCTTTTTTTTCTTGGGCACGATTGGTCCGTGCCGATAAACTCTTGGCGGGCTCCCGGAGCCGGACAAATAATAACGCCTAAATCAAGGTCCCGTTCGCGCGTGTTTGCTCTGTTTGCTGGCCCCAGCTCTCTCCGACGTAGCTCTGCTAGGCCGCAAGCTCTACCATCAGCACCATCACTCATCATTCATCTTCCAGCATTCGGTTTCAACTTCATCTCCACAAAAGTCTTCAGCTCTGAGCAGATATATTCACTCGGTCTTTGTCAATAGGTCCTTATCAAATCAGGCCATATTTCACCGAACCTTATCACGACGTTAACACCGATTACCCATCACAATGTAAGGAGCTTCATCCTTCACTGCAACGCATTCAAGATAGCTTACAATCCATGTCTTTTACAGGGAGGTCCTACTCGGAATCACCGGAAAAGACTTCGTCATCATCGCAGCTTCCAAGGCTGCCATGAGAGGCCCCACTGTCCTCAAGGCTACAGATGACAAGACCCGAAACCTGAACCAACACACCCTGATGGCATTCTCTGGCGAGCCAGGTGACGGAGGTTAGAAACAACCCGGATGTTGCTATTGATTCATAGAGGCTGATAGTTTCTTTCAGTGCAATTCGCCGAATACATTCAAGCAAACGTACAGCTATATTCGATGCGCAACGACACCGAACTCAGCCCTGCTGCCGTCGGAAACTTCGTTCGAGGAGAGCTTGCACGAGCCTTGCGTTCGCGAAACCCGTATAACGTCAACTTGTTACTTGGTGGCGTCGATGCGATCACCAACACCCCCAGTCTTTACTGGGTAGACTACCTCGCATCTCTCGCCCAGGTTCCTTACGCTGCACATGGATATGCCCAGTACGTATCACGCATAGAAATAGACAGACTCTCGCTTTATCATGCTTGTGCCAAGTACAATGGATGAAACTGACAGTCTTTTAGATACTACTGCCTATCAATCCTCGATAAACATCACAATCCAAATATCGATTTAGAGCAAGGCATGAAGCTCTTGAACCTTTGCACGGATGAGTTGAAGCGAAGATTGCCTATTGACTTCAAAGGAGTAAGCATCCTTGATCCACATCGTGAGATCATCGATCATAATAGCTAACTTCTTTACAGGTCCTAGTCAAGATTGTCACAAAGGATGGAATCGAAGAAAGAGATTATGATAATGAAAGGAAAGTGGCGATTGCATAATGATCTCCAATCTGCCTGGTGCGGCGTTGTATCATTAGCATTCACTGTTCTTAGGATACAAAGTTCTAGAAATAATCTTTCCTTGCTATGACGAATTACTTGACGTGTTTCGACATCACCAAGCTTGCTCATATATGTAGAAGTATGCCTGAGTAAAATGATTTTTCGAAGTGATCCTGGATACTAGAATACGTTGATGGAAGTGAGCTCTTGTTAGACCATACCAGCAGCGCGGATTGATAGCGGAGGACATTAGCACCTTGTAAGAGCTCTTATAATAAGATTTCCCATGCATCAAGTGCTTACTAGTGCCTTTGTAAGCCTAAATAATTTCAAATACCCATCATGAAAACTATGTGCCGCTTAGTCTAGTGATCCTCGATAACTGGCGTTTAAGCAAAAAGCTGATGAGGTCAGAGTGTTTGGACTGTTTGCATTAGCGGGAGCTTTCCCTGGACTTTTTGTTTCACTCGATCCGGTCGCATTCGACCTCATACCCTGTGAACAAAAGAACGCCTCGACATATTTCACCATAGAGGCAGAACCATGGCGAAACGACAAGCAGATGCCGAGCTCGAAAGAGAGCTCAGCGTGAACTCGCCCGCCTCCAAAAAACCGCGTTTCGCAGAAGCCGATTCCCGTAACAGCCATCTGAATGGTCGCGAGTGGGAGCAAGATGAACGCAACAACCAAGACATCCTCGCCGCTGCCGATTTGGAAGCTTCAGAACTACAAGAAGCTGCCCAAGATCGACCGGAATCTCCAGAACCCGATGACGACGATGACAAAGAAGAAACACAAGTTGCACTCCCGCAACGCCAGTCACAACCAGTCGAAGGATATGGAGACTTATATCTGGATACAATCAACCGCGCCGTGCTAGATTTCGATTTCGAAAAGCTTTGCTCGATATCACTATCCAACATAAATGTTTATGCTTGTCTGGTGTGTGGTAAATATTTCCAGGGGCGAGGCAACAAGTCTCATGCATATTTCCATGCGCTGGAAATTGGCCACCATGTGTTTGTGAACATGGAGACCAAGAAGGTCTATGTTTTACCTGAAGGTTACGAAGTGAAGAGCAAAAGTTTGGATGATATTAAATATGTTGTGGATCCCACTTTCACGAAGAACGATGTGCTGAAGCTTGACAAAGAGGTCCGTGATGCATGGGATCTGCTAGGGAAGAAATATCGGCCTGGTAAGAATGTTCCTCTATCGCCAATAAGCCTCTTTAAATCTGACATTAAGATAGGATACGTCGGAATGAACAACATCAAAGCGAATGATTATCTAAATGTTGTTGTTCAGGTGCTCGCACACGTCACGCCGGTTCGCAACTTTTTCCTACTCCAAAATTTCCCGGTCCCAGGGTCTCCTCAACTATCCGTCAGATTCAGCACTCTAGTGCGCAAATTATGGAACCCTAAAGCATTCAAGTCACACGTGTCGCCTCACGAACTGCTGCAGGAAATCGCTCTGCGCTCTTCAAAGCGATTCACGCTCACTCACCAGTCTGACCCTGTTGAGTTTCTCTCGTGGTTCCTGAACAACCTCCATCTCAGTCTTGGCGGATCCAAAAAGCCATCAAAAACACCAACAAGCGTCGTTCAGCAAGCTTTCCAAGGACACCTACGAATTGAAAGTCAGGCTATCACAGCGCACTCTGATACCACAAACTCTCGATTAGTCTTTGCCGAATCGAGTGAAACAAACACACAAACATCCCCCTTCTTAATCCTTACCCTCGATCTTCCACCCACACCTCTATTTCAATCCGCGAACAGAGAGTCCATCATTCCTCAAATCCCGTTGACGACACTCTTGAACAAGTACAACGGTATAACCGCATCCGAAAAACTCTCTCATCGTGTCCGCCACCGACTCCTCCATCCACTTCCCCCCTATCTACTTTTCCACATCAAACGCTTCAGTAAGAATAAGTTCGTATCTGAGCGAAACCCAACCATTGTCACATTCCCGTCCCCGCGATCACTGGATATGTCACCATACGTTGAGCCGAACCCGGAAGTCTGGCCGCCCGGTGAACCCATCATATACGACCTCGTTTCGAACATCATATTAGACGCAAACGCGCCTACTCCCGGTGCGGGAGAAGATTCCTCTGCGGCAGATAAAGGTCTCGCAGCAGCTGGTGGTGGCGGTGCAGCAAACAAAAACGCCTCCGCTGCTGCTTCAGCGACAACGGGTGCCGGCGCCGGTAGTGAGAAAGTATCGTGGCTAGTCCAATTACACGATAAAGCGATGGCGGCTGATAATGCGAAATATCAGCAGCAACACGCGCAACAACGGGGACCGGAGTGGCTCGAGATTCAGGATTTGTATGTGCAGAGGACGGAAAGTGAGACTTTGTTTACTAGGGAGTCCTATTTGATGGTTTGGGAAAGGAGGAAGACGCCGGGGATGCAGAAGGGGAAAGGGGTGGCCAAATGAATGCTGCATCACCTAGTCAAAAGGGGGATGGATGGTGAACCAGGTCTTGATTTGATGTGAGATTTCGGTAACATGCCCTAACATTGTACGTTTTTGTAAAATAGATGACATCGTAAAATGAGACCATATCAGATGGTTTAGACAAGCTCAAGCACCATACAACTACTCCTATATTACATTTGTCTAATGTTACAAGTTTCCCCATTTAAATACTCTCTTCCCAATTCCAATTGCAGTGGCAGAGCATACCCCGAGTATTAAACCACTAATACCTGTCTGGATCCACTGTATCAAGGCAAGTTTGGACATATAAGCGAACATGTCTCGTCTACCTCCACCGCCAGCAAAGCCAGTAAGGTCACGGATATCGGAAAGGAGGCCGAGATTATGACCACCGTAGACGGTGGCGAGCTGTGAAGATAGGTAGCTTCTAGCCAGAGAACGGTAGAAAAAGGATTCGAATGGTATGAATATGATACCGCTGATGACTGAAGCCAGATGGTGCGCTAATGCATCGGCAGGGTATGAGGAGAGGACTGTGACACGTTGTTTGTTTATATTAATGTGCTGCTCATTCGACGACCTCCATGGAGCTAGATCGGTAGGCAGATTTGAGGCTGACGCTTCAGTGCCGGCGTTCGATAATGCATCCATGCCAAATTGATGTGTAGGATTATGCATTGATTCTTCGACTGCATGCGGTAAGACGGGATCTGATGCTGGGTCCATTACTTCGAGCTCTGTGTTGAGACTTTCCCACCGGCGCTCGTTTTCTGTTGGGCTCAACGCGACGTTCAAAGGTTCGGCATCAGCCGCGGCGGCAAGTTGCTCTAATTCATCAATTTCTCGTCTCACTTGATTCAGCATCTGATCGTCAATTTGGGACTCGTCAAGAGGGATCGGCCATTCGCCGAGTGCGGTGTCTCCATGCTCAATCTCAACAACAGGCTCGAGTCCGTTTTGTCTATTTGAGCTTCGGCTGTCTTGAAGCGACAATTCCATGGTCGTCGTAAATGAGTTTTGGTGAGTAAGAGATGCTCGAATGCGAGGAGAAGCTAGTGGCGATTCCGGCGTTCGAGGACGAGAAAACAATGTGTCAGCTCGCGAGTCTTGATCGTTGTCTTGAAATGGAATCCAAGATCCTGATAATTGTTCTCGGATAATATCGCCCCTTTCAGCACGCTCCGCAGGATGCACTTCATTTATAGCATTTGGGGTGATTTCGCCTGGTGAATGAGTTAATTGCTCATTTGTCAATGTGTGCTCGTGGACAAGAGGAGCTGGTCTATTGGCATTTGAAATCGTACTGACGGATGGCGCTGGCATTTGATCGATATTGTTCTGTAGGGATTGTGCGAAGAGGGTGTCTTCGCGAACTGTGACAATATCGTTGTGGCTGATAACGCTTACATTTTCGTCAGAATCATCATGGTTACAGCCAAGCCGACGAAACAGCCACTGCCGAAATACTCGCAGCTCTTCTTTCATATCTTCCAGTAGACTCAAATTGCTTCGGCGAGTTTCCTCCTCGGTGCGCCGCCCCGCTATCGGTAACGTCCATTCGAGAAGATCATTTTCCATAGCGACCTGAATGGAGACCTCATCGGGTCTCTCTTGCTTAGGTAAATGTCTTCTGATAAGCCGATATATCCTCTCTTCGACGTATGGTCGAACGAGAACATAGATGAATGCGAACGCAAAGGGTGTTGCCGCTAGTTGAGATACAAAGTGCCCAAGCGAAATGAGGGAAAAATCAGATGGAAGAGATGGAATCTGAATCAAAGAGTATCTTGTAAACGGGAGCAGGAATGCGGGCCTGGGATAAGTTTTATGGGGGATGAGATGGAGGGTCTGGAGAATACAAAACATATGTAACTGCTCGAAGAATACGAATGAAACGAGCCGTGCTCTGCGTTTATCATTAGCTGCTGTAACTGGCAAACGTCAAATCAAGTACTTACGCAGAACGAATCATGGAGAAGCACCCCTCCAGAAGTCGGGTATAGGAGTGTTTCACATATGGCGTGAGTTTATCCTGAACATAGATGAGTAGGGGCTCAAATAATTGTGTTCTGCATATAGGCAATATGATTCTAGCTGCCCAGAGTGGCATGCCTGCGAAGAACTCAGCTGGCCATCCGAATTTTTGGTACTCAGACTTGAACAGGCGAATTAGCGGAATATTGGTATAGCTTTTGAAGGTCTAACGCACAGTCAGTGTCGAGCACGAACCGGGACTCTAGAGATTATCAAATATTATACTTACCTGTATACGGCGGCTTAGTGAGCCGACCCACCATGAGCCAAAGAAATGTACAGCATGGTCAAAGGCTACTATGACTAGACCGTAGTCATTTTCAGCGGTGACAGCATTGAAGCTCCTCTTGTCTCTTGAATTGCCTGCACGGCCTGCTTCGCCACTAACAACAACCCCCATGGTTGACAAAACATCGTTCTTTGCTCGTCGAAGCTCGCGAGCCAGAGCCTTGGACTCGGGAAAGATAGGATGGCCTCTTTCATCATACCGTTGGACATATCCATCTGTACTGTGACTATGCGATGCTTGATGCTGTGAGTCGCTTGGATCAGGCGGCTCATATGGAGAGCGGCCCTAAATTATTTGTTAAACAGTAGGTACTAGAGAGCACGATTTGACATAGATGTGGCTTACCAAAGCTAGCCGAACTATGTATGGCTGGCGGCCCATCGCATATCCTAGTTGATGTCCGGTGAAGAATTGTATGCATTCATATCACGTAAGTTCAGAAAAAGACTCCTGTTGTACGTTTGATGCGTTGATGTAATTTGTTTAGGAGACACGGTAGAGTATTGACAAGTAGTTGTTTGATGAGCGCAAACAGAGAGGTTGTAAGTTGCAAGTTGCAAGTTGACCAGGCAAGATGACGCCTTCCCAAAAAAAAGACGGTGCTGCGCACAGACCACACCTTATTTCGGCACGGGGGGGCGGCCAATGCAAACAGTGCAAATTTGTCAAAAGTTTCTCAAAAAAAAAAGTCCGCCGCGGAAGTAGAGTATCAAGGAAGACGACAACGCTGAGTTTTCAGATTTGTCTTACGGAATCTGATTATTGTGTGACTCATCTTGTGCTAAAAGCCAGCAATGCAAACATAGTTGATCGAAACGACTTGTCAGGCACCTGACCCAGTTCAATATGTCCAGAATCACTGCGAAAACCACGTTCGAGGCGTCGCGAACGCTGCGCCCTATATACACAGGAGGAAGCACATCATTAGATGCCAGCGGTCGCATTCTTGCAACATGCGTCGGAGAGGATGCGCTGATTGTGGATCTCACTACAGGCGACCAGTTGGCTAGTTTGGACGGTGTAAGATACCCAGTCGAACTAACTAACAATCGTCAATAGACTAATTGCCATTTATAGGATGGAGAACTCATCACAAGTCTGGCAAGTGAGTCGATTCTCTTCTTAATATAGCTTTCTAGTACTGATATCTTATTCTTTCAGTCACACCATCAGCGTCTCACGTTGTCGTCAGTTCAAGATCCATGTCTATGCGCTTTTATTCACTGTCGTCATTCGATATCGACAACAAAGGCCCCATAGAAACCACTTTACTTCGAACAGTCAAAGCCCACACGTCTCCTGTGGTCACAGCATCTATCGATCCTACTGGTACTCTTTTAGCGACTGGAGGTTCCGACGGATCAATCAAAGTATGGGATATTCGAGGTGGATTCATTACACATACATTCCACGGACACGGAGGAGTAATAACTGCACTCAATTTCTTTGAAGCTATAACAGAGGTGGACGAACGCAAGGGATCCAAGCGCGCCGGCAATAAACAAGATGATGAGGAAGAGACAGAAAAGTCAAGGACAATTCGGCTAGCATCTGGTGACGAAGAGGGCAAAGTACGAGTCTGGGACTTGCGTAAGAAGAAACCAATTGCTTCGTTGGAGTCACATGTCTCCGTGGTGCGTAGCTTGTCATATTCTCCAGTCGAAAATGCTCTGCTGTCAGCTTCTCGCGACAAAACAGTGATAATTTGGGATGCGCGAACATGGAAAAGTCGTCGAATTATCCCCGTCTTAGAAAGTATTGAGTCCGCTGGCTTCATTTCTGAAACTGGTCTTTGCTTCACTGGTGGTGAGAGGGGCGTGTTGCGTATTTGGGATACCAATAGGGGAGGAGAAATACTTCAACAGCAAGAAGAAGGATCCGAAACTGACGCCATCATTACATCCCAATATGCTCCAGGATTGCCGTTTGTTGTTACTGTTCATGCCGACCAAACGATTCGACTTCACTCTATCGAGTCTTTAGTCGATTACAAACCAGGCTCGTCATTAGAGCCTTTGCCAGTCATCAGGAGGGTTTCTGGAAATGATGACGAAGTCATTGACTTGGCTTATGTTGGCCCAGAGAGGTCACTGTTGGCCATGGCGACAAATACAGAAAGCATTCGTGTTGTGTCTATTACTACTCCTGACCAGAACACGCAACAAACCGCAACTGGTGATAGCTACTTCGGAGCAGATGTCACTTATCTGGAGGGACACGATGATATTGTCATCTGCCTGGACGTCGACTGGTCTGGCTACTGGTTAGCTACCGGTGCCAAAGATAATACTGCCCGTCTTTGGCGTCTTGACCCTGCAACATCATCATATACATGTGCGGCAGTTCTAACAGGTCACGCCGAATCACTAGGAGCGATTGCGCTCCCAAGGACCCCACCTCCAGCTGGTTCAAAGGCTCATAATGACCCCTTGAATCATCCTCCAGCATTCCTCTTCACAGGTTCTCAAGATCGAACGATCAAGAAATGGGACACCAGTAAATTAGGTATTTCACAATCAACCCCCAAGGCAGCATATACCAGAAAAGCACACGAAAAAGACATCAACTCTCTGGATGTGAACTACACAGCAACGCTATTTGCCTCGGCTTCGCAAGATCGAACTGTGAAGATATGGTCAGCAGAAGACGGATCGGTTGTTGGTATTCTTCGCGGCCACAAGCGAGGAGTATGGTCTGTCCGATTTTCGCCCCGTGAAATGCCCATTATCAGCTCAAATGCTGGCACGAGCACCAGCCGTGGCTTAATTGCCACAGGTTCAGGTGATAAGACTGTGAAAATCTGGAACTTGGCCGACTTCAGTTGTCTTCTGACATTTGAGGGTCATACAAATAGCGTCTTGAAAGTGATTTGGCTGCCGCCTTCACAGTTGTCGTCTGAGACCGATACAGATGGGGATGAAGCCAAGACTCAGGCTCGTCCGCTCCTTGCCTCCTCTGCTGCAGATGGTTTGGTGAAGATCTGGTCTCCTTATAGCGGTGAATCGGAAGCTACGCTCGACAACCACACGGACAGAGTATGGGCTCTGGCTTCTCCCACTCCTTCCGGGTCTCGATCCGATGTCAAGTCACCGTCAACATCGCCGTACTCTTTGATCTCAGGAGCAGCTGATTCCACCGTCACATTCTGGACAGACACGACCTCCGCTACATTGACTGCAGCGGTATCTGCCAACTCTGCTCGCATTGAGCAAGACCAGCAATTACAAAATTATATCCGTACCGGCGCATACAGGGAAGCCATCACCCTCGCTCTCCAACTCAACCACCCCGCTCGCCTACTCTCACTATTCACCGCCGCCATTGATGAAGTTGATGGCGGACAGAGCGACAAAAATGGCGACAATGATGCGGACTCCGCATTGACTGGAAACAGCTCCGTGGATCAAGTCCTCCAGTCTCTCGATCAAGATAATCTATACCTCTTACTCCTCCGCCTTCGAGACTGGAACACAAACGCCCGTACTGCTAAAGTCGCTCAACGTATTCTTTACACTCTTGTCCGCTCATATCCACCATCAACATTTATTGAACTTGCCAACCGCCCGCCTCCAGCAGCGGCTACCCAGGGCAAACGAAGCCGGAAAGATGTCGGCGGTCTGTCGTTGAAGGAGATCTTCAACATTCTTTCATCGTACACTGATCGACACTATCGACGTGTTGAAGAGCTGGTTGATGAGAGTTATCTTGTTGAATGGGTTTTGAATGAAATGGAGGGTGGTATGGGATTAGTGTCCGGTTCGTCCGCAGACAAGGAGGCCGATGGCATCTCTGGACAAGAGGATGTTGTCATGCTGGAAGTATGATGAAGGAAAAGTTTTTCGCGGCGTTACTTGATTTTTGAGGAGTTTGTGTATAGATACACCTTGTGTGCATTGCATTGGATAACTAGTTGGTATATACTGTGTTTCTATTGTGCTTCTGGCATATTCATGAGATTTATTTAGACATGTTCACATGATTGATTACCCAACTGTCTATGTAAATTGCGTCCAGCTTCCGTATAATACAAATACTCCTTGTACAATCATCTATGACGATCCCTATCCCTATCCTTATCTGAACGGCGGTCCGAATCACGATCTCTGTCTCTAATGCGACGATGATCATCATCCCGCCTTGAATATCCAGAATCACGATGACTTCGATCCTTGGATCGTCGTCTGATCTTATAATCACTATCGTCTCGATCACGGTACCGCCGATGATCCCGCGAAGACCGTTTGACATCATTTTCGTCGTCATACCGCCGACGGTCAGGAGCACCGGAGGACCGGCTTCGATCTCTCCGCTTATCGTGTCGCCTTCTGCGGTCTCGGTCCGTGCCACTGTCATCATCATAACGGCGCCGGTCTTTATCCTGGCCATTAGAACGAGAAGATCGCTCATCTGGTCTGCCATTTGCTTTTTGTTCAGTAGCCTCCTTCTGACGAAGCTTGAATTCTTCCTCTGTCAAATGTTCACCCGTCGTCTTGCTCTTCATGACAACCGGCATGTAAACCCCTTCTGTATCCCCACTACCATCGCCACCTTTCCTTGAACCTTTGCGCATCGCGGCTTTTCCCCAGGCTCCGATTTCAACTTCGGCGCCTTTAGCGCCTCCAATATCCTTTGCGCCAATCCCTAAAAATCCGGGGCGGCGTGTTGGCACACGAGCTTCATTCGGGGCGGCGGTGTTTCCATAATTTCCTCGTCCAATAGCCTGTCCTTCCTTCCAGCCCATACCTCGTAACAAAGCTGCTCCAAACTCTTCAACTGGAACTGCATCATATGCATCTAAGCTCGCCTGGTCGGGACGAGTAGCGACATCTGCACGGAAAGAGCTCGCTTCGTCGTATCGGCCTTCCGTTTTTGCGGACTCAATTACTAGATCAGACCGCCTTGTCGTTTCACCACCTTCGCTCTCACGAATGAGCGCTTGTAGCGCAATCTCATCTTGGGTAAGAGGCACACGAGGCTCGGGCTGGGATATTGGAGCAGTGTCTGCCATAGCCACATCTGACCCATTTTCTCCAGTCCCCTCGTTCTGCGCAGGGGCAAGGCTAAGGCCATAGGCCATACTTGGAGTCTCGGTCTCCACAACTGCCACATTATTCCCAGCAGCCTGCGCCTGTACTTCCTGCGGAAGAAGGTTCCTACCCTTGCGATTGGTACCCGGTCGATCGCGCCAGTTGTTTCTGCTCTCCACTTTGATGACGAGAGGTTCTTTCCCTTTTGACACATTTTTGCTGATCGCCCCGCCCATGTCAAAACCAGTCACTTCTTCGGCAACAGGCTCTTCGTCCTCTTCTTCGGATTCATCGTGGCTTATGTGGTGACGATGATGCCTCAGCGATGAGCTAACGCGAGGTCTTATGTTTTGCGGAGGGTTCGCTGGCTTTCTGGACGTGTTTGAGAATGATACAGCGAACGGCTTCGATGTGCCAGAGCCACCGCTTTTTGGTGGGAGCATGATGTAAATTGCGCCCTTACGCGAGGCAGCTCGAAGGGTGAATAGCTCCGTTCACACGGTCGGTCGCTTCAACTGGCGTATTTCGAAATTTTCCGCAACAGTGGCGATACTGACCGAGATCTCGACCGCAGACCCTGGGAAAGTAGTGCTTAGATTGCCATTAGAACATAGATTCTAGATCGAGAGATAACATGATTTCGTGTTTCAAAGAATGTGGATTAAGTAACAGATTGAAGAGTCTGGGTTATTTGTCTGTGTTAAAAGGAAGCCCAAAAGTTGTTAAGCTTAACTTATCTTATCGCAGGTCACGGGACTCGGCTGCGGCAATGATGTCAGATCATCCCCAAACTTCATGCCCGGAGCTTTTCTCCCAGGCACACTTACCGCCCATCAATATGAATTTATGATTGTGTTTTAGCCTTCAGGGGAAAGGTAAGTCGACTAATGCGAGGAGGATATTACTATGTTAATCTATTAAGATTATTGACTTTTAGACAAATCAGAGCCAGAGGAGTTCATGTCTGGTTTGGCTCCAAGTAATGTATTGAGGCCAAAGGATTGAACACACACCGCGCTCCGTCATTGTTTCCCGCTGAAGGGCCTTGGAAGTTCATAAAAGGAGTACGATTGGAGACGGAGAACTGCCAAATCTGGTCATTGCCATTCTTCGATGCGTACACCGTTTCGTTGTTCATACCATACACAGCACCGACAGTAACAACACCAAGGACTCCATACTTGAAGACTGTTTCCCATTCATGGGAGACATATCGAACCGGAGTAAGGCAGTCTCGCTCGGCGATGTATTGGAACCAATGGCGTACAGGTACTCTACCGCTGAAGGGATACGGACCCAGTCGGCCGCGGCGTATTCCGGGGAAGTGGCAGTTTCGTTGGCTAGTCGACTACAAGAAAGAAGTCGACTCCTCTATGTGACTTTGCTATGCTATTTGACAAAGGATTTCATTGAGCGCTTTGTATGTATGTATGTATCGATCGTGTATTCTATCTATATCCACTCCGCATCACTTTATATTGGCACACGGATCTCCAATAGAAGCCCCATGAAGACCCGGATTTCAACACGATGGGATAAGTAAGACTAGTTCACTTGCTCCCCTAACCACTAGTCCGTGGAACAATTTCCTTCAAAAAGTAGTCTTCCTCGGCCATCTTGACCGCAACAGCTGTCCACTCATCGAGATCTTGAGCCGACAAGCCCAAAGCAGCATTGTCATTACGCGGGTGCTGACCAGCCTCATCCGGGAAGAACACTCTCGAATACAACAACACACCAAAGCCCGCATGATGGCCAGATTTGAACATCTCCTTGCCCTTCGCATAGCGCTCCGCGACCGGCTCCGAGGTGACGCTCCAATCCTCACGACTCGTCCCAGTGACTTTGAGGAGCGATTCAAACATCTGCTGCTGACTAACCCTAAAAGACGAGATGCAGACAAATTCATTTCTGAATTGCGACAAAGTCGTGCTCTTATCATTCTCATCCTCCGGCAGCACCTTGAGCGCAAGCAGATTCGCTACTCCAAGACCAACCTGCGGAAACGTAGTCGTATCAATCTGCTTGGTGCCATCATCATAGAACGTAGCAGTACGGTTTTTGATATCAAACCCATAACTCCACGGGCCCGCAGACAAGCTATACTCATACCAAAAGCCCGTCGCAACACCAATCCACGAACTCACGCCTAACTCCTCAATGATTCTCCGATCTTGCGCCTTTTTGACTCCGATGATGATTTCACGGTTGAAATCCTCGTTTTCCTTACAGTTTCCGAACTCGTTGGGCAAGATCCATTTCACGCCTGCTTCGACAGCGGCTCGGCTGAGTTTTTCTGCTTCGTCGGTTGCGCGGACGGATAAGGTGCAGATCAATGCATCTTGACCCTTGAGAGCCTCGACAATGGTGCTGGGCTGAGAGTAGTCGATCTTTTGGATGGAATGGACGCCTGCAGGGATGCTGTTGGTGCTGCCTTCACGAGTAAGTGCGGTGACTTTGTGTTTTCCGTTTGCGAGCAGGGCTTGGACGATATATTTGCCGATTTGGCCGCCAGCCTGGATATATGTGAGCAACTCATCTACATTGATGTTAGTGCAAAGGGGTAGACTTACGCCGACAATGGCAATATTCTCGAGATGGTTTTTGAACCCTGTCGGTTGATCTTTGGCGAACCCAGTAGCCATTTTCAATGTATTATGTTCACGATTCTGCGATTTACAAGTAGACTTCAGTAAAATGATTATGCTTGCTTGGTTTCATGTTTCTACTCGACATTGGGCATACATCAGCCCTCTTATATACCTTTGGGAAGCATCGAGGCCTAT
This sequence comes from Talaromyces ruber, assembly GCA_022813215.1. Taxonomy (NCBI): domain Eukaryota; kingdom Fungi; phylum Ascomycota; class Eurotiomycetes; order Eurotiales; family Trichocomaceae; genus Talaromyces; species Talaromyces ruber. The sequence goes on along the minus strand of JAKLMW010000023.1, from coordinate 368,094 downwards.
CCACTAACACAGCGGTAAATTGATATACTTGAATCCTAATTCCGTTCTAAAAAGCTTTGAAGAATACCGAGAGGCTAGATCATATCGTATAGCGTATAGCAATTTTATACTGAGATACGAAAACAACATTGAGCTTGTAGTTAAGAAGCGGAGTCTCGTCACTGAAATCCGCAGGAGACCTGACGAGAATTCGTATTCAATCCCCAATTTGAGTCTTTAAAATCCATCATCCATCTTATAGCTCCACTACATGTTTAATTCGTAGGGATTTTATGTTCTAGCCTGTCTTCGTGAAAACCAACAATATGAGATCACTCGCACGGGATTCGGAGATAGGTGACTATACCGCAACCCCTGCACACTTTAGCGACGGGATTTCCGTAGCCTGGGTTTAACTAGTTAACGAATGGTCGGATTTCGGTGAATTATACCAATGGGTAAATACAGTTGGATACTCTTAGTCTAAAGTCATTTTCGATTAGTGATCGGAAAATATGAGATTGTTGGTTTCTTTCTGTAAAAAGTCAAGTTGGTATAGGATTCAGGGCTGTATCGGTATCGAGTCCTAAGTAGCGACTGTGCCTACATTCTAACTAAATACTCATGAGCAGTACTGGGAAAGATTGGACTTAATGTAAGACTCCGACCTCCAATTGACTTGATTGTATCAACTGCTCTAGTCCCACCACAAAGTAGACTATATATAACACGTGCTAATCATACAAAATACTAAAATGGGACTGAAAAACATCCCCTTGTAGAAGCCGATATTTGACAAAGCCAAACTCAAGAGATACCGCCCACACATTTAACGCCGTAACCAATTGGTCCAGGAGGACCAATACATCTAGTCCGTAATAACCGATGGAGTTCTTGTGAATGCAGAAAGGTAGGTTTGAAAAAAAGGGATGAGAAGAAGAATTAAAAAATCGTGATCGTGCTTAAACAGGATGAAGGGCTAAACTGATAGGTTTAGGGATGGCATGAGGGTCGTACGTGACATAAATCGGGAAAGAAAGTATAAATGACCCTGAGGCGCTACCCCGGACATTTTAAGGAGAGATGGCTTAGTTGGTGGCCATTTGTGCTGCAGGAGGATGAGGGCTTTGGTTTGTGCCTGGAACAGGTCCCGTTTGAACGCTTCCACTGCGTTGAGTCTGTGGGGTAGCGCACCGGCTCTGCTGTGGGAGAACGCTTCCATTCATAGACGGCGAACTTGCAACTGGTACCCGGTTCTGCTGAGTGGGCTGAGCGACTCTCATCATCGGCGAAAACTGTGCTTGAGAGTTCTGTATTGCAATATTGCCATTGGGTTGAGGCGAGCCTTGGAAACTGGGATCCGGTGGCATTTGGAAATTGGCTGGAATAGCGCCCACATTTCCAACGGCAGCATTCATGGCAGCTTGCGTCATGCGCTGTTGTTGTTGTTGGTACACATGAAGTCGTTCTGTTGCAAGTTTCGCAACCTGTTCAGGAGAAAAATTGGGGTGAGTCCGCTGTATTTGGTTTTGAATATTTGTAATTGTAGGAACAACACCACTCGACAGGTGATTTGGTTGACCCATCCGCGGTGATGCAGTTGGCACGCCCTGCGCATTATTGTACGGTGAAGGACTACCCATCCCACCAGCAGCTTGCATAGCCGCGAGCATGGCTGCATTATTAGGGTTACCATTCATCCCTTGGACATTGATGTTTGGCGAGTGAGCCCCTTGTTGAGCAAACTGTTGTGGACTCTGGAATTGTTGCTGCCCAGCCTGTGGCATTTGCTGACCCTGTTGCTGCCTAGACTGCAAAAGACGCTGCTGTTCTTGAAGCCGGCTGGCCTCGCGAATAACTCTTGCGTTGTCGGGCGAATTTTGAATGGGGATTCCCGGTCGCGCTGCCATTTGCTGAGGTATGCTTTGCTGTGGAACCATCTTTACACCAATTGCATTCGGTGGCATGGGGCTACTCATCGGTCTTCCGTTCGGCAAACCTTGCATGGGCATGACATTGCTGTGGTTCATGTTTGCATTTGGCGGAATACCGTTGACCACACCATTCTGCGCAGCTCCGGGTATCGGTTGAGCGCCAGCAGGTTGCACGCCATTTGGTGTTCGAGCAACACCGTTCACTGCCGTTGCCTGTTGATTTGGAAGTTGTCCAGCACGTTGCGCGGCCAGATTAGCCTGTAGAAATGTTAAATACGTTGACCGAAAAACAGATGAAAAGAAGTTCTTACCCTCTGTTGTGCAATCATCTGTTGGCGGTATTGTTCCTGCCTCTCCTGGAGCTTCTGTTCGCGTTCATACTTCAGTTTGCTGAAATCGGCTGGGTTAGTGATGGGAGGTTTCGGTTGATTTGCCTCGTTCACTTTTCGCAAAGAGGCGAGGTGAGTCGCTTGTATCAAATTAGTATCATTTTGCGATATCAAAAAAGCGTCAAGCCTTACCTTGTTGTTGCTTCTGAAGCATTGTCTCTCGCTTTTTAGCTAGCTTTCGCATAGCATCTAGAAGGGCAAGATGGCGGGAAGCTCGGCGGCGGTCGACGCGTACAGGCTGGGTTGTTCTTCGACGAACCAAAGCTTGGGCCGGAGCGGGAATGCCTTGCTGTGCCTGTTGTTGCGCTTGCTGCTGTTGCTGCTGTTGAGCAGCTTGTTGTTGTGCGATGATCGTACGCTGAGCAGCTTCCAAGCGTTGGTGATATGCTCGGAAGTATTGCGTCTTAGACATATCAGCAGGCAGACCTTCAAGACCAACCCATCGTTCGAAACATTCCCATGGTGTCCTACGCTCAGCACCGGAAGAAAAAAGAGATGGAGATGATAAACAACTAGCTATTAGAGACCAATTGTAGGAATAATCTTTAACAAGACGGCGAAGTTCGTCGTCTTCATTGAGTGTCCATTGCGAAGATTGTCTCGACTCAAAGAACCCAACAGATGGCATCGGATACTCGGTAGGAGGTCGGAAAGAATGGCCAGGGTGAATGCGGTCCCGAATATGCTTATTCTCCGGGCGGAAAAGAGCAACGTCAGTTTGTTCGGGAGTGATGTCGACAGTAAGAGTCTCCACATGATCATCTTCAAGGGTGTAGTCGTATCTTGTCTTTTTCCTTGCTGACTCGATATCCCGAAAGCTAATTCGACCCGTTGAGAACTTTGAAACCGGTAGAACTTCTGTTTTCCAATCTGTATCAGGCTCGAATCTGAAGTCGGGCATTTGAGTATCTGCCAACATGCCAATAGGTGCATAAATTGGCAATTCGCCGAGCAGCTTTTCCGATACTGGAGTGAGGTCGATGGAGAAAGTGAACTCTTCAGAGCTAAGGGAGAATATAGCAGCTGGTGCAACAGTATCCCTAAAATCAGATCGTGGTTCATCAACAAAACCCTCGCTCACGGACTCTTCCTCAGCAGAAGGAACGAGGTCTGGGGTTAGCTGAGAAATAGGGCCAGTTTCATCCACATGAACATCCATCATCATGATATCGCTATTTGCGTTGCCTGCCTCAGATGGCTCCACCATTTTTGGTGACGGAATCTTCGTACGTACGCGAAGCTGAGCCCTATGTTCTGGTTCGCTTTGAACATATTCGACACACCACTCAGCGCAACACTTCGCAGCTGCGATCTTCCACTTGCGCTCTTCCCTGAAATCTGTGCGCATCCACTTCACGTGATCAAGCAAGACATCCCAATGAGTGCCTTGTCGCAATGGCTCTGCAGATCGTTCCATTTGACGTAGTGGCCATCGATTGGAATTCTGTAGAGCGTATATCCGACGAAGAGTACGGCAATCCATCTGCTCTTGGTACTCAAGAAGATGATTGGATGTACTCAAAGTCTTGTGGGCTGTGGCCAGAAGTGTTGAAATATTCGAAGTGCGAGGAGGTGAATAGGCCTTGTTCTGGAATAACGTAAACAGATAATCTTGCTGTTCATTCAGCCCAGATATCAAATCGCCTGCTTGTTGACGAACCATAGCGAATGAATCATTCTTCTCGATTTGCTTCTTTGGGAATACTACGGTAGAAAGTTTTGTTCGTTCCTGCTCTCGATCTTTTCTCTGTTTGACGACTCGTGAAATAGAAGAAAGACTTCCTTGGGATGCCGGAGATCTGAGAGCCAGTGAATCTCGAGCCGGCTGAGTTTTCGGAGCCTCCCCAAGGATTTCAGAGACCGACTTGTGTCGAATGGCACCCGACGATACTCGAGTTGTCATTCTCTCCGGAACAGATTGTATGGCGACATTGGTTGTGGAGGAGGATGAAGACCGTTTTGTGACTGGTCCGGCCTCTGGTTCTACCTTTAACTCCGTAGGAGCCGGTCCTATAGGTATGCCGCGAGCGGCTTGACTTTCTGGAATAGCAGGTGATGTTGGTGAGAGCTTTTCCTCCGGCGCCGCCCGAGCTGGCTGGATATCCTGGGCTTTCTTCTGATCACTAGGCGGAGGAATCAATTGCGAAGGTGTGAAATCTCCCTTAACAATGTGATTTAAAACCGAGTTGCTGCCTGGTTCCCCGTGGTCTCCAATAGCTTTACTCGCAGCCAAGAGCTGCGCGTTGCGCCTGAGCGATTGCGCTTCTTCAAACCGTAATTGTTCATCTGGGGTTAGAGGTGCGATTGGTGCAGCTGTACTCTCGACTTTGCTGGACGATATTTCATGCGCTTCGCCGACTGTCTTGGCTGATATAGCGGCATGGTCGTCAATCTCCCCGGACTCATCTGGACTTGTATCTGGAGATGCAGCGGCAGGCGCCGGGGTATGGGTGGAGAAAGGTTCAATAGAAGAAGCAGGAGAAAGCGGTTGGTCTAAGTGAGAAGTCGTTCCTAAGGCCAAAGATGGTCTGCGACCTTGATTGCTCTGGAGACCCGCATCCGTAGTTTGCGATGGCGCCTGGACAGGTACTTCCGGAACCGAGGGCTCTGTAGCTTTATCTTTCGGGCTTTGACGAGCATGAGATGGGGATGTGAAGTTGCTCGACACGCCATGCTCATGTGTGCTGACTGGGGTTCCAGGCGTCGCAAAATGAAGTTTGGTGCCAACAGCTGATGTCAATGGCGCGGAAATATCAATTTTTTGGGCAATAGACTGTTTCGTGATTGTCGGCTCAATAACAGGTTGCTCGGGGTCTGCGCGCACAACTGATTTCTGTACTTCATCATTGATCGCTGTCTCTTTTTCATTTACCTCCTCGGCGCTCGGAGCGAGCGCTTCTGGTAATCGCACTTGTTGTTCTGTAGACACGTCCAAAGAAGCAATGTCACCGGCTGTAGGATGAGCATGCGTTTGTACTCGTGCGACAATCTCGGCATAGTTGGGGAAGGGAGGGAGTGTTGCTTCATTGTAGAATCGACCCCTAATAATGCGCGTCAGCATATACCAACGAAAAAAAAGTGATATTGAGAACAATCGAAATACTCCTCTATCAATAGAAGGTGCCAAAAAATGAAATAAAAACATACCTGGTGAGGTCGTTGGCGTCGAGAAAGGCTTGTTGCTTTCGCTCATAGAGTGTATCCGCGATGGCCCCGTCGGTCGCGCCTAAGTATCCGACGGTCGCAAAATAGAGCTCACTGAGCTTTCGCTTGCGTGACTGCAAACATCGTCTAAAACTCACAGTTAACGATATACGAACGTCGCATAATGTATATTTTCAAATAAATCGCTCGGAAAAATTTTTAACTCACGCTATCTCGTCGTTCTTGGAGCGAAGCAGCTCGTCGCGGAGCATCGAGTCTATCTCGACCACGCGTCATCCGATCAACGCGTGGTAAAAAACTAATATACGAAGAGCGGTAGCATTCAGACCAAAAAAATCGCTTGAAAATGATAAAATCGACGGTTTGGAGGGTGGTTTGATGGCAGACTCTTTTTTACAAACGCGAGAAATTGGCCTGGGCGGGTTTTGCTTGGGGGGCGGGCGGCAGGCAGGCGGATGACTGGATTCGACAAGGACAAATTGCTGCTGCGTGCTGCTTTAGGGGGTTGGCTGGTTGAGCCAAGGCTAGGGAAAATTGTGTGAGACGTTCCAAGGAAAGGTACATTGCCTTGCTGCCTTGTTGCCTTAGCAGTAGCTGAATGCAGCCAAAGAATTGCTGCCTCAAAAATGTAGCATCAGATCCAGTCTCGGAGAAATTGTATTTCCCACTACCGGCGGCGTGGGCTGGCAGTATCACAAGGATCGAAAAAAAGTTATTGTTTATCGCTACAGTTTGATAAGCAAAGCTTCCGAAGTCCACGACAATTCGCAGTCCGACAGTCGAATTCAACATGGCCAAAAGAAAGAGAGTAGAAATTGCTACCAACGGCCAAAGTGGTCAGGACCAGCCTCGCAAGGCCGTCAAGGCAGCAACGTTGAGCTCCGAACTGCCCGAGAATGATCCAGGTGCCGTGACAATCCAGGTCGTCACGGGATCCTACCAGAGCGTGCTACATGGTTTTACTGTGACTCTACCTGCTAGCCCCCCAAGTGATCAGAAATCAGTAAAAGAAGATGCGCCGTCCACGCTTCGCTTTGCCGACACTTTTCTATTCCAAGCACATACATCTGCAATCCGCACACTTGCGCTGTCGCCGCCAACCAATACGGATTCCTCCCAACCGCAAACAGCATTCTTGGCTACTGGTGGCTCGGATGAACGTATAAACCTATACTCTATCTCCATGGCACCGCCAATGGTTAGCGAACGATATCCCTCGGTTTCTACTTTGGCGGGAAACAAAATCCTTGAAAATCCAAAGAATCGAGAAGTTGGAACTCTTCTCCACCATTCGTCCGGTATCACGACGCTTTACTTTCCGTCCAAGTCCAAATTGCTATCTGCAGCTGAAGACAACACTATATCTGTGACCAGAATCCGCGATTGGAATGTGGTTTCTACGGTCAAAGCACCGCAACCCAAAGCACAAGGCAGACCCACAGGAGATACAGCTCCTCCCGGAAGCGTGCCATGTGGTATCAATGATTTCGCCGTCCATCCGAGTATGAAATTGATGATAAGTGTTGGTCGCGGAGAGAGATGCATGAGACTCTGGAATTTGATGACGGGCAAAAAGGCGGGTGTATTGAATTTTGATAAGGACTTGCTACAGAGCGTCAAGGAGAGTAAGCGATCTACGGGAGAAGGACGCGGAATTGTTTGGGACAATGCCGGAGAAGAATTCGCTATTGCTTTCGAGTGGGGGGTGGTGATTTTCGGAATAGTAGGTTTCACGTCGTCCGCATGTCAGTATTGACCGCTAACTCTTCACGCAGGACTCAACGCCCAGATGCAAAGCCATTCCATCTCCGACGACCAAAGTGCAGAAAGTGAAATATGTTGATTTTAGCAAAGAGAAGGACGGCTCAAAGGAGCTACTTACGGTGTCTACGGATGACGGCAGAGTTCTACTCTACTCGACCAAAGAGACCCTGACATCGTCTGATTCTTCGACAATACCTGACGCCCAACTTGTCGGCCAAGTGGGTGGCAAGGCTAGCGGTTTTCCGGGGCGCATCAAAGGATTCGAGATTCTCGACATGTCGAATTTTGACAAATGGAAAGGGTCATATTTGCTGGTGACGTCTGGGAGTGACGGAGTCATCCGTATCTGGTCTTTGAGAATCAAAGAAAATACTAGCGAGGGACTTTCCTCAGTACTGCTCGACTCATACGAGACTGGCAACAGGATCACCTGCATGATTGCATTTGTCATGCAGAAGCCCCAGGATTTGGAGGCTATCAACGAGTCCGACTTGGGTTCGGACGAAGAGGAGGATGAGGCACCGGAGGAGTCCAGCGACAGCGACCAAGACTAGTCCTTAAATGTATGATATACCATAAAAGTCCTTTGCATGAATATACAATGATGGATCAACGAGAATAAAGCCTTTGACAGTACAAAAGAGTCATTTGTGCCTCACTCAACGCCGAAGAATTGACAACCGAGCAAACATTTGTGAACCCCAAAAAAATTGCCTATCTTGGTACCGGAGATCATACTCAATCAATCAAGTATGAGCAAAATGGGGCGTGACATGCGTTTCCAAGCGCAATTTTCGAGTAACGTAGGGTTATTTAAGATGGATTTGACTCTGTTGAGTCACACCTTCCTTGTTCGATATTGGGTAGCGCTAGCATGAATCGGGATTAGCCCTCCCAAGGTTGCCCGCCGTCGATAAATTACTCCCATTCCCCACTACACAAATTTATCATAGCAGCCGTCTCAGTGTCTGCAACCTACAACGAACACAACAGAACCCATATCACTGAAAACCTCGCTATCGATTATCCTACAAAGAGCAGTAACTTGTCTTCAACACTGACGGACGGCTCACTCGCAATCATGGCTACCAACGACGACTTCTCAGACGAGGACTCGCAGCCCGGCTCGCCCCTCATGGGCCAGGAGCACGAGGACGACATTGAAGAGCAGGAGCCTCTCGACCAGGAGGAAGACCTCGAGAAGCCCTTGAAGTCCGCTCTCAAGAACAAGGATGCTGACCTCCCAGTGTACGAATACAAACGTCCAGAGCTCCCTGAGCAACCCGACCCAAACACCGTGGACTTCTCGACATTCAGCCCCCTTACACCTGAGATTATTGCCCGCCAGGCTACGATCAATATTGGAACCATCGGTCACGTCGCTCACGGCAAATCGACAGTGGTCAAGGCTATTTCAGAAGTTCACACCATTCGATTCAAGAACGAGCAGGAGCGAAACATTACCATCAAGTTGGGTTATGCCAACGCAAAGATCTACAAGTGTGACAACTTGGAGTGTCCCAGACCTACCTGCTACAAGAGTTACAAGAGTGAAAAGGAAGTGGATCCTCCGTGTGAACGCGAGGGATGCAGCGGCACCTATCGCTTGTTGCGTCACGTTTCGTAAGTTCTTCCCTTGCGAACTTGATATTGGTGCCTGAATACTAACAGAGCTTCAAGCTTTGTTGACTGCCCTGGCCACGACATTCTCATGAGTACTATGTTGTCCGGTGCCGCTGTCATGGATGCAGCCCTCCTCCTCATTGCTGGAAACGAAACATGCCCCCAACCTCAGACCTCCGAGCACTTGGCTGCTATTGAAATTATGAAATTGAGTCACATCATCATCCTTCAAAATAAGGTCGACTTGATGCGCGAAGACGCTGCCCTATCACACTACCAGTCTATCTTGAAGTTCATTAGAGGAACTGTGGCAGATGGCTCGCCGATTATTCCTATTTCGGCCCAGTTGAAATATAACATTGATGCTGTGAACGAGCATCTTGTGTCTCACATCCCTGTCCCTATCCGTGATTTCACTGCCGCTCCCCACATGATCATTATTCGTTCTTTCGATGTCAATAAACCTGGTGCTGGAATTGAAGAGCTCAATGGTGGTGTTGCTGGTGGTTCCATCTTGACTGGTGTTCTCAAGTTGGATGATGAGATTGAGATTAGGCCTGGTATTGTCACTAGAGATGAGAATGGCAAGGTTCAGTGCCGTCCCATTTTCTCTAAGGTTGTTTCCCTCTATGCCGAACGCAATGACCTTAAGTTCGCTGTCCCTGGTGGTTTGATTGGTGTCGGAACCCGTATCGATCCTACCCTTTGCCGTGCTGATCGTCTGCTCGGTTTCGTCCTTGGTCTCCGTGGCAAGCTCCCCGCCATCTACACTGAACTTGAAGTCAACTACTTCTTGTTGCGTCGTTTGCTCGGTGTCAAGTCCGCTGACGGCAAGCAAGCCAAGGTTGCCAAGCTCTCCAAGAACGAAGTTCTAATGGTCAACATTGGTTCCACCGCCACCGGTGCCAAGGTTGTTGGTGTCAAGGCCGATGCTGCTAAGCTTGTCTTGACCAACCCTGCTTGTACCGAAATCGGTGAGAAGATTGCCATTAGTCGTCGTATCGAGAAGCACTGGCGTTTGATTGGTTGGGCAAACATTGTTGCGTAAGTCCTCTAGTCTCTGTCATTCTGATATCCGATTCTATCGTACTAACGATCTGTTAGTGGAAACACCCTTGAGCCTGTCCAGGACTAAGTATGTCATTTCACATCTATTTGACTGTACTTCCAAAAGCTTAGCATGTATCTACCAAGCAGTGGACTATCTGTCTGCTAAAATGCGAACAAAACACGAGCGAGCCGGCATCGATTCGAGGATGCTTACTCCTATTTCCCATCATCTTTTTAATGAAGGGAATCGAGAGCATAGCCAATGAAAAAGGGCTGATACTCCGATCTCTTTTTGATATCCCGTTGCATATTCCATTTCTTTTCTCTATTTCCTGGTGGGAAATGTTCCTTTGGTGATTCTTACAACCTGGGGTTTCCTTTTTCTTACTGGTTTGCATAGGAATAGAAGCATGATTCGAGATGGTTGTAGGGTATTTTCTTATGTGTTTAGATGATTCATGGATGCAGAGATGATGATGACAATGAAATAGTTTAAAATTTGCTAGTATTTCGAAAACAACATACCACATAAGAGTTCCTGAGATCGTACAGGCTTGATGTCGAAGACTACAATGGAATACTGTTGAGAGACTTGTGAATGGAGATCTGGAAGTACTTGGCTCACCTCACGTCAATTCTAGGACCTGACTGCTTCACCAATAACATTACCGTGGTCTTCAGAGAAATAAAAATACAACATTCCACTAAAAACCATAATAATACCACGGAAACTTTATAATCTGTATAATACACGAGAAACGGAATCAAATATGCTCCTTCAGGGATCCATACTATCTACTCTCACCTTTCCGATAGCATTCAAAAAATCTACCAACTCAAATCCTTCTTTCCCTTAAGTCGCCGCCTCATAAGGATCTTCCGTCCCGTTCTCGTCCTCAATCTAGCCAAAAACCCATGTCGACGCTTCTGGACAAGTCGCGAGGGCCGGTATGTGGCACGCTTTCCGGCGAGTGAAGCGGAAGCCGAGAAGGAGCGGATTTGATTGAGGGGCATCAGGGTTGTTGTTGTTGATGTGTTGGTGTTGCTGGGTGGTAGAATGGGTCGTTTAAGGGAGAAAGACGAGAAGAGAGAGCAGCTGTATGTTCGCGAGGATGAGGGCGAGGAGAGGAGCCATGGTGTCGGGCGTATTTGTGGCCTGGTGGGTGAAGTCAGTGAATCGGTTCAAGAGGGATCTGTCTGGTCGTGCAGTAGAACGTCGACACGCAGTTCTAGTAGAGGTAGACATACCCTATATTGTGTGCTATTCTTGAGGCCATTGTTGGCATGGCCGTCTTCGAAAACCGAAAGACCTGCATAATTGCAGGTTATGCGTGCGTAACTCGGATCGAAATGACTGGAAAGGAATCAGCTCAATTTACTCATACGAAGAAAGAAATCTCCCAGGTTTGTTAGTAAAATACATACAGAAATGACTGTCCCAGTTAGCTCTTGTCAAAGATCGTGGTTCACGCAACGAAATATGCGAACGTTGCAGTAGCCCGCGGTGATTGGTTTCTTGATAGAACATTTCGAGGTCGCTCCGCTCGCCGCCCGCGGGACCCGGCAGAAAAAAAGTTTCGAGATGCGACAATTTAGAACTACTTTTGGTTAAATCATATACCTCTAATTCGTTTCTATTTGGTGTCGCATTTCAAATTGGGCATTGTTGTTGGGATCTTTTGGACGTGGAAATACCCCTTCGACGCTTACATACCGAATTCTATCCATCTACGACTTTCATACGACTTCCATTACAGCGACAACTCAAAACGACATTGAAATAGAAGAGGAAGACAAGTACACAGACAAAATGTCTTACGCCACTCCCAACCCCATTCCACCAACAACGATACTCACATCCCGCCCCGTCTCCCAATCTGCCGCCCTCGACTTCCTCAAAGCCTACCTCGACCGCGCCGCCAATGACCCTTCCCTTCAACCCAGCGCTATGATCACCGAACATGGCCCAGCCTCACGCACAACAGCTGCCGCACCTAATCTCACACTGCACAATCTCAAACGCATCCAGGCCGGTCTTGCGGGTGAAATACTGGGTCGGGATTTATCATTGGTCACACCCACCGAGGCGGCAGCAGCGCGAACACCAAAAAAGAGCAAAGGCGGCGAGAAACGTGGTGAAGAACAAGAAGAGCAATGGGAGAATAAAGAACAGTGGGAATTGGAACAGGGACAGGGTCTGGGAGCTAATGAGGATGGCACTGAGTTGCTAAATACGACGACCGGGGAGGAGATTGAGGTTGATGAGGATGGGATGCCGATAGCTGGTGCGATCTCTAAAGAGGAGCGGAAGCGTAGAAAGAAGGAGAGGAGAGTTGCTGAGAAGAAGGCTAAGAGACAGCAGGCAAAGGAAGCCGGTGAGGAGGAGATGGAGATGAGTGAATAGACAGAAAGGGAAAACTTGGGTGGTGTTGGTTACACTTTTTGATTGCATGGGTTGGATTCGGCGTTGGGATGTATATTTGAGTTTTCTTTAGCACATACATTTTGGAGAGTAAGACCTCCTTGGTCTGGGGTTCATTCACGTACCCGTACTTTTTGAACGGGAGAACACATAAGTGATAAAACAATTCAACTATTTTGCTGATACATCAGATGAAAAAAAAAAAAGAGTAAACCGTACCAATCTTAGAATTACAATTCCCTGTCCGCTGCCTTGACAGGCTTCTCGCTATCTTCCGCCTTTTCTGCTCCCTTACCCTTCCATCCAAGCGCAGCCAGACGCTCCGTAAGAATGGGGTGGGAGTAGTGGTAGCTGGCATACATCCAATCAGCATCCATGGTGCTGAGATTCTGGATTTGGAGCTTGAGAAGCGATTGCGCAAGGAGCTTTGACTGTCCAAGGTTGGCCGCAAAGGCATCTGTATAAAACAGTCAGCATAAAAGCATAACCGGCACTTAGAATGTGAATGTTGGAGTACAAACCTGCTTCGAATTCAAACTTGCGACTGAGGATGTTCATCAAAAACTTCACGACAGCATCCATAGGTGCCAAGGCATCTGAAAAGAGCAAGAAACCAATCATGATCGGCTGCTCATTGTGGAAGCCGAATGATTGGAATAATGATTTGTTGTTGACGAATGCTGTGAACAACGCAAAGATATAGAGCATGTGAGCCTATTGACATGTTAGTATTTGTTCTCATATCTCCCTCCGCGCGGAGTCCTACCTGAGCAATTCCAAACAACTTAGTAGTGTGCCCAAGCTTCCAGTGACCTAATTCATGGCTGAGAACAGCAACAACCTCTTCCGGCTCGCTCTTCTCCATAAGAGTATCATAGATCACAATGTGCTTCTTCCATGGGAATCCAAAGAAATAGGCATTGCTATGGGCGCTTCGCTTACTGCCATCGATAGAGTAAATATCATGCAAGGGGAATTTGAGCTTTTGAGCGAGTTCTTCAACGCCAGTCTTGATGGGACCAGGCTCCAAAGGCGAAAGTTTGTTGAACATGGGCAAGATAACAATCGGGTAAATTGTGATGGCGAAGACCTGGACGACGATGCTAAACATCCAGAGGTAGTAGAAGAATTCATTACCAGTCTTCTGGATGATCTTAAGCACCGCGGCCATAATGGGACCGCCCAAAGCAATACCCAGAGCCTGGCCCTTCAACATATCCGTAATCCATAGTCCAATGGTCTGCTTGTTGAAGCCGAACTTTTCTTCAAGGACAAAAGTGCTGTAGTACGAGATGGGGAGCGACAAGACAGTGGTCAAAATGTTGAAAACGAAGAAGAAGAGCATCGTATGTCCAATTTCACCCTGTGACCAGGCCGGGAAGTAACGAACGAGCCATACGCCAGTCAATGCCCAGATTTTCGGCAAGAAGTCGTAGTAGATGAAAACCAAGTTCTGGAGCTGACCATAGATGCCGGAAAGGAAACCGAATTTTGCTTTTGCGCGACCGTATGTCTAGAGGAATATTGAATGTCAGTTATTCGAAGTTATCCAGATAGATTAATGACGTATGAGCTAATGGTATTACCTGACTATCCTCGAAGACCTTCTCTGTGATTTCCCCTTCTAGAACCTTTGGAGGCTTAGTATTCTGGAGAACACGGTATTGGCGTAGTGAGAGGAAGCTTTCGAATACATATTGACCCAGGGAGAAGCCAACCAACACCGTCTTCCACGGGAAGAGCGGGCGGTCCAGGAACCGGGCGAGCGCCTACACATCAATCATCAGTTAGAACATTTCTTTGAAGATATTCAAATAGATTCATTGGACGGTACCTGAAGTAGGTTGTTGATCATGATTCCTAGAAGAGAGAAACCACGATTTGTCACTATCTTGTCTGTGTTCTGAAAAGGACTTCGTGTCAAGTTAAACATGCCAGGAACATGCCGATATGCGGGCTGCATGATACTGCCGCACATCTCCGCCTTTATGTTATATGCAAACATTGCAAATCAAATTAGCCCTAAGTCTACGGGAATTGATAACTTGAGTCTAGGATGCCTTTTTTGCTAATTATGGTCATGTATCGTCTATCGAATATTGTAGTTCGTCAGAATCTTTAACCCAGGTATCATGTTATCCTCATCATTCGTCCTCTTCTTCATCGTCGTCGTCATCTTCGTCATCCTCATCGTCATCGTCATCTTCATCTTCTTCGTCATCGTCGCCACCCTCCACCTTGAGGCCATAGTCATCTTCAAAGTCCTTCAGAGGCTTCACCGTGGGCTTGAAGCCTGCAGATTCGAATCCATTCTTGATTGACTAGACAGAAGCAAAATTAGCGATATTTAAGTAAAGGTATAGTTGGGTTGTCAGAACTCACCTCTTCCATCACTGGTGCACATGTCACAACGAGACTCGAAGTTTCTGGCTTGAAAAGGGGCAAGATATGTTCTTTCAATGCCTTTTTGATATCTTCGACAGGAATTTCTCTGACTTGCTTCAGGATCTTTTCCTTATAGTCGCTCGGTAGAAGGCGAACCACCTGGCGAATAAAACTTCCCGAAGCAGCGCTTGCCATAGTTGCCTGCTCATTTGCAAAACTGACCACGATACTGCTGATTGCACCCTCCAACATTAGGGGATCAAACTCGACGAAACCGTTGAGGTATTCTTCGACGATCTTCCTGCTAGATTCAAACGCTTTGTAGGCATTAGGAGAGCGATAAACATCAAAGTTTACCGTCCCAAGGTCGATATTATACCCGAAGTTGGTGCCGTACGCCAGCCCGGTGCCACGAACAGCTACCCACAGTGGGCCTTCAACGGCATTCATATATGCAATGGCGACCAATAATGCTGGTAGACTTGGATGATCATGCGAGTCAAGGCCTTTAGCAGTAGCGTAAGCAAATGAGGAATCGATCGTTGACATGGGAACAACGTAAGATATATTTCCTAGACTCTTTCCGGCCTCGCTAAGTAGAGCTCGCCTGTTAGTGATCAATCGAAGGTCCTCCTTGGTGTCGAGCCCCTCAACGAAATGTTTCCATGAAGATACCGGTGCATGTAATTTCTTCAGATCGGCGATGACAAGGACCCGGAAATTTGAGAATTGAAACATGCATTTTCGAAGCTCCTCCATCTGTGAGATGACAGTCTCGGGTTGGGCTAGCAACAGTTTCTTTATGCGTTTCAGGTAACGAGCTTTCACCAGCGTGCTACGTGCTCGAACAATAGATTCGGGTGCAAAATGAGTCATGAAAAATACTGCAGCTAGCATGTCATCACCGCTTCGCTTTGCATCTGGAACATCTGCAAGTAGTCGCGTCGTAATAGCTTTCAGCCTTTCCACATCGAATATAGAGTTCCATGTGAGCTCTTTGAGCCATGCAATTGCCGTGGCATACTTTTCTACCTCAACCTGAAAGATAACACGAAGCATCTCCGCATTACCCAAGTCTCGAGCCCCTTCCATAGAATATCCAACTGTGTCTCTTTCAAGCTCAACAATGACCTGTTCAAAAGATATTGTCGCTCCATTTCGTTGGATAGGGCTATTGAAATATGCGTCGGTATATACGGCCAACAAAGGACGGAGCTGAACCGGTACTGTCTCTGCGGAAATAAGAAGAGAAAGCTGAACAAAATTGCTTTCAATATGTTCGAAATGGATGAAAAGAGGAGAGTCCATTTTATCAGCGTCAATAAGCGATTGCAGTTCATTATCCGGTCGGCCAGATCGTAGCGCAGATCCAGACTTCGCTGTTGTTGTCGTGACAAAGTGAATCGAATCAGTCGCCGGCACTTTAAAACTCTTCAATAGGTCCGTCGGGATTGGCTTGTCATTTTCTGCCATTGCAGAGTCCAATTTTTCTTGCAGTTCCTTAAGCCCCTTTTCCCCGAGTTGCTCTCGTCGTGCTACCAGTCTTGCTTTTTCATCGGCTTTTAGCTTTTTGGCAAGTTTCGCTGATGGAATACCCAAAATAGATACATGCTTAGCGTCGGCTATCCATTTTTTGATAAATGCCTTCCATTGATCTTCAGTCCAATTTTCCAATGCCTCGTACTCTTTTAAGCTTGCAATGTCTAGCAATGTCGATCCATCTTTCTTGCCATACAAGAAATCGGAGATGACGTATTCGGCAAAGGATATCGCAGAGCCTTCTGTTGAGAACTTCCAGCTACGCTTCTGACGTTGGATACATTCAGACATGTAATTCATATCCAAAGGTCGGCCCATGGCTTCATGCAAGATCTCGAAGAACCTCTTTTCGACTTGCTCGAGTTTCTCTGTCGCTACGCTGGTCAAAGTAAATTTTATCTCAATATCAGGCCTATCTTCCGTAGAGAAGTAGACGGCACTTGCAACCTGTTCCTTCTCGACCAGCGTGTTTTCAAGAATCGTAGCCGATGAGCCAGCAAGATATAAGAGCACCACATTTAGTGCGCCACCTATAAAAATAAGTCATGTGTTAAAAAGCGGGAAGAGTAGATAGCTTACCTTGAATCGAGTTTGTGCAATCTGGACCCAGGAATCTAATTTCTATCTCTCCGGATGATTCATCTTCCTCAGGAAATTCTACTTTCTTGACGATCGATTCTTTAATCGGTGGTGTCCTTTCAGATTCAACCCAAGGGCGTTTGAATGGGGCATCCGGTCGAGGGATGATATCCAGAATCGTATCTTCGAATGCATCTAGTTTCTTCAATAAATCATCATGATCAACCTCTCCTGTGATTATTAGACAAAGGTTTTTGGGCTGGTACATCTCGCGGTGAAAAGCACGTATCCTATCAGCGGTGAGTGACCGTAGTTGTTCCATCATGCCACCAGTTTCATATCGGAAGCCAACACCTTCAGGATAGATTAAACGCCGGGCTTGAAGATCGATCAACTCGCCTTGGTTGTTCTGAATGGCTTGCATTTCCGAATACACGACACCTGCATCATTTCCTGTTCCATCAATGTGGTGTACTTCTGTGTAGCACCCCGCATCGGTCAATGTTGGAGCAATGACATGTTCAAGGTATACCGGAAGGATCTCGGAAAATCCAGCCCATCCGGCTGTGTCAAGTGTGTACGCAGTGTGATCCGTAGCAGTCCAGGCATTGGTATTGGAGTAGAATCTTGTAGCCAGTTTGTCAAGGAATCCTTTATAGCGGTAGTTTCGAGAGCCCATAAAGCATAGATGTTCTAGAGTATGTGGAGAACCGGAGTCATCATGAATCTCGGTGGCAAGGACGAAATATCCAGCTACCTTGGGTCCTTTGTGATCAACGGTCACGACCCTCATGCCCGTTCTTTCGGATTCATACTGTGTGAATTCATTGACAGAGTAGTCCGGTTTGAATTTTTGTAGCTGCCGGAAGTGACTTTTTTTAAAGGCCGCCATGTTGAGGGGAATCTGCGAAGGTGATGGTAGAGCTTGGAGGTAGCTCAAGAAAAGCGCGTACTTGTAAAATGTCTTTCTATAAATCGATAGTCAATATCAACCACTATCTGTTGTTTTGAAAGCGACTATCAAGAGCGGTGAGGATTGTATAACAAAGGCATGTACCTAGAAAACACCGCCAGCGTTCACGAATCTAATCGGTCAGGCAGAGAAAGCTGTCGGATCTGATATACTTGCAGGTCTTAGGAGACGTAAGCTCGGTGGATGCTTTTGGCAGATCTAAAAACAGCCAGGTTTGCTGCGGAAGACTAAAATCAGTCTAATGAGCTCAATTTCATGGATAATCGAGCTAGGTAGGTAGAGCAGACTAACACTCGAAAAATATATTTCCAAAGCAATTTTCGCCCCGCTGAGTCAACGAAAGTCCTCAGAGATGTTTGAAGCTCAGCAGACAGAGCTTTGACATGAACACAGTATATCCCTCAGATTTTCGTTCTTCTAGACTGATATTTCCTGTCAAGTCAAGCTTCTGTTGGTTCAGAATATTGAGGAAGGAAGATGCTTCCCCGATTCTTGTGGATTGTGGGGGGAAGTGACGCCAAGTCACATGGGAAAGCCGCGGAGCCAAATCCTAAGCTGCCCAAGTTGTTCTCTTCGACCAACAACCATAAGGTTTTTTTTCCTTCAATACCATTTCAACGCCTGCTCAGTTGAGGTATGCCATCTTAAGATCCCATGAAATTTGATGATCCCAACTGCATCGCTTGGCTCGCCATTGACTAATACGGACTCCCTCGATGTTGCCTTCGTCATACCTCCGGAGCTCTCTATTAATTCGGTGACACCGTAAACAATGCCCTCCACCATGATTCAGGACGACTTCAGCAAGTACCTGCTCGATTTTGTAGCAGACGGCAAATACCCCGACTCTGAAGATGTTATATCTGCCAATGTCACCCCCGATTTCCTTCCGAAAGGACTACGAGATATTTCAGTCGCCCGCGCACAGATAGAAGTAAGTTCCCATAGCGCCATGTTCCTAACTACAGCTAACGACGCATTTACTCCAGGATGAAATCAATTCACTTAGCCGAGATACAGCTTCGGACGTTGATGGATGGATGTCTCAAGCTCGCCAGCTGCGTGCAGACATTGAGCGATCTCGAGAAACTGCACGTAATATCGTCGCCCAACACGAACGAACCCAGCCTTTGCATGCCCAGGTCAAAGATGCCGCTGCGAAAGTGCAGCTGATGAATACCGAACTCGCTTTCAATGAAGGAGTTACACATATTCTGGAAGAGGTTCAGAAATTTAATATCCACATTTCCAACGGCCGAAAAGCTGTTGAAGGGAAACAGATCAATGAGTCCATTACGTCTCTCGAAGCCGCAGAGAATTTCGTTCGAAGCTCGGACATGTCGAGATATAGCAATGTTGCAAGCTTAGTGCAAGGGAGGCTATCCTCTTTGCGAAATGATATTGCCAATTTGTTACTGTCATGTTGGAGTCGTCAGGTCCGATTAGATAAGAATGAGCTGGAAATCCGTCCGAAAGATGACACAGGTAAGTCTGGCGCCCACAAATGTGTAAACCAGGCAATGAACGTCTAACAAGGATATCAGAGCAGTCCGCGCTATCGAACCTTATAATATCATTATCTCGTCTTGACATGTTTGACGCAGTGAATACTTCGTTTCAGCAAGGGCTTTTGGACAACATAATCCAGCCAATTCTTATGCTGAAGAATCCAGGACAGAGTCGTGGTGTATCTATAGATGACAATGGTGTCCGTGTGGACGAGCCTTCTCCCTCTTCAATATCCGACGTTATCGACCACATTCTTTTAGTCCTTCGTTATCTACAAGAAAACCTACCAGCATCAATGTCGGAATCAGTGGCGGAAGTAATTGTACCAAAAACATCATCCATGCTGAGTGAGTATTGGCTCTCTCCTAGTATTCCGCTCAACTTGATGGATGTCCAAGATTTCGAGAGCACCTTGATTCGAGTGACTGAATTTACCGGTTCAATTGAAAGTCTTGGGTGGAAAGGTCAAGAAGAGCTCGTTTCGTGGGTCAATCAATTTCCTCGGCTTTGGCTTACCCGTCGAAGAGTGGATTCCTTGGACCAAGTCCGTAGGATTCTTGTTCAAAGTAAGGGTGCTACAAAGAAAGTACAAAGAGTTGAAAAAGAAGTTGTTACGAACACGGATGATGTCCTTCTGGATACTGGTGTGACGGATGACTGGGATGCTAATTGGGGCAATGAAAGCGAAGGAGAAGCTGAAGAAGCCCCCCAAGCTACGACAACTGGTCCAAAAGCAGATGACGAGGATGACGTCGATGCCTGGGGGCTGGGAGAGGAGGAAGAGGAGGATAATGTAAAAGCAAATGAGGATGAACAAGATGAAGATGCCTGGGGCTGGGGTGACGACGTCGATGAAGAGCCTGGCACTGAAACCCACAAACCTGGTAGCGAGGCTCAGCCCTCATTCGAGAAACAACACGAGGCTCCCGCAGCGAAGAAACGCCCAACAACTAAGGAGATCACATTGACGGAACATTATACGATCACCGACATTCCAGACTCGGTGATTGCTTTAATTCAACAACAGATTACAGATTCTGCGTCATTGGCGACCCCAGAGTAAGTCATCGGAGATCATAGGTACGATGATAATTTATTGACAACTAATCTTAGATTTTCTGCGAGCCGTGTTTCATCTTCAGGAAACGGCTTATTGGCATTGCCGACCTTGATAATAGCCATGTTTAAAGCAATTGCCTCTTCATTTTACTCTCTGAAATTGAACGCCGGTCACATCTACTTATATAACGACAGTTTATATCTTGCCGAACAAGTTCGCAACCTAATGGAAGAACACCAACTTACTAGACTTACGGCCGATGTGGAAGGTTTGGAACGATTTGGAAAACTTTCTTATAGCAAGGAAATGCAAACGCAACGGACAGTTGTCACCGACTTGCTGGATGGAATTCAGGGCTTCGTCCAATGCTCGGAGCAGCCCTTCCTACGAGAATGCGAGAATGCCATTGACGCAACAGTTGATCGAATTCGTAGCATTTTCAATGAGTGGCAACCAATCTTGTCTCATTCAGCGCTTCTCCAGGCCATGGGTTCTCTCCTGTCATCGGTCATTAACAAAGTGACTATAGACATTGAGGACCTACCCGACATCTCGGAGGCAGAGTCTCAGACATTAGTCACATTTTGCAACAAACTCTCGACGCTGGAAGACATCTTCATTCCTGAGCCAGGTGTTGGTGCGACTTCTATGGCGGCAGTCTATGTTCGAAACTGGTTGAAATTCCAGTATCTTATAAATATATTGGAAAGCTCATTAGTGGACATCAAGTTCTTATGGATAGAAGGAGAGCTGCATCTGGAGTTCACTGCTGAGGAGGTCGTTGAGTTGATAACGGCCCTTTTTGCGGAATCTGACCACCGGCGAAGGACTATTTCTGAGATTACGCGGACACATCGATGATGTTGAGATATATTTGAGGTAGTGAAAAATTTTGGTGTACAGATTGTATACATAGAATCTACCCCTTAGACAACCGACTTCTACATCAGACAGGGTACTCGATTTGATAGTAACTAAGTTATTCATCTATAAAATGGGTGACTAAGCAACAAATACCCTAGTGGGGCTCAGCGCAAGGTGCCGTTTGGGCTGCCGTAATTTTTTTGATTCTTGCTTCAAGCTTTTGTATGCGCCATTCCTTACGAGCTTGCTGTTCAGAACAATTTTTATCTACCCAAAATGGATGCAGACGCTTCAATCTCATCGCAGGCAAGCCAGAGACAGGTGCGCTTGCACCTTAGTACCAGAGATGGCGATATCGCTCTGCCAGAGAGCACTGGGCCAATTCTTGTTCCAACTGGTAAGTACTTGAATCTTTGAACTCTTTTCTCGAAGTTTATGAACCGAGATTCCTGACTTTTTATTATTCTGTTTTATATAGGCCTACGAAGATACGCGCTATCAACTTTGGTGAACAATCTCCTCAGCAATGACAAACCAATCCCACTCGAATTTCTTGTGAACGGCACATATCTACGAACCTCTATCGACGAGTACTTGACGGCAAATGGAATATCTGCGGAAACGACGCTTGAGGTTGAATATGTGCGAGCCCTTATACCGCCACTACACATTGCGTCTTTCCTACATGACGATTGGGTTAGCTCCGTCGACGTCTTGTCAGCTACGTCTGTAACTGGTGGACAGAATGTGGCGGCCGGACAAGAAAGAATTCTCTCTGGTAGCTACGACGGTCTTTTGCGAATGTGGAACATGTCCTCACAGACCATTGCCGTTTCGCCGGATGCTTCTGAGGGGGGACATACGGCTTCAATTAAGGCAGCAAAGTTCATCTCGCCTACACAGCTTGCTTCAGCGGGTATTGATCGAACTGTTCGAGTATGGAAGTATGCTGAAGAGGAAGATGGATCTTTGGCTCACATTACACCTCAATTGGAACTGTATGGACATATATCCGGCATTGAGTCTCTCGCTGTACATTCTCCTTCGAATCGCATGCTGTCTGCATCAGCAGATCATACCGTCGGATTCTGGTCGACCCGCAAATCGGATGCTCCTACTGCTCCCACAGAATTATTGCCTTCCAGCGTTGCAAGGAGCTCCAAACGGAGAAAGCTGAACTCATCCGTTAGCACCCCCCAACGCGGCCCTCTTGCACTTTTATCGTCGCATACCGGCCCGGTTTCTGCAGCCATCTTTGACGCAAAGGATTCCACTGTCGGTTACTCCGCATCTTGGGATCACTCCCTTCGCACATGGGATTTGGTCACGTCAGCTCTTGTCGATACTCGCTCTACTTCGCATCCACTTCTATCTCTTGAACATCTCCCTGAACTCCATCTCTTGGCAGCTGGTACTTCCGCTCGACACATTAGTCTTATAGATCCGCGTGCCTCTGCAAATTCTGTTTCAGTCATGACTCTACGCGGTCACACCAATGCCGTCGTGACGCTTGCCCGTGACCCTAACAGCAGTTATGGACTTATCAGTGGTAGTCACGACGGCACATGTCGTATCTGGGACGTCAGGTCAACCACAACTGATAAAGAGGGCGTTGTCGGAAAGGATATATACTCTATACCTCGCAAGAGTCTCGAAGAGTCGGGACGGGAAGGCTCGAAACGAATAGGTGGGGACGGTATCAAGGTGTTTGGTG
The DNA here is from genome assembly GCA_022813215.1 of Talaromyces ruber. Taxonomy (NCBI): domain Eukaryota; kingdom Fungi; phylum Ascomycota; class Eurotiomycetes; order Eurotiales; family Trichocomaceae; genus Talaromyces; species Talaromyces ruber. Next base: position 345,145 of record JAKLMW010000023.1, on the reverse strand, counting down.
TATGTTGGGATCGGTCCGTAGGTATTGTGAGTGCTGGTGAAGACAAGAGGATACAAATAAATCGCGGGGAGGGTGTTTTACAGGCGGACTCTTCGAAATAGGAGTTGACAGGCAGTCTTGTTTTTACCTTGGCATAGCGGATGAAAAGTATGGAAAAGTTTTGTGTCGACGGTTTCTTTTTGTTTACATTTTCATTGAAAGATGAGACGTATCATAGAGATTTCCCTCTCGTAGGTACTTTAGGTGAACTAATGTACAAAGTATTGTTTCAAGCAAATAACGCCTTTCCTGTGCTGTACTCAAACATAGTAAACCGCATTAAAGTTTTCTCTCGGCAGAATTGAGTTTGTACGCGGTTTTGATCTGACATAAAACGTCAGTGAAAGTCCAACACCAACCTCCGGAGAGAGAATGAGACGTACCTGACTGCGAGTATTCTGTCCTCTCACAGGCAAGCCCAACGCATGCCTCCTGCCGCGATATGTACCCGTATCTCTCAACCGCTTGATATCGTCCAAAATCTGTCGGCGCAAGTCATTCTCGATCTTCATTTCGGATAGTGCGGCTGTGATGTCGAGGACTTGTTGATTCTGTAGATCGCCTATTTTGGCGGTTGGGTGGATGTGGAAGCGGGCGAGGAGGCGGGAGGAGACGTTGTTGCCGATTCCGAAGAAGGTTTGGAGGGATTTCTGTGAGATGTTAGAATCTTCTGATCACAGTTCAGGATCTTGGGAGGATAGTGGTGTGCTGTTCGGCTTGCCTTGACGAGATTCCGCTCAGGGAAATTTACTCCCAGGATGAAGACCTATGCATCGGCATTCAGTAAGCGAATTTGCATATAAGAACGTTTTATTGTCAATATGTGGGAGTGACTTACCATCTTGTTTGCTCACCCCGAACAATACTTACTGATCGCAATTGATCGAGTCCTCCGGCTTTCGATATGCTTGCCAAAGATTCACGATGATTTGCGATGCCGGAACAAATTATTTCCGATGTTGTAGTTTGCTTGGCATTGAGCGTCAGAAAGAAGCCAATCAGAGCGCTTATTCTGGGACTCGGGTGGGTCTGGCCTTCCCCATTCGGACCTACTCCGCATGTAAGACTAAGCTGGCCTTTTGAAACCGACGAGCAGCTCTGACTTTCTATTTATGACTGCAGATTCAGAATTGAGGCTTCGACGTATCAATAAATATCTGTGATTCATCATGCAGTTCAAGAGCCTTTTATTTTCTTTCCTTTTGGCCTTGACCTTCGGGTTTGCCCTCCTCGCCCAGGCCGAGGACGCTCCCCGCGGGCCCAAGATCACCAACAAGGTGAGGGGCGATTGATACTCATTGACACTGATGCTTGAATATAGCACTGATACTCTCGCAAGGTCTACTTCGACATTGAACAGGATGGTCAACCTCTCGGTCGCATCGTCTTCGGACTGTACGGAAAGACTGTTCCATTGGTAAGTCGTGCCTTTCATCGAACAACGTAGCACACATGTTAATGGTCCCCATCACAGACCGCTGAGAACTTCCGGTATGCTTCCATCCGATGACCGCTTATAGATCTTCGAACATATTCCCCTGACAGCGTTCAAGTGCTCTTGCTACTGGCGAGAAGGGCTTCGGATATGAGGGCTCTACCTTCCACCGTGTTATCAAGGACTTTATGATCCAGGGTGGTGACTTCACCAAGGGTGACGGTATGATCGTTCAGCGTTGGTACTCTTTTACGTCAGATTACTCACTCCTGCTTAGGCACTGGCGGCAAGTCAATCTATGGTGCAAAGTTCGCTGATGAGAACTTCAAGCTCCGCCACACCAAAAAGGGTCTTCTGAGTAGGTCACTATCCTCAATTCTGCGTGTTCTAAAACTAATTCATATAGGCATGGCCAACGCTGGAAAGGACACCAACGGATCCCAGTTCTTCATCACTACTGTTGTCACAAGGTACGTCCAAAATCTCTTCTGCCGAGTGGATGCGAAAGCTAACTACATGCTTTTAGCTGGCTTGATGGCCGCCACGTCGTCTTCGGTGAAGTTATCGAGGGCTACGACGTCGTGGAGAAGATTGAGAACACTCAAACGAAGAAGGGCATCGACCGACCTCTTTCCCCGATTACCATCGCCAAGAGCGGCGAGCTGTTGATGGATGAAGGTAGCCACTCGGAGCTTTAATCCCCTTTACTCGAAGCTTCCAGTTTGTTTGCTATTTTTTTTTCTTGAGTCAAAGTTACTGTGTGGGAATCGCTGATTGCCTGTCTTTTTAAAAAGAACTAGACGGTGAGGCTGAGTTCGTTCCTGGCCTCGATGATGTCGATTCACCGAAAACTTCATCGACACCATCAACACCATCGAAACCAATGTCCCCACAACAACTTCTTATTCAAGGAATCAGTCAGAACGTATCGATTACAGGCTTCTCTGGTCTGGCGGTTATCGGTGTGATTGTAGGGGTTGTCCTGTATATGGCAAAGAGAAAGCGAGTCTATGCCGAGTTAGATGAGAAGCATCAGCCATAGACCGAATTGGACTTTTAATCCTAGAAGACCTGAAATTTTGTCTTTCGTGTCGCATCCTTGGATCTAGTGACCAGTTTCCAACTTTCTAGGCGGTCTATGGAGAAACTATGTAGATCGATCAATCACATGCTAGAAATAGAACAGGTCGTGTGACGGCGTAAGATCTTCTTGAGCAGTGCTCAACGTTGTGAGGAAGACGTAGCGATAGCGCAATGATATGTAATACGGCAGGAAAAGAGGATCAATATGGAATGAGATCGGACTCACGTCTGATAAGCTTACGCGGTGGATAAGAAGCACAGGAGGAAGGTGGACATTGACAAAGGAAGGAGCGATTGGCTGTCCCAGCCCTTTCCCTTTTTGATTTTTTTTTCTCTCTGCTCTGTTGGGGCCACCTCCTTCCCTGCCAACCTGACTAAGGGCGCCTAACCCCTTTCGGCCTGTTTGCCACACTCCTTTTCTGCCCTCTCTATTTCATCTTCTCCTTCACTCTCTATCTCAGCTACAAAAAATAAAATCTATCTTTTGACATCTCTCCTCTCTCAAAACTTTTTCTCTTGTTTTGAATTACCCATCGATTCTCTTTTCTTCATCCCTTTTCTTCCTCTAATCTTTTCTCGTTTCTCTCATCGCATAGACTTTTTAGACCTCGTTTTTCCAGCGCAGGGTCTTTTCGTGTCTTGTTTCATCCGATCGGCAGACCAAAGAATCAACTTTCCAGAGCAACAAGACTTCCAAACTGATTGTCGCTCTCTTTTTCGCTAACGATCCAAATCGTTTCGAATTTCGATCTTTCCTTCGTTGTAGTTTCACTGAAACCATTAACGATTTCGCCTCAAGGCACGAACCGAAAAAAATAAGGATTTACTACAGAATCAATTTTCTGACCGTACGGCCATCTCTCTTTCGACATTCGCAATCTATCTGAGATCATTTCTGACTTTGAACTTGTTCAGCTCGAAAATTTCATCCAACATGGCCGACAGCTTGAAGATTCAGAACCTCTCCCTCAACGACTCCCAGCACGCTCCTAACGGACCACCTGCGGCAAACGGACGTTCTGCTTATATCCCGCCACACCTTCGCGGACGCCCTGGCCCCGCCCCTGGTCCCGCTCCCGGTCCTAGCCCTATGGATGGCGCTGGTGTTGCTGGTCCTCCAGGCCCTACTCCTGCTGGGGCTTGGGGAAATGCGTACGTATTAACCTGATTTCTATCGCACTCTACAAACACCTGTCCACATTAGCTAACACATCTCAGTCCTCGTGGTCCCCCTCGCCAGAACTACAATAACTATCGTGAAAACAATGCAAATGCAAATGGTAATGCTGGCTGGACCCAGGATGACAAACGTCCTACTTTCGACCCAAATGCTTACGGAAACCCAGGACATGGACCCTCAGGAAGCTACAGCGGTGGTGGCGGTGCCCCCGGCGGCGGTCATGCTCGCGGCTCTGGTGACGGACAGTGGCGCGACGGAAAACACGTTCCTGGACCTGCTAATGCCCGTCTGGAGCGTGAGTTGTTCGGCGTACCCAACGACCCTTCGAAGCAGCAGACTGGTATCAACTTTGCCAACTACGATGACATCCCCGTCGAGGCCTCTGGTCAAAACGTTCCCGAGCCCGTTAACACATTCACCAACCCACCTTTGGACGACCATCTGATTGCCAACATCGGTCTGGCCCACTACACCGTCCCCACTCCTGTCCAGAAGTACTCCATTCCTATCGTCATGAATGGCCGTGATTTGATGGCTTGTGCCCAGACTGGTTCTGGAAAGACTGGTGGTTTCCTCTTCCCCATCCTTTCTCAAGCATTCCAGACCGGCCCTTCTGCTGCTCCACAAGCAGCAGCCGGCGGAAACTTCTACGGTCGCCAGCGCAAGGCTTACCCTACCTCTCTTATCCTGGCTCCCACTCGTGAGTTGGTATCTCAGATTTACGATGAGGCCCGCAAGTTCGCCTACCGTTCCTGGGTTCGCCCTTGCGTCGTCTACGGTGGTGCAGACATCGGTTCTCAGCTTCGTCAGATCGAGCGTGGCTGTGACTTGCTCGTTGCTACTCCCGGCCGTCTTGTCGACTTGATTGAGCGCGGCCGCATCTCCCTCACCAACATCAAGTACTTGGTTCTTGACGAGGCTGATCGTATGTTGGACATGGGTTTCGAGCCTCAGATTCGTCGTATCGTTGAGGGCGAAGACATGCCTCAAGTCAACGACCGCCAGACACTCATGTTCTCCGCCACTTTCCCTCGTGACATCCAGATGCTCGCTCGTGACTTCTTGAAGGACTATGTTTTCCTTTCTGTCGGTCGTGTCGGTTCCACCTCCGAGAACATCACCCAGCGTATCGAGTACGTTGAAGACTCTGACAAGCGCTCCGTGCTCTTGGACATTCTCCACACTCACGGTAGCACCGGTCTTACCCTCATTTTCGTTGAGACTAAGCGTATGGCCGACTCTCTCTGTGACTTCCTCATCAACCAGAACTTCCCAGCCACTGCCATTCACGGTGATCGTACACAGCGTGAGCGTGAGAGGGCCTTGGAGATGTTCCGTAACGCACGTTGCCCCATCTTGGTTGCCACTGCTGTCGCAGCCCGTGGTCTCGATATCCCCAACGTCACCCACGTTGTCAACTACGACTTGCCCACTGACATTGACGACTATGTCCACCGTATTGGTCGTACCGGTCGTGCTGGTAACACTGGTATCGCAACCGCATTCTTTAACCGTGGTAACCGTGGTGTCGTCCGCGATCTCATCGATCTTCTCAAGGAAGCTAACCAGGAGGTGCCTTCCTTCCTCGAGAACATTGCTCGTGAAGGTAGTGGATATGGTGGCCGTGGCGGTCGTGGTGGTCGCGGCCGTGGTTCCAACGCTACTCGTGATGTCCGTCGTACGGGCGGTGGCGTGGGTGGGGTTCCATCTTACGGTGGTAGCGGTGGTGGATTCGGTGGCAACGCTGGCTACAGCGGCGGAGCTGCTGCTAACTGGGGTGGAAGCAGCGGTGGCTACAGCGGCGGCGGTGGTGCTCCCTCCTACGGCGGTGGTGGTTACGGAGGCGGCGGCTACGGCAACCCCTCTGCTGGCCCAACCGGTCCATCTTCCTGGTGGTAAATCAACTGTGAGCTCTCGACGAGGCCTTCACGATCTGCCTTTCTTCTCCTTCGTACTTTTTGGCGGATAACGTCAGATCACCATCCCCCTTGATTTTCTTCTACTCTCGGGGCCGGCTTTGTCACGACTGCAACGATTTTCGTCTTTTACATTAAGCTTCCGCTTTATATCGGTTATCGATTTTTACATGCGATTTTACTTTTCTGTTTTTCGTTACCGCTTCACTAGAAGTGTGCATGTGATGCGTCCTGGTGCTGTTCATGGGCTCGCGCGAAGTGCTCGACAGCATCTACCGGCATTGCATGGTCATTATAGACAGCGTTGTTTTTGTTTATTCCCGCTTTTTATCAGATACCCCGGATTGCTCGACTTTTTCAGCAGGAGGCAAACAGTGCGCGATGCGTTGAACAAGACTTCTCTTTTCATTATTCGACAGATCGTGCATTACAAGATAGATCTCTTGTGTTCGGTATCTAAGGGCGGGATTCGCTGAATTTGTGTTCCATTTCATGAAGGCTCTTTCTCGAAGCTCTGCAACTCATCTAATGATTTCTCCATACTATTGAGGACTTTTTTTTTCTGGATCTCATCAGGGACGGCGTCGCTTTCTGATAAACGAGATTTCTAGAAAAGGGAAGGTTTAATGTGCCATGTTCGATCAGAGATCATTCTGCTCCTGTGCAGATGGAGTTGCTATTAGACGGGCTTTTCTTTGCATTGCATATGGCGTTGGCTGAGCTTCTGCTTTATGGAGATAGGTTCTCTACAATGGGCCCAAGAGGAGGTTAACAATGTCTGGACTTTCTTTCCTTGTGTTAGCATTTTCTCTTTTCTCTTCTACGGGCTAGTGGGGAATGGGCTTCGGGCAGGTTTGGCTGGCGCTTTCTGTTTTCACGCAGTGGAAGCATAGATGTCATTATCATCATCGTGTTTTTTCTCTTGCAAGCATCGTTTACTTGCAGGGTATGACCAGACACGACGCCATGACAAAGTATTGTATTAGCAGGGCTTGAAAGAGCTCTCAAATAGTTTCAAAAAAAAGTTATTCTGCGTTCTATTGATCTTGATTCAACCTTATAGTTGTAGTTTTACGTAGTACAACATTGGGGAACTTCAATTCAAGCCAGCTTATCGAGAGCTCATGTGCGCACTCTTACATCTCCGTGGTGACCATGGTTCCTGCCTTAAATCCATGCAGTTTCCCACATTCAACTTGAGCTTCGAAACTCGAAATCTTCAACAGAATCAACATGGTGATTCATACTCGGAACGCAAAATGTATGAGGCTATCTGGATTGCAGCACAGTGCTCTTTGACAGTCGGTTTTGCAGCGCATACACGGCTTGAGCAATGTGGTGGTGACTATACATTACTGCGGCGCAGGAGGGAGCCCTGTCAACACCAGCTAATGGTCTGATCAAGTTAAGGTTGTTGCCGCCGGGCAGGAACCATGTGTACTCGTCTTGAACATGCAGTGAGGCATGTCCAACCTGTAGTTTAGTCTGGCAATCAATATCTGATGCCTCGAACGTCTGCTCACCACCTACAACGATAACTGTACCATTTCATATCAACCACGTCAAATGCAGTACATATGGTTTGACATGGGCTCCATGAAATCATTATTCAAATGCAGTGTGCAATTCGGCACATGGATCAGACAATATAGAAAGAATAATCATGCCCAGAAAATATTATCCAAACCTACACAACCAAAATGTCGTAGGAACCAAAACCCTTGCCGTTGCTGTAGAGGTATATGTGCTTCGATGTTGCAGGACTAGAGGTAGGGTTAGAGTTGAAAATGAAAGCGAGAGCAAAACAGAAAAAAGGTCTATCTGGGGAACCCAGGATCTTCGGAGATAGTCTATTAATGGTATGCTTCCGCCACATTAGACTTAAATCAAAAGCGAATGTCCTACTCACTAGACTAAGAACCTATGGTGAATGAAACTTCCAAAGTCTTCCATCTATAAGAGAGTTGTGGCCTTCAGATCGCTTTGACGCTCGTCGGTTGCTGGAGCGCATCGCCAAACGGTAGTGATGCTGACAAGGTCGCCGAACCCTTGACTCGCATCTCCCTGTTCCTTCACGATTCCATGCTGGACGATGCTATGGCAACGACTCGTCGGCAAAATCACGAATTAGAGATAACACTGCTTTTTTTTTTCTACGAAGAATCTGGGAAGAAATAAAGGTCACCAGGTATGCCGAGAACGACGAGCAAATTAGGCTCACGACTTACTCGATAGAATACCGACCAGGAAACGAAGTAGAGCTCCACATTGAGACATCGGAGTATGGAGAGACCGAGCTGTACTCAGAGAGATCACCTGAAAAGAATTAAGGTGCATGGTGTTGATGATGATGCTAGATGGAAAGGTATACCGATGCTAATTATCCACTAGAGGCTTTCGTCCACGCAATAATCCAAGTCTTCAATATAGGCAAAGAGTCGATAGACATGAAGGTTTCTAGTGATTCAGAGTCAATGAGGATTTAGGAACAAGCTCGACTTCAAGGCTGAGACTTGGTCTGTTCCGACATCCTCGTTCAAATGAACTCGGATGCGTACGTCGTGAGGGAAGCGTGCTGTATCGAGTCTGAAAGCCTTTAAATGCTAAGCAAGTTGCCGAATCAGCCTGGAGTATGTTAAAAATGATAGCCAGTATTAAAGTATGATTATAATTATCTTCATATATCGTATAGAATGAGATGAAAGTGGTTTTTGCAGAGAATTTGTTACTGTATCAAGAGTCGAAGCTGCAGGTGCGGCTAGACTTTGGATCAGTAAACCAGCCAACAAGGACCGAGTGACACGGAACTCTTTTTTCAACTTTCAACCTCAGCTCAAGACATTTCTACTCCTCCGCTCTTCCATTAATTTCCCTCTCAGTCTATCCCGATTTCATCCCAGTACGAACACGATGCGCACCACTTAATTTATATCTTTAGGCTTTGATGCTATCTCGTACAGTACAGACATCTTGACCAAATCACCAGAGCTTGCCGCCCCTGTCAGCCAGAACCGTTCCCTCGAAGCTCGTTTTCTGAGCACACCACCGTCAATCGCGATCCTCTTTCTTCGCCACACCCTTATCAATTCAATTATCCTCACGCGCCGCGCTATCATAGAGCAGCCACGACAGAATGGCGGACATCGAGACAGCAACCGTGGACAATTCCTTCGCTGCGTCTGAAGCCGGCGACGACCAGACTTCAACCAACAACACAGTCAGCGCGACCGTTGGCACTCGACGTCAGGCCAATGGGACCATCGGGTCCGTGTATTCGGGAAATAAAATCAAACATTTAAAGAAAGATGACGGTATTCCACTCTGGCGCAAGGATATTCAGTACCAGTTCCTCAAGCTTGTCTTTGAGGACAAGACTCCCGTCTTTACTCGATACTCGGATGGAGCCAAGAATCTTGATTTTGCCGATGTGTACATCGACTGCATGGCGAGGAGCAGCAAGACGAGCAAGATTCTCAAGGATAAGCTGCAAAGTGATAAAAAAGCGGCTATCAGTATGGCAATGGTCTGTCTTTTGGTCAACTTTGGTCGGATGAATACTACTCTGAATTGTGTGTAATTTCCCTTACTATGGGTGAACAATACTAATTACTCGTGTCTACTAGTCTTCCCCGAAATGCGCGCGCAGTTGAGAACCTACCATTCCATCCCATCCCTCCAGGCAGACCAGGATCCAAACGCATACAAACAACTACAAGATGCTCCACGTCTGAAGTCGATTTTGAAAGGTGCCTCTGAGGATATCGATCAACCACCGACCATGGAAAAAGTCCGGGAGTCGCGTAAACCTCGCACCAACCCGGTCCATCTCATTTTCCTTCTTGCGCAGTATGCGCCCAAGATCTCGGAGATTCACTTCTTCCAACCTCGCGACTTTTTTGATCTGGTCATGCGCAGTACTCTTAGCAGCAAAAGCCGAGCTCGAGCTTTTCTATGGTTGATGTGGTGGTATCTCGAGAGCGATTTCACTCGAGAAGATGCTTTGAACAATCCATTTGGAGCAGGTCTAGAGGGTGAAGGTACTGGTGGCCTACCTATTAAGGTGCCGGCATTTGAGATCCTGACAGAGGAGCAAGCGGAAGAAGAGAACCGAGATACTCCTGAAGAACTCAGATACGGAGAAGAGAAACAACGAGAACGAAAGCGTATCCTAGAGGAAGATGAGCCTCTTCCGAGAATCGCAAAGCGTGTGAAGAAGCAAGATTCTGGTCTTGATGATGATCTACTTTCCGCCAACTCGACTCCCCTGCATCCGTCAGCTCGACGGCTTGTGATGAACGAAGAAGAGGAGGACTGGCCTACACCTGGATCCTCTGGTCGTTTGAAGAGCAAGAAACCGCGTGATTCGTCAGTTAGCCGATCGACCGGTCAGCGTCTGGTGCTTAAAACGAGAATGGATGCTACTGATGCGGCATCTCCGGCACCACCAGGATCTGGCCATCCTATCCTCAATCAATACGCTACCGATCACATAACTCCAAGCCACAACCACTCGAGTCGAAGGCCTCGTCCATTGACACAGCACCAGCTAGCTGTCGAACAGAATCGTCGCCATCGTATAGAGTATCTACTAGCTCAACGAAAGACTAATGCCTACAAGATTCTGAGGGTCCGTCGCGAGAACGAACCTACTTTCAATGGGTGGATGCGCCTTTTGCCACATCTGCCAGAGCCTAGAGCTTCCTTGGATGGCGATGATATACCACCTGAGATTGCACAATTGATGAACGGGTCTACAGATTATGAAGATTTCGGCGAAACGGCGCATTATTATCTGTCAGTGACTCGCAAAGCGATCAGGAGATTGGACCGGTGGGACTGGGAGAAAATCAACGGACCCAGCAAAGACCGTAAGAAGGCCAGAGAAGAGCGTCAAAAGGCTTTCCAGAACGGTACTGCACTTTTGGGAGATGGATCTTCTCGCTCTGCCCGTTCTCGACCCAGGCCTCCACGACGCAAGCCTGCTCCAAGCACGTCGACTCCTTCGAGATCGCAAAAGCCTATCGCACCGAAGGACGAAGCCCGCGATAGCCTAGCGGCTAATGCAATTGGAAAAGGCGAATCTGGGAAAGCAATCGCGTCGTCTAGTCGAGATTTTGAGGAGTCCTTCGTCGAGAAAGATGCACGCGGAGAGGGAAGCGGGCATGATGATGATACTGAGCATGATGACGAGGGCGGTGACTATATGGAGTATCCGTTGTCAGATCTCTCGGACGCGGAGGAGGACGAAGACAACGGAAACTCTCCAATGGAGTATGCGTCAGACCTCTCTGACTCGGAAGACGAAGTCAATGGGGATGGCGAGCAGCGAGCAGATGAGGACGAGGTTATGGAGGATCAATAATCTTTTTTTTTTTTTCCTCTATTGTATCTTTCTTTTATTTGCATTTCTATTTTACATTATTCCCTGGTTTGGGTATGTTACGGTTCTGATTATTCTGTGTATGACCATTTGCCTGTTTGATGTTTGTACAACACTGTGATAAAAGGTGTTTGAACCTTATGTTGGGAATGTCATCTATAGCTAGTGGATAATGTACCTAGTTAGTTGTCTGGATGGTAGTGTGTCACATGGCATAAGCAGGTGATATAAGCCTGACCGACCTGGAGTCTGGCCACTACTGTAGTGCCACATACCATCAGGATAGACAGGTAGCATGCATCGTACATATTGCATATCATAGTTACCCAAAATGCCACCCATCAAATGTGCTGCTAAAACAGGGGCTGCAATTGGCTGATGTGGAAGATCCCCCCGACGGACCTGGACTAAGGCCCGTCAGATGTTCCCCGAAAGCGGAAAGTCAACAAAAAGTGCAAAAAGTACTTTTGTTGATTTACATGTGAACCCAACTGATTTGACTCCGAGACATGCCCCTTATCTCGTTTATTTACCCACTGGTCTCATATTTGCGGACTATCAATCACTTATCGACTGATATTATTGACTGATTAAGTCCGTCCGTAGCTGCCGAAAAGACTTCGGTGCTCACTGTTACTGTGCTCTCCGCTCATCCCTACGTCAAATTCTTTGCTATCCAGACTACAGACTATTTTCTCTCTGCAAGCCTCTTTCATCATCATCTATTCTACTGCCCACATTTGTTGATCTTCGTATTCAACAACAACCCGAAACCGCCGAAGAGTGGAACCCGCTCGCTTTTTTTCAGGCAGCTCAGTTAGCTAGCTCTTGCGCCGGACTCGTACGCCGAGAGGATAAGCTCTGCATTTATTTTCGATACCGGAACGACATCGCTACGTACCACGATACATTCTATTGCATATTCATGTTCAGACAACATGACCGACTCTCCGCGTATTCTCCGGCCAACGCCCCGACGACCCTTTGAACTTCCCTCCGCCGACTCCTCGACACCGTCCACTCCCTCCGGCGAACAGCAAGTCACCGAAGGCATCGACCTCCTCGATCCCAAGAACAGCGACCTCGCAAATAAGAGGTCTGGCTCTCTACTCAACCTGACCTCGTCAACGCTACTAGGCATCTTCCAACCAACCGCATTCGAGGACTCGCGCGAAGAGGACAGTCCCTGGGATACTCAAGCACATACACCGATTGAGCCTCGCAGCGATTTCCAGAGCGGTCGACGATTCTCGATAGATGGACAGGTACCCGTGAGACGGCATGTACCCCGTTCGGGGAGTGCGTATTATGTCCCGCTTGTGCTGAAGACGTCGCTGCTGTTTGTTTGCGGTGTTACCTACGGCACCATCATAGCGCATTTACACGAAAATAATTGGATTACTCCCGTGAAACTGGAGTACGTCGATCGGAACTCGTATGTTTATTTGTTTGCTTGGGGTATTGCCGGTGTGGCATTTGCGTTCGTTTTACCTTGGCTGGATGATTTGAGTGATAATGGCACGGCTGGTCAAAGCAAGCCTGTTGAGAAGAAGCAGAGTAATAAGACTCTTGCGATTCGCAGTATTGGTGCTTTTGTTGGTATTGCTTTTGCTATGGTGTGTTACTTCCTATCAATCGCCTGGAGTGATGTCTTATGTGCTAACAACTTGTAGCGACGACTCCCATGGGAATCAACAACGCAGGAATCTGTTACGCTCGCCCTCGTGAACCCTTTTCTATGGTATCTCATCGACCGCACCCGCACCGGATTCTGGCTCTCCACCGTCGTCGCAATCGCCGGCATGGGAATCACCCTCGGCCTTCACCCAGAACTAATTCCGTCCTCCTCCTCAACAGTCGGCCTGGGTCTCCGCAACTGGCGCCTCGAATACGACATTGAAGGAGGCATATCGCAGGACGCCACCGCCGTAGCCGTCTGGCTTGCCAGCGTGTTTTATAGCGCTTGTGTGTGTTTTGGGAACATAGGACGCCAGCTTACTTTGGACGGCGACAATGTGCAATTCTCGGAAAAGAGATGATCAGCCTATTATTGACAAAAAAAATACACTGCAAAGTGTTTGATTTGACTTTTTCGAATGTGTTTTACATTTTTAATATTTATTCTTATGCCTTCTAATGATGATCAAATTGAAAGTCTTGTGACGATCAACAAAAGTTTATTCTTCGTTATGGACTCAAGACAAACGAAATCTTTTACCAAAAAGTGATAGGTAGATTGCTTTGAATCAGCTATCAATCAAGAGACAAAAAATATAATAGTTAGCACAGCACAAAATAGGATGTCGAGGTGTAGAGCCGATCATTGCAATCTCTCCCATATAAACTGGAAGACACTGCACCCAAGACCAACACTTGAAAAATTCTTCTCCATTCCCATAGACGATTTCTATACTTCATGGTACGCGCTCCCGAAGGAAGTGCAATACTCGCAAGAATGCTTTTAGAGAGAACGTTGATTGTTTTGCGTTGTTCATGTGGAAAGAAAAGAAGAAAGGGAAGGAAATGGAAAAATTTTGGCTGATGGTTTTAATTGTCCGCGGAAACGCAGGATCACGTGAACTGAGCGACAGACTAGGCCGAATTAAGGATGGGGCGGGGGGAGGGACGAGATCGGAGCCTAAGGCCTGCTAAGTCACTTAAAGAAAGTGGGATGAAGTAAAAAGTTTGAGGTTGAATGTCAATTGTGCTTTCTCAATTGATCCTCTTTCAAAGAAATTGAAGAGAGATATTAAACATGGCGCAGAAATCAGGTATGTATATCTTCGTTGATTGAATTATTTTATTTCAAAGTTATATGCTGGAGTGTTCGACTATCCTATGTCGTCATTCACCTCAATTGCTACTCGCGTTACACTTTCAAGAAGCTTACTGAGACATCACAGCTATCTTGTCTGTCTACGACAAGACCGGCCTTCTCGACCTGGCCAAAGGTCTTGCCCAGCAGAATGTCCGCATACTTGCGTCCGGCGGCACGGCCAAGATGATCCGGGAAGCTGGCTTCCCTGTCGAGTGAGTCTTTACACTCAGGCAGAAGAGCATGAACTGACGCTTCAAGGGACGTCTCCGCCATCACTAACGCCCCCGAAATGCTCGGTGGTCGTGTCAAGACCCTCCACCCCGCCGTTCACGGTGGCATTCTCGCCCGCAACATCGAATCCGACGAGAAGGATCTCGCAGAACAAAAAATCAACAAGGTCGACTTTGTCGTCTGTAACCTGTACCCTTTCAAGGATACCGTCGCCAAGCCCAATGTGACCATCGCAGAGGCTGTTGAGGAAGTTGATATCGGTGGTGTCACTCTTCTCCGTGCAGCTGCTAAGAACCACGCTCGAGTTACCATTCTGTCCGACCCGAATGACTACCCTGAGTTCCTCAAGGAGCTTGAGGCCGGTGAGATCTCGGAGCAAACTCGTAAGATTTATGCTCTCAAAGCTTTTGAGCATACCGCGGATTACGATACTGCCATCTCGGCTTATTTCCGTAAGCAATACGCTGGTGAGGGTGTGCAGCACCTCTCTCTCCGTTACGGTACCAACCCACATCAGAAGCCAGCTGCCGCCTACGTTACTGGAGGCCAGCTCCCATTCAAGGTGCTCGGTGGTTCTCCCGGATATGTCAACCTTCTTGATTCTCTCAACGCCTGGCCACTTGTCAAGGAATTAAAGCAGTCTCTCGGTCTTCCTGCAGCCGCCAGCTTCAAGCACGTTTCTCCCGCTGGTGCTGCCATTGGTGTCCCCCTTGATGAGAAGGAGCGCAAAGTCTACTTTGTCGATGACATTGCCGGCATTGAATCTTCTGCTCTTGCCCAAGCATACGCTCGTGCTCGTGGAGCTGACCGCATGTCCAGCTTTGGAGACATCATCGCCCTCAGCGACAAGGTCGATGTCCCAACCGCCAAGATCATTTCTCGCGAAGTCTCCGACGGTGTCATTGCCCCCGACTACGAGCCCGAGGCACTTGAGATTTTGAAAAAGAAGAAGGGCGGAAAGTACCTCGTCCTCCAGATCGACGAGACCTACACCCCTCCCTCCACCGAGACCCGTACCTTGTACGGCGTCCAGCTCGAGCAAGGCCGCAATGACTTCACCGTCACCCCCAAGACATTCAGCAGCATCATCACACCCAAAGACACCAAGAGCCTGCCCGAGTCTGCGCTCCGTGACTTGACTGTCGCTACCATCGCACTCAAATACACACAGTCCAACTCCGTCTGCTACGCTCTTAATGGACAGGTCATCGGTCTCGGCGCCGGTCAGCAGAGCCGTATCCACTGCACCCGTCTCGCCGGCGACAAGGCCGATAACTGGTGGATGCGCTTCCACGAGCGCACCCTCGACATCAAATGGAAAGCGGGCGTCAAGCGCGCCGACAAAAGCAATGCCATCGACATGCTCACTTCAGGCCAGGTTCCCCCTCGCAATGAGGTCGAAAAGGCCGAATACGAGCGCGTCTTTGAGGAAGTGCCCGCTCCTTTCACTGCCAAGGAGAGAGAGGCTTGGCTGCAGCAGTTGACCAACGTCGCTGTTTCATCGGATGCGTTCTTCCCATTCATTGATAATGTGTTCCGTGCTGCTCGCTCGGGTGCCAGGTATATTGCTGCTCCTAGCGGAAGTCAGAATGATGGACCTGTGTTTGACACGGCAGAGAAGTTGGGAATTACTTTTGTTGAGCAGAGTACTCGTTTATTCCATCATTAGTTTCTACTATTGTTTGAGACTTTTTTTTTTAAAAAAAAAAAGAGGAATGTTGCAATGTCTGACATCTGTTATCTATGTTAATGAAAAGTCTAATCAATCAATAATTCGTATATCATTTATCATTAACATTAAACTTTACATATCTTACGATAATATACAGCACTCATATATCATATGCATAAACATCTTCAAAACAGTCCGGATACGCCTCAAAGAATTCCTTACCCATCGTATACCTCCCAATCTCATCAGAAATATTTCTGAACGTCGTCGTCAATTTATACTTGCCCGATTCTGGGCCAATGTCTATTGTTTGAGCCGGTGATAGGTCGCATTCGAATTGGACGTTGCGCGTGAAGTAGAGCCAGAATCGGTTTGTAAGAGGAGGGTTATTGGATGTTATTAGCTTTTGGCGGAATCGAGGCCTGTATACATACATATATAGGTTAGAGAGGGGGCCTGAGATGGGAGGGAGGGAGGGATGGGGAAGGGTGGGGGGATACCATGCGAAGTAGTCGTTTACTATGTTTTTGGAACTGGGGGAATGATACTTCCTGTGCTATACGTCAGTCACCTCTTGTAGAGAACTTTGGGAAAATTGAGTGAGATGTACCTGGGTCTAAACCACGGTGGAAGAGGCGGCGGCCTATCAGAAAGCCTCCGGCCCTACTCCAATTAGCATGTATACATACATATTGCTTAATCATGTATAGAATACACACCAAAAGCATCATATGTATCCCCCGCAGCAAGGCCAGTCTAGCAGGCACGCTTGCATGCATCATCAACAACGCATCCATACGCCTCAGAATATTCCATATGGGACATATAAATGCCTCCTTTTGGAACATATCGTCCCACCCCAGAACAACGCCACGGATGACGGCGTCTTGATTAAACTGCTCATTTGTGCAGACTTGGGCAGGGTTGATGTGATATATACTACCCAGTAGATCATTCAAAAGATCTCGCAGAGTAGTACTCTCATCACCACCACCACTGGCACTAATGCAGTCATTGAATGTATATTCCCCGCTAGCAACAGCAGGTAGGTATGCTAGGCACCGTCGCTCAATCTGGTATAAGCGGGATTCAACAGTCTTTAATGCAGTCTTTAGATTGCTGCGGCGCCGGGATTGAGAGGCCCGGTTCATCAAACGCTTGCGTTCTCGCTGGGCGGGGCTAAGCACGCGGCCGGAGGACCAGGATCTTAGAGATTCATTGGACTCGGTTTTCTGGGCGCCTGTGCTGGACCGCGGGGACATTGTGACATGATTTCTGCTATAACTCTAAGGAAGATGTTGCAGACTTCTTTACATCCGGAGAGATGTTGGATAAAGATAGGCTATGCTATTTTGGGCCGTCCCCTGGCGCTAAGCCGGAGCTGGTAGATATGGGGTGATACTGACCAATCGGAGACGAGACAGTCGCACACATGCTTGGCACATCGATCTAATGCAATTGGCCGATCAGAGATACCCTGGTCGCACGTCAACCCTAACGGCTTGTCTCTGTCTATTTCGACTGCGACGGAGAGTGCATTGTAAATAACTTTTTCTTGAAAATACTCCAAATGATACAATTGACTTTCGGCTGCGATAAATACATAGACTGGTCGAAGCCGTGAGTGTAGATCAGTCAAGGCCGACAGAACGCAATCATGTCTATTCCAGAGCCTACTACAAGGCTGCGCCCTGCCAGTATGACGTCCTATCATAATCTATGAGCATGTTACTGACTCACAAAAGGCAAAATCGAGAAACGCTTCACTATGCGTCACGCGCTCGACTGGTACCGAGGCCTGATCATAGCAGGGCTGTACACCGTGGACAACGACTCTGCATTCGACACTCACAGCATTACCTCCTACATCCCTGCTCTGAAATGGTGCATCAAATCCCATCCATTCCTCAGCGCAGCTATAGACGGATCACATGGCGAATCACCTGTGTTCACTCGGCCAGCCAAATTAGATCTCTCACATCACATACAAATCATCGATACGGAATCAAGTGCCTACAAAACTGCGGTAGACGAGCTTGAGTTATTGAGAAAGGTTGTTCTTAAAACTCATGATCAGCCATGGGCGGACGCAGAGCGTATACCGCCGTGGAAAATCGTGGTGCTACCACTTCCTGACCAGGCGACCAACACACAGAAACGGGTATGCATCATATATTCCTACTCCCATACTCATGGCGACGCAAAATCCGCACTAGCGTTCCACCGAACATTTCTGCAAGGCCTCCAAACCCAGATCATAGACGATTCCAACCAAAATTTGATCTACAAACCTCCTTCCTCACCACTCCCATTACCGCTCGAAGAAGCATGCAAGCTAAAAATATCCTGGTCTTTTCTTCTTGCTCCGGTCCTTGCGCAGTATCTGCCGAGTATCATCTGTCGTCTGCTACGAATACAAGTTGCTGCGAATCAATTATCAATTGAACGAGCCTATACTGGCGAAATCACGCGTTACGACAAGGACAATCTCCGTACTGCTTCTCAGATCCTGATCGTGCAACAAAATCTGGTTGCAAAACTGCTAGCAGTCTGCAAATCTCACAACTCAAAATTAACCGGCCTACTAAATCGCCTGATCGTCCATGCGCTGAGCGAGCTTTTACCCGCTGAATCTGGAAATGAGTTTCTTGGCCAAATCGTCGTTGACCTTCGATCACACATACCGGCATACGCAGATGGCATGACGATGGGGAATTTTGTATCCGTGGCTTACGATACATCACCCAAAATCACACTCAACCCAGACTCAGGGAAATATGATAAGACGTTCTGGAACGCTGTCCGCGGAACAACGACGCGACTAGCTGCGGTCGCTGGCACGTTGGACGACCAACCCATAGGCTTATTAAAGTATCTCAGCAATTTCCGGTCCTGGTTCCTTGGCCAACTAGGCAAGAAGCGCGACTCATCGTATGAGATTAGTAATATCGGTGTTTTTGATCCGATACTACCTAACGATACGAACACTGCCGGATCATCAACTTGGGCTATTGAGAGGGCGATTTTCTCTCAGCCTGTTAATGTGCTTGGCTCGCCGTTGAATTTTCAGGTTGTGACTATGAAGGGTGGGGATATGGTTATTACGTTGAATTGGCAGGTTGGCGTTATGGGTGTGCCGGATGAGGATGGGTTTGCGAAGGCGGTTTTGGGGTATATCGATAATGGAATGAGTGAGATTGCTTGTATTTCTTTGTGAAGCCTTTTTGCGGTTTAGAAGGGTTTGTAGCTTGCAGATGAGAATTGAGAGGACCGCAGTTGCAGGTGAGATATATGTCTATGGCAGATCATGGTTATAACCTTGGAAGGCGATTGACTTAAGCATCAATGGGAACTTGGCTGCTCATACAGCCCTCCAATCACTTTCTTTTACAGAATCCCGAACATAATGTAAGAGTACATAATCGAGTAGCCAAGCCTCATTGCGTGCTATTTTGAGAACCACAATCATTCCTTCATGTTTTGAGTATTCCAAACAATGATCCCTCTGAAAACTAACCATTAGGATAAGTTAAGTGACCGCATGAGACAAGAGAAGAAAGATCCATAAGTTCTCGTGAACATCCCTAGATATTGCGCTGTGACAATGATCCTATATAATGTTGTTGCACCATGCATCCAATCTCATAGCATTTATCAAAGTCATCTGTAATTCGAATTTGCTTCACCCACCCCATGCCTCTAGTGTTTCTCGTATTTTGCTCCACCGCTCTCCGAGCTCTTGCTTTCTGTCCTTAGATTTGGGGATTTCTGAAAGTCGCTACTACATATCAGCCAGGCCCATGACGGCGAGGCTGAGGTTCGTCAAGCAAGAAGCATCAATTGTCAAGTAGCACGTGTTGCCGCCTAGACGGTACGCAATGACACGTAGGCAATGCATTTTGAAGAGCAGATTTGTTGGATGCCTCAAACCCGACTTAAGTAGGTTGTTGACGTTACAATGAATAAGGGAAATATCAAACCCATCATAGAAATAAGTAGAATTCGAAACCTAAGTTTATGCGTATCAAATTACAAGGCAGAAAGGAGCATAATGAAGAATATGGTAAACTGATCAAGAGGAAAAGAAAAAAAAAGACAAACCCCAACCCCCGGTTCCTGCCACACAGGGCTCTTTCCATTTTTGCTAGATAAGAACACCATGTGACAGAACTCTTTGAAATGTGCTTGCAGTAGTGAAAGAGAAGAATAAACTTGAGCGGCATTATCCCATAGCTAGCTAGATTACAATGTCATTGAATGATAGGTTGATTACACATGAAGGAGTAGAAAATATGCAGCAATCGCCGGTTATGAGTGGTTCTTGCTTCTTAAAATGCTCGGTATCCAGTAACTTGAGGTGTAATGCCGTTGGCCTGTGGAACTGGGCCTTGGGTGAGCATCAGGCGGGATCCGAGAATGGGGCCCGTGTCTTCGTCCTTCTGGTGAGTAGTCTCCTTGGCTTTACGTTCCTCGTTGTCCTTCTTGAGTTGCTCGATGGTGATCGTTTGCTGAGCCATCATGTTGATGAGGTATGGCATAGTAAAGTCGTTCAAGCCATGGCGCCATGAGATCTCCAAGATGACATCTGGGCGGATAATGTCGTAACATGCGTATAGCATGCCGACGTAACATTCACGGCTACCAATGTCGACGAACTATATTGCGTATTAGCAAATGTAACAACAATGAACAGGCTAAAAAAAACTTACGTAGCGAAGTAATTCCTCCACAACCTCCGACTTTCCTGACATTGCCGAGGTCTCAATAGCATCCTTGAAAAGCTTGTCTTGCTTGGAGAGAGCAATCGATTTCTCCCAGCGCTTGTTCTTGCGGTAGATGTTGGCGGCAATCTGGCGGAAGAACACCAAGTCATGCTTCTCCAAACGCTGAGCCAACTCCACAGGATCATAGTTGTCGTAGTTGTCCACCGAGTCGCGAAGTGTCTTGTAATCCTCCTCCTCAATGAGCAAGTCATTGATGGCATCATTGACAGCACGCTTGTTCTGGCCCTGAACACTAAGCAAAAAAGGCTTGATGAGAGGGATGTTGTCTGATGATTGAAAGATGCGGACAACACGGCTAACGTCAATACGGGCAGTCAGAACTTGTAGGAGATCGGTGAGCAACAACGGCTGCTCCTGTAGATAGAAGTTGAGAGAACGGTAGTAGATCTCCAGGTTGGCAACCTTGACAATGATGTCCTTGAAAGAATGGTGTTCCCAGGCCTCGGCGGCACGCTCCATCATAGCAAGAGCGGCGTTGTCCCATTCGTCGTAGTGGCAGTAAAGGAACACGAGCTCGGGCCACAAGTTGGCCTCTTCAGTAGCGCGGATCATCTTAGGGATGTTGATACGAGACCAGAATAGCTTGAGGTGCTCCATGACACGGTCAGGATGGTACTTTGACAGAGCAATACCCAACTCGGTGAACATGCCCATGTGAGCGCGCTCCAATCCCAAACCGGCTTCCAGGAGAGAAATGAGCTCATCAAAGTATCCGTTGCGCTCATATTGTTTGACAAGGTCGTTGAGTTCTTCAGCATGGACGATGAGGTTGAGACCGCAAATCTGAGCGAGGCGGAATTCCTTCTTGTTGACACATGCCTCATTGACTTGCTTCCAGACCTTGACGCTGTTGGCCTTGCGAGCGCATTCGACTGCGGCTTGGTAGTCCTCAAGGTGTACGAGGGTAGTTGCGAGCTTGGCCCAGTTGGAGATGCTAGTGTAGAAGATCTTGGCTGCTTCATGGAAGCCTTCCTCATATGCCTTGTCACCAGATGCTTCAATGTCTGCAACATTAGTAGCACGCAAGAAATCTTCAAGTTCAGAAAGTTGGTCCAGGCGAGCAAAGGAGAATGCGAGGGCAGTGTCAATAGCAGGCTCTCGCAATGTCTTGCGGGCCATTCTCAAGTATTTGACGAGGTCTTCGTCCTTGCCAGCATGTGTCGCGGTCTCGATGACTTCGTTATAGTTTGAAGCATCGTTGGCACGGATATAGGATTCAATAGAATCAGTCACTCGCAAACCGTCCAATTGTGCCTTTGCAACCTTGCTCCAAACCTCAGGAAGCTCAACATGTTCGGCATACTCTTGAGCGCGATCAATGCTGACAATGTTCTCCACCAAGACATCGGTAGCGGCAGTGTGATTACTGACTTTCTTGTAGATTTCGAAAGCTTCCTCGTACAAACCGACAGAAATGCACATCTGTGCAATCTCGTCAGCGTTAAACTCGTTAAGCTTGTGAATGTAGTCAATCAAACGGCTCTTGTCCGCCTTGGCAGCAGTAAGCATGAGCAAGTTCTGAAGACTGCTGTTATCACTGAAAGGTGATGGCTCCAAAATGATCTTCTCGAGCAACTCGATGAGCTCAGCAGGCATATCAGCTTCAAGGAACGACTTGACAGCCACAGACACTTTGTCAGGCTCCGTGGACTCAGGAACAGCCGTAGCTGTGACCTGATCTACGACAGAACGGCGATGAATGTTGTTGTCATTGAGGACGAAAGCCCAGATCTCAGGATCTGCGCGGTCCAAAAGGTAGCGAGCCTGAGCACGGTACATTGCGTTCTCGTTGGTGATGTTGATAAGTTCCAAATCGTTTTGTCCTTTGCTGTATGCAATATATGCCAGATTGGGATCTCTCTTCTCGCAGTATTTACCGACAATCAAAGTGTCGTACATATCGTTCTCCTTGAGGAACTTCTCGGGATTGTTGTTGCTATCAATGTAGATCTTAGCAAGCGCGTTGTACACGGCTTGCTGTTGGTTTCCGGTTGCCAAGGTGCTTTCCAAGAATGGCAGCAAAAGCTTGAGACGGTTTCGGGACTCCACCTCTTGAACAAGCTCATCGATAGGGATCTGTGAGGGGTTAACTGTGGAAAGCAAGTTCTTGATAATGGCTTCATCGCAGTCGACATCCAAGAGACCACCAATCACAGCAGGGGAACGAGAAGGGTTGACTCGCTGGACATAGACTTCGATCGACTTGTATTGCTGGTTGCGGTAGAGGTACAAGACAAGGTCATGAATGAAGTTGAATCGATCGCAGACAATGATCAATGGGAGCTGTTCTGTGAGGTTTGCCTCCTTCAAGAAGTTCTTCACCTTCTCGGGATTATAGTAATTGCTCTCACGGCAAATGCGTTCAACTTCGGTCAGCTGACCCATTGCAGTTGCAGCTTCAATGTACTTGAAATGTACCTCTGGATCTTCACTGAGGTTGACAATGCTTCCCAGGTAGTAGTAGAGACCTTCTGCTGTGCGGTACTTTTCGAATAGGTCAATGAGGCGGTTGTTGCCCAAAAGGTCGGAGAACTTAGTCGCAATTTGTACAACAGCCTGGAGATTTTGACGGATGTTGGATTTAAGCATTTCGTCGAGACCCTCAAGAGCCTGCTCTTGGGAAAGGCGGCCGAAGTATTTGATCAGCCACTCGGGGTTCAGCTTATCAGTCTTGACCAAGTTGCGCTTGATCACTGCAGGATCTTCCGTGTTCTCGAGTGCTCGCTGGATGAGACCTGCATTCTCACAGAGTTTTGCAATTCTCGCCTTGTCATAGTGGGTGAACATTTCGTTTCCAAGAATGGCATCCGCGACCTGAGGAGCGTTGATGAGGTTCATTTCGAGTAAACGAGTCTGAAGATATCCCTGCTCGGGCTTGTTGTCTTTCAATGCATCCAACAGGAATGAAGTCGCCTGTTGGATCATATTCTGAGAGAGGAAGACGTCCACAACACGATCGAGATCAACGAGAGCACCGGTCTCCTCATTGGCAAGTTGCGCGGCGAATTCAGCACCCTTCTCAGGGTTCAAACGCACAATATGTTGTAGCAGTTGGGTGAAGTCAGGCTGGTAACCGGTCTGCTTTGCGTATGGCAAGATCTTCTCGAATTGACCAGTTTCAGCGAATCCGGCAACGACTTTGTGGGGAACATTTGCTTGCAAGTAAATTTGAAGAGCCAAGCTCATGTCGTGTGGTCGAACAAGGTCACCGAGTTC
This sequence comes from Talaromyces ruber, assembly GCA_022813215.1. NCBI lineage: Eukaryota > Fungi > Ascomycota > Eurotiomycetes > Eurotiales > Trichocomaceae > Talaromyces > Talaromyces ruber. The sequence continues at coordinate 321,391 of JAKLMW010000023.1, read as the reverse complement.
TTCTGATGCCTCAAGCTTGTTCTCGCGCATCCACTTTTCCAACAAATGTTTGCGATTCTGCTGTAGAACAGGTCTCACGAGCTCCAAACTTTCGTATCGGTTGAGAGTACCTTTGTCAAGGAGCATACCAAAGTACTGCAGAATGACGGACATTTGTTGACCACCCTGAGGGGCATTCTTGAAGCGGTTGATGGTCTCTGGGGTACGTAGGAAACCACGAGGCGAGTTAGCTGCGATCTTAGCTGCTTCGGAGTAGTTGCCCTGAGCCAGCAAATTGTCGAACTGCTGTTGGTAGAGGTGATCGGCACCAGGTAGGCCAGCCTTGGAGGCTAGCTTAACTGCAAGGCCAGACATGGCCGGGTTCTCCATAAGGTATGGGATGATGGTGCTTTCATCCAAGCTGACGGACAACACTTGACCTTTGCGGTTAACACCAACAAGACCTGTCGAGTCAGAATCGGGAGCTGTTGTAAAAATAGTCTCGCTGGAGATGCGGTTCATGAAGATACAAGTGCCGGTCTCCAAGTCATACAAGTGAATGAAACCATATTTCGTAACAAGGTAGACAATATCGTATTTCTTGGAAACTTGCATTGCAACCGGGAAATCGTTTGTCGCTTCAGGAGGGAAGAAGACTTCCACTGCCTTCTTCTGGAAGCGTGGGTTCGGTTCTTGGTGGTCGATCTCTGCAATCTGCAGCTTGGCACCGGTTTGTGTCCGAACGGCGAAGGTGAAGAGCTTGTGTTCTAATGGAGAACCCTCAACTCGTATTGAGGCGAAAGCTGCGGCATGACCTTCGATAGATTGGGAGATGCCCCGTTCGCGCGAGTATAACTGCATGGAACCGACAACTCGCCCTTGCTGCTGGCTGATACCAACGACTACACTCCATTTTTCCTCATCGTTCACTCGGTAGTTGATAATTTGGCAGCCCTGTTTGAGGCGTCTGAGTGAGTATATACCAAACAAAGCATGAGATGAGCACGACTTACACTGAGGTTAGGTAGTCGGTCAAACTGTTTCACCGGGTTTGGCTGGTTAGGGTCGAAGACGTCCCAGTGCCAGACGGAGGTATCCGTCACCAAACCCAAGCTCGTCTCGCTGAACCACTTCCAGTATACGACATCCTCGCTCATCAACGCGGACTTGAGCTTCTGCTTCGCCTGGAGGTCAAAAATCTGGATTGTTCTCGACTGTGCTTTCAAGGCAATAACATTTCGAGACCAGTGCATGATGGCACTGTCTGCATTAATCGGACGCTTAATGACCTCATTGTTGTTCTTGAGGTTGATGATAATGACTTGGGGTTTGTCGGTCTCGTTGACCTTCTGTCGCACGCAAATATAGTGATCGGATTCTAGAGTCTGAATAGGCGGACGAATATCAGCATACGTCATTTTTGACTTTAAGTGCCATTGGTACTTACACATGAATTGAAACCAATCGATGATGGCTTTGTAGACAGTAGCAAATTAGTATAGAGTTATAAGTCGATGATAATGAGAGGAAAATGTTTTGCGACGTGGTAACCAGTACTCGCACAGTAACACGGAAAGGACGGAAGTAGGCTGAATGAGCAGAATGGATTCATACCTCAATCTCTGCGTTCGTCAACTGTTCAAAGTGAAGTTAGAGTCATTTTCATTTCAAGCAAACATGAAATCCATATCATGGAATGAGAAGTACCTGTAGCAGCTCCGTAAACTTGATGGGGAGAGGAGCCATGTTTATGTTATTAGGCCGCAACACGACCTCATCCACCAAACGCCGAAAGATCAATCAAGGGAACCCGAAGGACGATAATAAACAGAATCAAGAATCAAATCCCCCTCCTGCTCTAGACTGTGCAAGGTAGAGTAAAGAAAATTAAAGAGAGGAGAGAAGGGGAGGTGGTGAGGGTGGTTTGTTGTTGGGGAAGGAGCTTCAGGGGACCTGTCAGTTCCAGTTGCTTAGGTGGTCGCTTACTCAAGGTCACGTGCCGGCCCAGCTGAGTCTGGCTTGGCTAGGCGCAACAACGAGGGCGATCTGGGGACCAGAACACGTGTAGGTAAATATAGATCGTCATATGAAAGAAACGTCTTTTTGTCTATAGAAGTTTCGAAGGAAACTAAGACGCAAATTTTTCAAATCATAAATGATTCATTGTCTGGATTGAATATAGACAAATCTGAAACTGACTGAATTGATTATTCATTGAGCTGACTTACGAAAAGGACCTACAGTATTGATGATACGTTCTACGTTCTGACCCTTCTCACAAAATTGTTGAGAAGACCTGCGCTAATGGGCATTCAACAAACGCGCCCCTCACTCATCTAGACCTTTGATGATATGAGAATCGTTTCCTTTTTGTCGATCTCAGCGATGGAAGTCGCGAACGGAGTGAACTGGTGCTTTCGAGATACCGATCGTACGCCCAACGACGAAGCAGTCAACTCAAAACTCAAAGATTAGTCGCACCAAATATCGTCGAGCTCCCTCGTGTTATAGACATATACATGGGTGCCGATCGAGCCTCTCGTGCCATGCACAGGAATGTTTTTTTTTTTTTTTTTTTTTTTTTTTTTCCGTTGCGTGGCCAATACATGGACGTCAAACAGGGACGTCGAACCAGGGATTGAAATCTTCAAAGGCCATGAATCCTTAGGGAAAGTCTTCAATTCTGCCCCATTAAAAAGGCTTGCTGTGATTGTTTTGGCGCATGATAGATGATCGCTCGTTGTCGCCTTTCGAGTTTGTCCCTCGCAATTGAGCGTTGCGCCCTCGCGCCTGGAACCGTAGTGCAACCAATTTCGTCACAGTAGGTCGATACTAGTGTCAGCAGTCCGACCGATTCATCCTGCATTAAATGCGCCCTCCACCTCGCTGGGTTTCCTGTCTGAAGTTATAGTCAAGTGTCGTCGTGCTCGATTAGGGATCTATCTGGGATGTATACCATTTTGCCTGCTTGTACCCTAATAGGCCTGGTATATGATCCTAGAAGTGAATAATGGGAATTTCCATATGATATCCATGCAGACTGTATGACAGTGCATGGCACAAATCGAGCACTAAATCCTGTTTAGCACATGTTTATAAGTGATGCTTTCAATTTCGGGCTAATTGGCGCAATTGCTGCTCGCAATTGTGTTTTCTTTCCTGCTCTTTTTCGTCCCTGGTAGACGATATCTCTGACGAGAGCACGAATTGATCAATCAAGTAGTAGACCTCGGTCATAGTCGGGAGACATCGGGAAGGCAAGCAGCGATTCGAGGATTCTTGAACATGTCAGAGGAGAGAGAAACTGGATGGAGGAGTTTCACGCGGAATGATATAGAGTAATGATATTTGTAAAGTGAGTTCGCTATGAAAAAAAAACCCGAAAATCCGAGGTTAAGCTTGTGGTTGATCGAGCTGTTTACAGAAGTTTAGGAGTAGCCGGCCTGATGGGAATATCGGCTCGGATATTTGTGGAGCCTGGGAGGGTAGTGGATGCCTCGGGCAACCAACCGATCTCTCAATAATGGCGTTAGCAATTCGATTACACAAGGTCCCGCTATCTTTCTATCTAGACTCTAGCTGATACTGTGACTATCGGGGTAATTTGGCCATGGCCTAGTCAGCGACAATACCTGGCTATGACACCATGCAAATTCTCGGATTCTCCTGGACTGAGCCAAGTGATCTTCCGTCCCATGCACTGTGATTGGGCTTCGGGGTGTTTCCTATCAGTCGCTATCAGTCCGTCCGGGCCATTTGAACGCCAAAATTCCTGGCAATTGTCTGGGCAAGTGTACGATCACTCTTGCTCCGTCTACAGGTCTGGTAAACGACTGAGTACTGTTCAGCACGGATAGGGTCGTGGACATCGCATCAAGGCTGCGCTTGTCATATAATTACGTATACCAGGGCGTAGATTCGCAAAGATCGAGGACGTACCACCGTAATTTGATCACGTTCTTTGGAATATGTACCACTACTCCAGACTATCAAACACTAGCATAAATCTTAATCAAAATAATTGGCACACGATAGGTATGCTCATGCCGAAACTCGCGCCTAGATTGTCCGTAGGTCGGAGCACGAGAACGTGAATGTCGAGTCTTGGATACATGGGTTATTGAATTCCAAGCTCCTAGTTGAGAATATAAGTACAAGGCCAACACCGTTTTGCGCCTGCCGAGGATTTGAAAGTGTTAGTGATTCTCCTTCCATTTGTTGTATTGTCTCCCAGAAAAGGCTCGGCAATCGGTCACCGTGGAGAGCTTACCGCGTCGATACCTTCAGGCTTCTATCTGTTTTACGCCTCCCCGATTTCTCTACCCAGTAAGCCTACCATACGGCCACTTCAAAGTCGTTATCTCGGCCCAATTGTGATTCCAGAACAACATCATTCTTGGTAAGTTCGTACTACTGCTGCACTACGTAGTCATGCTATTTAGCGGTAGTACTGGGGAAGATGCTTTGCTTTTTCTGTCTCTCGTCTCGCATGTTGTTATTTTTGGTTTTATGTCATGAAGACAAAGCACCAATACCGTCGCGTATCCATATTTATCCGCAGCGGCCCACGAATCGAGTCACCGGCTCACCGCGATACATGGCACCAGAGTTCCAGTCATACGGCATGGCAAAAAAAGAAAATTAGGGAAGACGATCAGTCCAGAGTTGCATCTCGACTGAATTAACCGTGCGGTGAGCTGGAGCAGTCTGGGCAGGTGGTGGCTATTGGCAAAGCTATTTGATAAGCCGATCCCCAAATCGGTTGATTATCGATAAAGCCTTCTTGGCTGCAGCGCTTGCAATTGGCTTCTGCCGTCCGATACGCTGCCTGTATTAATACCGCTGCTCATTTACACGGGAAAATTACGACACAGCTGCCTGCCACCGCCCACTATGCTCCTTCCTTCCCCCTCCCCCGCATAGGAGAGCTTCCCTTCGTCCTGCCTTCCATGCGTACAACTCACCTACAGTGTAATCTTAAAGCTCAACCCTTCCCAAGCTGTGTCTTCTCCCCCAACACCACCGTCTCTTTACTTTTTCTCATCTCTCTCACATTTCAGACCATCTACATACTCTCCGATCGCTCAATTGACTCAATTGACCGTCTGCATACTCATACACATCCAATACCACCGGTACATTTTCCGCCCCGCCTTTCGTAGCCTCCGAGCTCTCCGCCAGCGTCATCTACCTGTGCAACCCGCCCGCGCCCATTTTGTTTATTTGACATTTCTTATTTGCAAAAGAAACCTAGCACCAATCCCGAAAAGAACAGGCTAACGATCAACGAGTCACAGATCCTTCTGCGAACGAGCAGCCAGTCCCCACGCTACTTAATTCCCAAGTTCCTTTAATCGGGGACCTCGGTTCTGTCTCCGGTCACGGCGTCCGCCCCGCTGAAGCACCTTGGTTGAGTCAATCAAGCCAAGATTCTCAACTGACCTCACATCCCTCCCGCCCCAGCCATTATTACGAAACTTCTTTAAAAGGCCCATTTGGTCTTTTTTTCCCTTCCCTTATAGTACCTCTCAAGTCCTTCACTCTGCAGGTCCTTTTGAGAAGGGGTTCTATTTATCTACCCTTTCCGCTCTTGTTCTTGTGAACAGAGCATCGCTAACTTCACACACATATCGTCATGGCGAGCGATAAGACATACCTCCGCGAGGAGGCCATTGATGATTCGGACGTCGTGGATGACACCTTCCACGCCGATTCCGTTCATCACCGTCTCCGTGCTAATTCCACCATCATGCACTTCCAAAAGATTTTGGTCGCCAACCGAGGCGAGATTCCTATTCGTATCTTCCGTACCGCACACGAACTTTCCCTCCAGACCGTCGCTGTCTACTCATGGGAGGACCGTCTCTCAATGCACCGTCAGAAGGCTGACGAGGCCTACATCATTGGCAAGCGAGGCCAATACACTCCCGTCGGTGCTTATCTTGCTGGTAACGAGATCATCAAGATTGCTCTCGAGCACGGCGTCCAGTTGATCCACCCCGGTTACGGTTTCCTATCCGAGAACGCCGAATTTGCGCGCAACGTCGAGAAGGCCGGCCTTGTCTTCGTTGGGCCTACTCCTGACACCATCGATGCCCTTGGCGACAAGGTCTCTGCTCGCAAGCTTGCCATCAAGTGCAACGTCCCCGTTGTGCCCGGTACTCCAGGCCCTGTCGAGAAGTTCGAAGATGCCAAAGCTTTTACCGACGAATACGGCTTCCCTATCATCATCAAGGCCGCCTTTGGAGGTGGTGGTCGTGGTATGCGTGTCGTCCGTGAGCAGGAATCACTAAAGGACGCCTTCGAACGTGCCACATCCGAGGCCCGCTCTGCCTTTGGCAATGGTACTGTCTTCATTGAGCGTTTCCTTGACAAGCCCAAACATATCGAAGTTCAGTTGCTTGGAGACAACCAAGGAAATGTTGTCCACCTCTACGAGCGTGACTGCTCTGTCCAACGTCGTCACCAGAAGGTCGTTGAGTTGGCACCCGCCAAAGACTTGCCTGTTGAGGTGCGCGACAAGATTCTTGCTGATGCTGTCAGACTAGCCCAGTCTGTGAACTATCGTAATGCCGGTACAGCTGAGTTTTTGGTCGACCAACAAAATCGCTACTACTTTATTGAAATTAACCCTCGTATCCAAGTCGAGCACACAATTACCGAGGAGATTACCGGCATTGATATCGTTGCTGCCCAAATTCAAATCGCTGCTGGCGCCACACTTGAACAGCTTGGCTTGACCCAAGATCGCATCTCTACTCGCGGCTTCGCCATTCAATGCCGTATTACCACCGAGGACCCTGCCAAGGGTTTCTCTCCTGACACTGGAAAGATCGAGGTTTACCGATCCGCTGGTGGTAACGGTGTCCGACTTGATGGTGGTAACGGTTTTGCCGGTGCTATCATCACACCTCACTACGACTCCATGTTGGTTAAGTGTACTTGCTTGGGTTCAACTTATGAGATCGCTCGTCGTAAGATTATCCGAGCTCTGATTGAGTTCCGTATCCGTGGCGTCAAGACCAACATTCCTTTCTTGACCTCGCTCCTTTCTCACCCTACCTTCATCGATGGCAATTGCTGGACGACTTTCATCGACGACACCCCCGAACTTTTCTCTCTTATTGGTGGACAGAACCGTGCCCAGAAATTGTTGGCATACCTTGGTGACGTTGCTGTCAATGGAAGCAGCATCAAGGGACAGATTGGTGAGCCTAAGCTCAAGGGTGACATTATCAAGCCGGTTTTGCTTGATACTACCGGCAAGCCTCTCGATATCTCCCAACCTGCTACTCAAGGATGGAAGCAGATTTTAGACCAGCAGGGCCCAGAAGCTTGGGCCAAGGCCGTCCGCGCCAACAAGGGCTGTCTCATTATGGACACCACTTGGCGTGATGCTCACCAGTCTTTGCTCGCTACCCGAGTGCGTACTGTTGATTTCTTGAACATTGCTCGTGAAACTAGCTATGCTCTCAGCAATGCTTATAGTTTGGAGTGCTGGGGTGGTGCCACTTTCGATGTTGCCATGCGTTTCCTCTATGAAGATCCATGGGACCGTTTGCGCAAGTTGCGTAAGGCTGTTCCCAACATTCCTTTCCAGATGCTCCTGCGTGGTGCCAATGGTGTTGCCTATTCTTCTCTCCCCGACAACGCCATTTACCACTTCTGCAAACAGGCTAAGAAGAATGGTGTCGACATTTTCCGTATCTTTGACGCTCTTAACGATGTTGACCAACTCGAAGTTGGTATCAAGGCCGTCAAGGCTGCCGGTGGTGTTGTTGAGGCCACTGTCTGCTACTCTGGAGATATGCTTAACCCTCACAAGAAATACAACCTCGAGTACTACCTCAGCTTGGTTGACAAGATCGTGTCCATAGGAACCCATGTTTTGGGTATCAAGGATATGGCTGGTGTCCTCAAGCCTCAGGCCGCTACTCTCCTTGTTGGCTCCATCCGCAAGAAGTACCCTGACCTTCCTATCCACGTCCACACTCACGACTCTGCGGGAACCGGTGTTGCTTCCATGGTTGCTTGTGCACAGGCTGGTGCTGATGCCGTTGATGCAGCTACTGACAGCATGTCTGGTATGACTTCTCAACCCAGCATTGGTGCCATCTTGGCATCGTTGGAAGGGACTGAATGGGACCCCAAGCTCAACATTCCCCATGTCCGCGCAATTGATGGATATTGGCAACAGTTGCGTCTCCTTTACTCTCCTTTCGAGGCTGGTTTGACTGGTCCTGACCCAGAGGTCTATGAGCACGAAATTCCTGGTGGTCAGCTCACCAACCTTCTCTTCCAGGCCACTCAGCTTGGTCTCGGAACGCAGTGGGCAGAAACCAAGAAGGCTTACGAGGCTGCCAACGACCTTCTTGGAGACATTGTCAAGGTTACTCCTACCTCCAAGGTGGTTGGTGACTTGGCTCAATTCATGGTGTCCAACAAGCTCTCTGCCCAGGATGTTATTGACCGCGCTGAGCAACTCGACTTCCCCGGGTCAGTCTTGGAGTTCCTCGAGGGTCTCATGGGTCAACCTTATGGTGGATTCCCTGAACCTTTACGTTCCAGGGCTTTACGCAATCGCCGCAAGCTCGACAAGCGTCCTGGTCTGTACCTTGAGTCTCTTGACCTTGTTAAGATCAAGAACGACATCAAGGAGAAGTTCGGCAATGCGACCGAGACCGATGTTGCCAGTTACGCCATGTATCCCAAGGTCTTTGAGGATTACCGCAAATTCGTTCAGAAGTATGGTGATTTGTCTGTCTTGCCGACACGATACTTCCTTGCCAGACCTGAAATTGGTGAAGAGTTCCACGTTGAGCTTGAGCAGGGTAAAGTGCTTATCTTGAAGTTGCTCGCCATTGGACCCCTTTCCGAGCAGACCGGTCAGCGTGAGGTCTTTTACGAGATGAATGGTGAAGTTCGTCAAGTTACAGTCGACGACATCAAGGCCGCCGTTGACAACACAGCCCGTGTCAAGGCTGACCCCAACGACAGCAGTCAAGTCGGAGCGCCAATGAGCGGTGTTGTTGTTGAAGTCCGTGTTCATGAAGGTTCCGAAGTTAAGAAGGGTGATCCTATTGCTGTTCTCAGCGCCATGAAGATGGTGAGTTCTCTCTATTTCAAGTCATGTCAACATTTATTAACGAGTTGCAGGAAATGGTTATCTCCGCGCCTCATCACGGCAAGGTCGCAGGCCTTGCTGTCAAGGAAGGCGATTCCGTCGACGGTCAGGACCTTGTGTGCAAGATTTCCAAATCATGATTAACGTTATGTTTATTACTTTTCTTTGTTTATGACGACTATAAGTACCTAGGTAGAGGTCCATACCTGAAAATTAGGGCGAACGAGTAATGGCTGTTAGGATGAATTTATTTCTATGACTTTTCATTGTGTTTCTTCGAAACATTGTAGATATGTTTTTTGAAAGGTCAAGATCTTGAAGTTATTTTATCTGCCTGAGGCATACATGCGGAGGTGTCTAGACGACAACCAATCATCCTACGCTAAATCTTGACCATCAATCTTCACTTCTTCATATACTTCACCATTATTTGTCTATTCCTACTAATCGTCCATATCAAGCAGTACATAATCATGAAACATACGAAAACCGCACTGATCATCGACACGAGCTACTGACCTCGGCATTAAGTTTAGTACCGAAGGACATGGAAGAATCCCGTTCTTCCACATACATGTTCCTACTGATCGCTAGTACTGTACAATTCGTTGGAGGTGTCTCTATCCTCGCTTTTTGGGTGTGGATTAGACGCAGAAAGAGACGAACAAACCGTGCTAGCCAGTTCGCGACGCTAGACGAGGAATTTTTGTCAAGCACAGAAAAAATTGGCACCAACGTCATGACGCCCTCTGAAGTACTGGACGATACAATCCTCCTCAACTTAGGTTCTCACGGCTGCATCCAAGGCCGTTTGATCCGTGACACAGACAAAAATGCTTCAACTGCAGCACCATTAGCGCAGTATTTCGGCGGCGTCCGCTATGCGCTTCCGCCTTCTCGGCGATGGGCAATGGCGCGACGATTGCCCGCTGAATATACGTATGGCACTGAGACCAATCCTGGGAAGTGTGATGGACGGGCAGTGACTTGTCCGCAGCCATTTATGGAGGATCAGGGAAGTGAGGATTGCTTTGAGTGTAATGTGTGGATGCCGGTTGGGAGGTGTCCTGATGGAGGTATGTTCTATCATTACTTGGATGTTATTGATATAATGACTGATAGGTGGTGTATAGGGTGGCCGGTAATGTTTTATATTCGTGAGTTGCGGCTTGCTGTATAAATGTGGATATATACGTACTAAACGTTCTAGATGGCGGATTCCTCCAAACGGGAAGCCCGAACGATATACACCCAGCCCGACTCATCAGTGAAACAGATTTGAAATGCGTCATTATAGCTCCTGTATATCGTCTCGCTATTCTCGGATTCTTGAGCTCCGCAGAGCTGTCACAGGAAGCTGCTGCACAAGGCGAACCGTCAGGCAATCAAGGATTTTGGGATCAGCGGATTGCGCTTGAATGGGCATATGAGTATGCTCGATATTTTGGGGGAAATAGGTCTAATATTACGGTTGCTGGTTACTCTGCTGGTTTGTTTGTCTACCTTACCAAGAGGGAATATTCGTTGATTTTCCAAAGGATCATTCTCGGTGTTCAATCAACTCGCGCACGACATGTATCTCCCGCGAGAAAAGAGTATCATTCGGCAAGCGATTATGCTTTCGAATGGACCCGGTGTGCAACCCAAGTCACCATCTGAAGTACAAAAACAATTCGATCAACTTCTCACAGCACTGAATATACCTTTGCGTCTATCGGCTGCAGAAAAACTTGCGCGACTACGAAGAATACCTACAAGTCAGCTCATCGCTACCAGCCTCGAGACGCAATATCACCAATACAGACCTTGGCACGACGGCCAATTTGTCCCAACTACCTTATTCCCAGATATTGACAAAGGCACGTTTGCGCGGAAAATGGTTGAGCGCAACATTCGCTTGATCAATGGTGAATGTCGAGACGAGCATTTTTTGTATGGGACATGGTACACTCCTGAGAATTCACTGGCATCATTACGACAACGGCTCGAAGCGGATTACCCATCTGAAGCGTGCGATGCATTAGTCAACCTGTATTACCCTGATGACCAACTCCCCGCGGGAGTCGACAACTGGCAAGATGCGTTTGGCAGATTATACGCTGACGTCCAGGTACACATGCTCGAGCGCGGGTTCGTGAATGCGCTTGCTCAGGGCGGTGCGGGCCATCTTGTCTATCGCTATCGAATCGAGTATCGCGTTGAATGCGTTACGCTCCCTCCCGAATGGGGCGTAACGCATTCATCGGATATGGCGATGTGGCTATGGGGCAATGGCGCTCGATTGAATCCGATTGAAAAGGGGCTTGTAAATGAGGCACTGATCGGGCCGTTGGTGGAGTTTGTGAATGGGCGGCCTCTTGATCGATGGATTGTTGATGGTGATGCGGAAGGGGTGCAGAGAGTAAGAAGGTTGAGATCGGACGGGAGAGTGGATGTTTGGGTTGATGATGAGATGTGGCTGAGAGGAGTGCAAGTATGGAGTGCGTTGCGGAGGGCTCGCAACACACCGGCGAAGCTGTGACTTGGCAAGATAATTTACCGGGCTGTTACATACACATACACATACATTCAACTGTAAATAAATTGTAAAGAAATGTCTAAAAGTTTCTATACACAAAAAAAGAAAAAAGGAATGCCAATCGGGTCCTGTAAAATGATGACGTAGGTCTCCTTCGACTTCTGCTGAACACGGCATCCCATCATCAATAATCAGACAACTATCAATCATATTAGTCTGCAGAAGTTATCTCTACCGTTCAACTACTTGATTGCTAATCCCCTTCGTGTTGGCACAATTACCAATCATATAAATCAGACAAGCTAGGCGTTACTAAACCACTTCCCCGCATGACTAAACCCTGAAGCATCCCCGCAAGTCCGATAGTACTAGCCATACTAACGACCAGCAGAGACCACAAGAGTCCAATAGGAAGCATACCCATTCACCCTGCTACTTCTTCGAGTCTAGCTCTCGATCCGCGAGCCTGTCACAGCCCATCCATTCCTTCCAGTCATGCAATCCATGGATCTATGACTAGCGATGATGATTATGACTTGATGATTTTCTGGCCCCGAGTGAGCTGCGCCCTTGACAAGCTCTTCCTCTTATCTAGACTCTATAGTATTAGCTAGGGTAGTTGCCTGTTTCAAAATAACGAAATAATAGATACATACCAATCATAGCCCAGGTAGCTGCCTCGGATCCACGGAGTCGTATATCATATCTGTTCGTGGTCGTATGACGAGGTATGGTTTAGGCTCCCTTGCTGGCACTTCATTCGATCGTTTGGTTCTCGTACGTCGTGCGATAACTGGTAACGTTAGCTAATTTGACGGATTATTAATTCTCGATCGATCGACTTCCCTCTTTGGAGCTTGGGGGAAGGAAGTTAGGTACTTATAAGACGGTGGGCGCTGGCTTGTAAACCACACATTCAGACCTTTTAAAACATCAAGTCAAAACTACAATACGTTGAATCATACAATCACTTCCATTCAATAATTCACACAATCTTATAACATACTCAGTCATTCAAAATAATGTCAGACTCAGCCTCACCACCCCGTCGTCACTGGAACGGCTCCGTCGGCGCACGCCACGAACATCAAAACGTCTGGACAAACGGCGGCGTGCGGTCAACCGCTCCCTCAGCACCATGGGCAGGCTGGAATGCTGATAAGAAGCGTCGTGTACGTTTCCCCTAATTAAACTACTCCCAATCACTTACGTCAACTAACAATGGCTGGTGTCGGCAGGAATCCGAGTCATCCACAAAATCAAATGAAAGCAGACGCTCCAGCGGCACCGGAAAACCGCTCTTCGAAACTTTACATTCTCAAAAGAGGGGAAGTTTCTCGGACCCGAGCGATGAGCAGAGGAGAAAGAGTTATGACGAGATGGTGCCCGAGAAAGGTTTTTTTGGAAAGTTGTGGCATGGGTATACGAAGGGGGGGAAGTAGTCTCTTATCAACTTGTGCTGCGTTGGTAATATGAATTGAATAATATGCGCCGCTGTATTTTTGTCCAGCTGAAATGTGTCAGAGTTGTATATTACGGATGAATGCAACTATGCCAATCTGTGACTGATACTCGAAAGAGAAACTTGTAGATTCGTCTTCATTGGTCATAGACTGATATGAGCTATGCTAAGGTTCCCAGTTTCAAATGGAGTAATTGTATGATATCGCCCCCTAGACTCTAGTGCAGCCCTCATTGGGAAGCATAGCATTTCCTTCCACTCAGCGATGAATAGATAGTTGCCTTTTTGTATTTTTATTGGGAGCATATGGTAGAAGAAAGAAAATATCATTTTGTTTCCTTTCATTCATAAAACAGCGCCATTATATCACCATTTTTGAAAAACCATTTCGAAAAATCAAGACACATGAACATAAAGTACCCCTTGTCGCACCGGTTTTCCTGGACGAAATGCATTTATCGGACAATTCCCTCGAAGCGGTTCTTGAACCACTTGATGGTCTCGCCTTGGGTGATCTTGTGGTTGGAACCGATATGAGACTTAGCGCGGCGACGCTTGGCGATACGCTCACCAGGACGGGTCCTATTCTCGTCAGCTCGTCTCCTTGCAAAAATATATTATATTCTCTCGCAGTTGTGGCACTCACATGCAGCAGTAGAAATCCATTCCGTAGATACCAATACCAGGGTCGTACTTGATGCCCAAGTCAATGTGTTCGCTGATACCGAAGCCGAAGTTGCCGGTCTCGGAGAAGTTGCGCTTTCTCAACTCATATTCCTTGACCTTGAGGCCGCGCTCGAGAATCTCCTCAGCCTTGGGGCCACGGACGGTGACGTGCACGGCAATCTTTTCGTTACGACGGATACCGAAGGTACGGACGGTGTAGCGGGCCTTGCCTAGAGGAAATCAGCATCATTCCATTGTGCGTTCTGCCTGTCGATTGTCGGTGACGATGTGACGATTCGTTGTGTTCGTTGTCCAACTTTTCCTCATTTCGACATCTTTGACTCTCGACTCACGGCTCACGGATTCGAATCGCTTACTGTAAACAGGGGTTTGACCGCTCAACTGCTCGAGCACCTTAGCAGCACGGGTGAGTCTGTCACCAGATTCGCCGACCGAAATGTTGAGCACAAGCTTTTGGATGCGCAGCTCGCGCATAGGGTTGGCGCTCTTGTCCTTTCCTTCCGACTGCACTCATGTTAGATGATAACATTTCTGCAGAATGAATAGACTCCTCAATTGTTAATGATAGTACATACCATGGCGACGGTGTTGTGCTGGTCGACTTGTTGGATAGACGATAATCGATCTTAAATCAAGACTCCAACTTCTTCCCGCTTTCAAAAGTTGTGCAAAAGTCGTTGTGGGCGAGACATGGAAGCGAGAAGCCCTAGCGCCTTGGCACCAGTCGCCTGCGCTTAGCGCTAACCGCCATTATACTATACCATAAGAGGAAATTATTAGCCGCCCGACGAAGCTAGCGCTTGTTCTGTTCTTTTGAGGCTTGACTTTGCGGTCGAGCTCAATTGAAACATAACATTATACTGTCAGCTTTGACGGCGATCTGGTTTTGATTCTCGTTTCTGCGTTGCAAAGACAGAATACTGCCACAGATACAAGTGAATATTTTTTGAGAGAGAGCAAGTCGCATTCGTGCGCATACAATTGAAATGGCGGCGAACAAGCAGGGTAAAATGGTAAGTGGAAGAAGTATTATTTCATGACGACTGTAGCTGACATTTTATAGCAAAACTTGGTATGTCTAGGACTCGTTCGGTTTTCTGGTCAACGCTCTAATGGTTATAGATCAACTATCGCATGCGCGTTACGTTAAATGATGGCCGACAAATGACAGGCCAGATGCTGGCATTCGATAAGGTACACAGCCCTTCGTAAAGTTACAAAAAGCTATGCTAACTTCTCCAGCATATGAATTTGGTCCTCGCCGATACAGAAGAGTTCCGTCGCGTAAAACGAAAAGTCGCCAAACAAGCCCCCGGCGCTGCGGCCGCGCCCCTCGTCGAAGCAGAGGAAAAGCGCACCCTCGGCCTCACAATCGTTCGAGGTACGAATGTCGTGTCATGCTCGGTAGATGGTCCACCTCCTGCAGATCCCTCGTCTCGTCTGGGTAGCAGCGTGCCGAACGTGCCTTCGGGTGCTGGTACACTCTCTGCTGGTCCTGGTATCAGTAGGCCCGCCGGACGAGGTCTGCCTGTTGGACTTGGAGGCCCGGCTGCTGGTGTTGGTGGTCCTGCTCCCGGTGGGTTTGGCGGTTTCCCTGGTGCTCCTGGATTCCCTGGTGCCCCGCCCCAAGGATTTGGTGGACGCGGTGGTCCTCGTAAGTTATTCTTCTGAGCCATTACGACATCTTCTAATATATTTTAAAGCTGGCTTTGCTCCTCCTGGGTTTCCCCAAGGCGCGCCTGGCGGTGGTCCTCGTTAGTATCTCTTTACGGCTATGTTTTCAAATGGTACTAACTATGACACAGCTGGCTTCCAACCTCCTCCTGGTTTCCAACCTCCCGGTCAAGGTCGCGGCTATCCGCCTCCCGGATTCGGTGGGCGATGATTTATGCAAATATATCCAATCGAATACAACAAGTGACTCGCAATGGCTATAAGATTTCCCTTCAATATTTATCAACGGTCAACGTCCAAAAGTCATCTACACTACAGCTATCCATTCACACGTCATACCAAAAGCGAAGCCCCGAATGGAAATTAGCTGCAATACGAATGTCCGCCCAAAGAGTCACTATCAAAACAACAAAATCAACTGGCAAAGGCGTTGTGGCGTATGTGGATGTAGGTTGGCGATGTCAACAGTCCAGCGATACTAAGTCCAAAGAGAGCTATCAAGACCAATTTATCACATAACGGAATATTTAAGCCTCGTACGATTCTTCTTTGTAATTATACATAAACGTAGATTTATTGATATATGATCACGTGACCTCCTTTCTCGATCTCGGAGATTACGGCGGTCGCAGCCGACACCGGTGAAGCGCGGGAGTCCTGTTGAACCTCTGCTAACGCAGCTCCGGCATCTCTCTTGTTGCGACTTCATACCGACGTTATCATTTCTCCAGAGTTGTTCAGGAAAGAGAAGTCACAATGGCCGCCGCTATCAAAGCCATCAATGCGAAGATCCGCTCCAATAAGGTGCTGGATTATATCTTCTCAACACGTATGTTTACCATCTCTTTCGTTGATTTTAATGGATGGACATCTCCAGTCGGGACGTGCTTCATGTCTCGTTTGAAACGATCAATAATTCCATGCAATCGCTTATGTTTGTTTGCCAATGCCGTTTTACCAAGCTGACTCTTTTACTTCCGTCCAGATTTCTGGGGCCCAGCCTCGAATTTCGGTATCCCCATCGCCGCCGTGATGGACATTCAGAAAGACCCTGAGATGTAAGACTACCTTCTCCCTGTCATCTATAATCCGCCTCTACTCCGAAAGCTCTCGTCTGGTCGAACTCCCTCGACTCAAAGCTGACAAGAAACCACACAGTATTTCCGGCCCCATGACCGGCGCCCTCGTCGTCTACTCCGCAACATTCATGCGCTACTCCCTCGCCGTCTCGCCCAAGAACTACCTCCTCTTCGCCTGCCACGCGATCAACTTTACGTCTCAGACAATACAGGGATATCGGTACTTGAATTACTGGAAGTATGTCTGCTCCGCCCCCAACATCCATACGAATCATTCTCAATTCATGGAGATGAAAGGAAAAGGGAGAATGCTAATCTGTCAATAGCTGGGGAGGTCGTGAGAAGGCACTCGCTGATAAGGGTGTGGCCGAGGGAGCGGTTGCTGGTGCTCAATAAGATAGATAATTGATTTCGTTTTTAGTGAATTTGAATTGATATATATATATATATATATATGTTCTTCCTACATGCTGTATGTGGCATTTGGTACTTGCTTCTTTGTGGTCGCATTTACTTGATAGAAAGTTGTAAAATGTAATATTGTTGAGTCTTACTCGAAGATCTAAAATCGTCCTATACACAAGATCGCTCTTTCGTACTTCTAATGCATTTCACTTTACCTCTCGCATCAGAAGTGATGATTTATTGAGGAAATAACGAGGAAACACATGGCTTTACACATCCAAACAAAGAAATCCAAAATAATAGAAATTGAAAAAAAATCACGAGACAGTACATCCTGAAAGCAGATGGGAGTATACTTCCATCACAGGAAGGATAAGAACAAATTGTTTGTCCAAATCGTCCCATCATCATACGTCGCAGTACCCGGGAGCTTCTGGAGGCGGTGGGACACCAACCCAGTTATAGATGGTCAGCGTTGTGGTATAGATGCAGCAAATCACGCCAATGACGGCTAGGCTAATGTCAGCACCACGCTGGAATTTGGTAGTCGCGCAAGCTTTGAGATGGAGCAGAGGCTGATCTGATGTTAGCGACCAGCTAGGTACATAAAAACAGAGTAGAAGAACTTACTGGGTAGACATAGACAAGGGGTACGCAGGCAAAACTACCGACAAGTGAAACAAACTTGTCCAGGTCGCCGGCGCCACCCCAAGCCACCAACGCGCAAAACATGACGAGCATGAAGCGGAAGAAATTCTTCTTCCACTTGATCCCAGGATTGTATTTGCCACTGCGAGTAAACAGTTCATTCTCGCAAATACGGATTGCAGGGAAGAGTTGCAGCGGTGTACTCAGCAGGATTGCCAGCGAGTAGAGAAATTGTACTGCATTGACAAATTTGTCGTCTTGAGGCAAGTTGAGAAGCACAACGGTCTTCGTAGCTGATCCATATGCAGCATAGCTAACGGCACCAGCTGATAAGAAAATGACGGTAATGATAATCATGACTGTAGCCAAGACTCCTGGAAACTTTTTGGGCTGCTTCATTGACTCTTGAATGGGAATGATGAGGCCAACACCTTCGTAGGTGAAAATCGCCGTACCAATGAAAAGAGTCCATGAGTTGGGGTTGAAAGCCTTGATATCGGAGACCCCCTTCTGGTCAACAATAGTAGAGATATCGTAATAATAAAGGTAGATCAATCCCAGCATAATGAATACGTCAGCAACGAGGGCAGTAAAGCCTAGCTTGCTGATATCGCGGATCAATGATAGCGGAAGGAAAATAATCAGTTGCATAAGAACCATGTACTTGATGTCAATGTACGTCAAGCATTTGCTGACAGCGAGAATAAAAGCTTGCAAATTTTGAGACGTAAAGACGATGTATGCCGAAACGAAACCCAACTGGCTGAGAACGATGGATGCAAGAATGATTCGTCGCATCCATTTTCCGTACAAGACACCGCCAATGTCACCGAAAGATCCCTCAATCTTGAGTCGCGAGTTGACCAGCAGTATGAAACAGTAGAAGCTGACCAGTGAAACAACCAAAAGAACAACAGAGCTGAATAGCATTCCTCCATTGAGGAAAGCACGGGGAAGGAAGAGAACCCCAGTACCGACGAATGATTTGAGCAAAAGTAGCGCAGCACCCATAGATGTGTTGTTGCCTTTATGAGCACGCTCCTTGTGTTTGCGTCTTTTCATTCCAGGTGTCTCAGGGCGTAGCAAAGACGTGTCTTCTCCGGGTTGTACTTCATCTCCCTCCTCCCATACATCGGATGAAAAGTATTCACCCGGTCCCAGTACTTCGTCGTCTTCCTCAAGCTCTTCGCCAGCAAAATGTCCGTACAAGGTCAAAAATTCAAGAAAGTTGCTTGTCAAAAACCGCGGCTGGTTCGACACTGGATATACGCCGTCTTCTGACCCATGAGGACCAGGGCTACCTAAAGTTCTCCGTATATAATCTCTTCTAAAACCTCCAGGAACTAGAATGGAGTTTATATTCATGGTCTCGCTCTCCGGTTCGGGTCTTTGAACCGTAAAACTGCGGCTTCTCGTCGGCCTCCTTAACCCAGAAGCTTGAGCTTCAGCGTCCTCTGTCCAGCGATATACCTGTCTTGTCACATCACCACCTTGTAATTGCAAGCTCGAGAATTCGTCGTCATCAAAAGCGCCTGCCGCATCGCTCGACGACTGCGATACCCGAGTATGATCGAGGTCTGGAGGGAGTACCAGATGTCTCTTTACAACTTCCGGATCTTCGGCCCCGCGTACACTTTCGGCTACAGATTCGGTCGACTTGGGGTCGAATGACCCATAGTTTGAGCGCACAAGCCTGTCTGAGGACGGATATTCACGAAGGTCTCGCAGCGGTGAATGTCTCGGAGGCGTACCAACAGATCCAAGAGCAGGAAGCGTGGCAGTCGACTCCTGAAGAGCAGAGGCCAGAGCTGAGGGACCCGGACCGGGGAGCGAAGCTTTATCATTTATCGTCGGAAGACTCTCATTTTGTGCGACCGGGGTGGCTATCCTCTTTCCCGATCTTACAGACGAAGGCGTTCCCGTAAACGAGTTTGCTGGTAGTGGTGAAGCCAACCTGGCTAATGATGTTTCTCGACTAGCTGCTTCTGCTCTGGGAGAAGAGGAGCGAAAGGAACGAGGAATCGAGCTTGGGATCTGCACGGAGCTTGATTTGAGGGAGGACGGTACTTCCTCGTTGTTGTCCATAGCTGAGTGTTACACACCAGGCGAGGCGGGATCTGTCGTAAATATTCAATAGCAGTCATATATAATTCGAAACAAATACTGATCAATATTCCAGCCAATGGTGATATGCGAGGAATCCAAGCCAGCGTGAGAATGCCGGTATGTGATCCGTACCTGGTGATGACTGACCTGATATCAGGCGCAGGTGACCCGCAGGTGAGAGTCTGCTGGTAACTTTCGTCATTCGTTTACCGTATCAATACCAATATTGATATACATACGTACATACGTACCGGTCGTCGGTTAAGTACGGTCATGGTATGCACGTGGAGCTCTTATCAGCAGTTTGCACTATTTGTCTCTACGGCGATCATCGATCCGTCAGCCTATCAAAGCTCGAGCATCCGATCGTTACGTATCGTTCGCAGCTTCCCTTTACAACAGAGGGGAATGGACGACATTCTACTTCTCCTTGGTGACTCGATAATGTTTTGAGGTTTTCCCCACTAGACTGGATAGAATTGGCTCTATCTAACGTATCAGAGAATCCGTGTTGGCTTATTGGGAGAAACTTGCGGTGTACATTCGGAGGCGAAGGCGTTGCGTTATGCATTGAAGACAGCTACCTGGCTAAGGAGATACTGGATTGAATTGGGAATGGAAATGGCTTCCGGAACCACTAGCCCATCCCACGGATTGTCTCATTCTCGTCAACGGCCTGTCTTCTCAGCGCGTTCGGCCACAGAGGACGCAGCTAGATTGGCTCCTAACGAGGCATCTCCAGAGACTATTCGACGATTGCCTTCTCACTCAGAGAATCCATACGAGCCGATGACATCAGCTTCAAGATTGTCCCCTCGGAAATTTAATCGGACAAGTACATTTTTCGATGGTGTATCCCAATGGTTCGCTCGTCCAGGCCCTGAGCCGCGACGGGATATTTATACGACCTCGACACAGTCGACTGATGCGAATGATCCTTTTGTGGAAGTAGTCCCAGACCAGAGGAAGGATCGACGATCTCATGACCTTCGTGTAGGCATGGCTGCTCCATCGAATAAGCTAGGCACTTTCTCTGGTGTTTTTGTGCCCACTACTCTAAACGTTCTGAGTATTCTTATGTTCCTTCGTTTTGGATTTGTTCTTGGGCAGAGTGGTGTTTTGGGGATGATGGGTAAGTTTCAGCCACAAATATTCGAACTGATGCTTATGACTATCAGGAATGCTTATCGCGTCGTACATCATTGACCTTTTGACGACAATGTCCATCTCAGCAATTGCAACCAACGGAACAGTACGCGGTGGTGGTGCTTACTATCTTATATCTCGCTCTCTGGGACCAGAATTCGGTGGCTCTATTGGAATCGTGTTCTATATGGGACTTATCTTCAACACTGGCATGAATGCACTCGGTTTAGTCAACTGTATTATCGAGAACTTTGGTGTGGAATCCGGATCATGGTCGAATTTCTTGCAGGAAGGTTTTTGGTGGAATTATCTCTGGGGTTCAATTGTCCTCCTTGTCTGCGCAGCAATTTGCTTTGCTGGTAGCTCCATCTTTGCCCGAGCCAGCAACGGTCTACTTGCTATCCTATTGATTTCGACGTTCAGCATCCCACTCTCGGCGCTGGTCCTACAACCTTTCAAGTCGAGTGAATTGGGAGTTGAGTTCACTGGGTATAGCATGAGGACATTTTTGGACAACTTGAAGCCTCATCTTACCAAAGGTGCTGCTGGAAGTCAATTGCCGCACCGGGAGAACTTTCAAGATCTCTTTGGCATTCTTTTTCCAGCGACTAGCGGTATATTTGCGTACGTTTTTAACACCTGCTTCAAGGACTTTGCTAACCTTATCAGTGGTGCCAATATGTCCGGAGATTTGAAAAACCCTAGCAGATCCATTCCTACAGGAACACTTTCAGGATTGCTCTTGACATTCTTTACCTATGCCGCTGTCATTCTGTCGATGGCCGCCTCAATCACGAGACAGTCATTTTACAACAATGTCAATGTCATTCAGGTCGTAAGTTTCTCCGTCGTATGTACAGGGCTTGGCTAAAATCTGTAGACGAATGTGTCTGGAACTCTTGTCTTGCTAGGAGAATTCGCGGCTTCCTTCTTCTCGTCGCTATCTGGTCTTATCGGCTCAGCCAAACTTCTGCAAGCCATTTCACGAGACAATCTAGTCCCAGGTTTGAAAATTTTCGGCAAGGCTGGCAACAAAAGCGACGACCCTATCCTGGCTATCATTTTTTCGTATATCGTTGCACAAATTACCATGCTTTTCGACATCAACAAGATTGCTTCATTCACGGCCATGACTTATCTCATGACATTTTTGGCTATCAACCTTGCTTGCTTTCTCTTAAAGATTGGCTCTGCGCCAAACTTTCGACCATCATTCCACTATTTCAATTGGGTCACAGCTGCATTGGGTGCCGTGTTTAGTCTTGCCAGCATGTTTTTCGTCGATGGAGTCTACGCCACTGGGTGCATTGTCATACTAATCTTTTTGTTTGTGCTCATCCACTATACTTCTCCACCAAAGTCCTGGGGAGACGTCAGTCAGAGCCTGATCTACCATCAGGTCAGGAAATACCTGCTCCGACTCAAGCAGGAACACGTCAAGTTCTGGCGACCTCAGATCCTCTTGTTTGTGAACGACATAGATGCGCAGTATAAAATGGTCCATTTCTGTAATTCGTTGAAGAAAGGAGCCCTTTTTGTCCTTGGTCATGTCATTGTGACGGATGACTTCACCACCGCAGTCCCAGAGGCACGTCGGCGACAAGTAGCTTGGACCAAGTTTATTGAGTATTCGAAAGTGAAGGCATTCACAAATATCACCGTGGCACCGACAGCAGAGTGGGGGGTTCGCAACATTGTTCTAAACTCTGGTCTCGGTGGCATGAGGCCTAACATCGTGATTATTGATGAGTACCGGCAGAACCAAAGCATAGGAGACATATTCAAAAAGCAGCGAGGAAGACATTCCAAGGCTATGAGTGTTACGTTGAATCGGCAGGAGTCAGATGAGTCGGACATCACAAGCTCCACGAGTGCACAAACATACATCACAATTCTCGAAGATTTACTATTCAAGCTGCGAATCAACGTTGCCGTTGCAAAGGGCTTTGATAATTTGGAGCTACCCAATCCTGGTGGAAAAAATGGAAAGACATTCATTGACCTCTGGCCCATACAAATGTCTGCAGAGCTCGCTGCGGATCGCCAAAACGTCTTGACTACGAACTTCGATACATACACACTTATCCTACAGCTTGGCTGTATCTTGAACACAGTGCCGTCATGGAAGAAGAGCTACACGTTGCGTGTGGCGGTTTTCGTGGAGTATGAAAGTGACGTCGAGGAAGAACGCGGTAGAGTATCAGCGCTTTTGGAGAAACTTCGAATTGAGGCCAAAGTGCTTGTTTATTGTTTGGCTGGTGGCAAGTTACAAACATATCAGATAGTTGTCAACGGTGATACGTCTTCCGCAAGTGAGGATACATTGGAAGATGTGAACACCGTCCTCAAAGACGAGAGCTGGTGGCACGACATTCAGGAATACCGCGACAAGGCCAGCAGCAGTACTCAGCAGCCCGGCCAATCATCCGGCGCAGCAGATCTACTAGGTAATTTATCCCACTGGCCTGTTGCGTCGTTTCAACAGGGAGCACAGCGGCAAGCAGCGCCGAGGTTCGAAGGTATCAAGAATTTTGTACGGTCCGACAGACAACAACGAAGGAAATCAATCTCTAGTTTTAGAGGTTTGAATGTGAATATGGGTATGCAGACGAGCAGACTACTTGATGCCATGGTAAACTACCAGTCCGACGAAAGTGAGGACTCAAGCAGCACCGACGACGAAGAGCAGGAACCGTACGTGAGCGATAGCGAGGACGGGTCTACGACACCGCGTACTGGAGCAGCAACACCGGCGATCAGAACCACAATAGAGACACCGGAGAACCTATCACCTAGCAATACATCTTTCCTGCAGACCCAAAACTTGCAGGACGAAGTCGCTGAGCAGACCAACAATGCCCTCCGATCAAACAGCGCCGGAAGTTCGACCGACACCGTGACACCCGCCGGTCTCGCAGGACAATCAGCTTCGTCACTGTCACGGCCCATGTTCAGTCGCGCCCCATCCGGAAACCGATTCTCCTCATCGCCCATCCCAGAAACACGAGTCAATCAAGCCGAAGACACAGGTCCATCAATCATGTTCTCCGAATCACCGCCACCGCGACGACCATTCGACGATAGCCTGGTCTCTGACGACACCCAACCGCGCGAATCAATCTACGTCCATCACCGCCCAACAACCACTCAATCCTCGCCCTCTCGCCCTGCCCCGGCGACAACTGGGCCAGCATCCGGCTTTCCCAGCCAAGCCGCCATGCCGCTCTCTTTCAACGACCTCCCCTGCCGCGCCCAACACTTGATTCTCAATGAACTCATAATTCGCCAAAGCCACGAAACGGCCGTGATGTTCACAACCCTCCCTTCCCCTATCGAGGGCACGTATCTCGACATTCTTGCTAGTGAGGCGTACGTGAGTGATATGGAAGTATTGTGTAGGGGTTTACCGCCGTGTTTGTTGGTGCATAGTAATAGTATGACTGTTACTATGAATTTATAGTACCTTTCCCTCGGTTTTCGTTACTATTTAATTAATCTTCCGGAGAGCATGTTTATTCCCTTGAGATTGTGAAATTGAGATTGAGATTCATATTATCGAAGCGGCATGGCAATGCGTTTTTATATTTTGAAGTTGCATATATGATACCAGGAGGACGTTACATCATATTTGATTAAGTTTTTGAGTACAGCAAGTGTTTATAGAGAATGTGTACCAATTAAAACATGCTATGATTAGAACAACCACAAATGAATATATACACATTAATAAACCCATTTATTCGAAAGAAGTTCCGAAAGAAGAAGGAAACCCTGATGGAACAGAAGGAGATTATATAGTCGCCCTCTTCCAAAACTTCCATCCTTCTCTCCTCTCCTGCATGGTAGAATGAGTACCCACCAGCCTATCAATACCGTCCATACCAACCGCATTCTCGAATTTCTGCTGATCAATCTCCTCCCCTCCTTCCTCGTTCGATCCATTCCGTAACACGGCGGGATACAAAACGCCCACACCGTCGCCGCCAAGCGTCGTTTCGAATTTCTCGAAGTTTTCCGCTGCGAGTTTCGCTTCCAGATCCTTGAGGGTTTGAGCCGTGGCGTCGGGCCGGATCAGAGTAATGGCGCAGCCGCCGCCGCCGGCACCGGTGAGTTTTGTCCAGCCTATGTTTGCGTAGTCGACTAGCTCGCGGATGCGTTCGAGGCGTGGGTGTGATACGCCCAGGGACACGAGCAGACCATGATTAATACGGAACAAGGCACCAAACTCCTCGAGGGCATCCTCGTCGTCTTCAAAGTCGTTCTCCTTGATCATCTCGCTAGCTGATATGGTCACTTTATCGATCGTGTCAAGCATGGCCTCTGTGACTTCTGGATGCGTTTCGCGGAGTCTGCCCACTTTGGCGACTTCGATGGCCGTGGAGCGCGATTGGCGCGTATTGACCAACAACAAAGGTAATTCAGGGAATTTGTTCAATGGGGTAACGGTGGGCGGTTTGCTGTAATCGCTCCGTCGGAACAGGACTGCTTTGCCTCCGGCGGATACTGTGTTGTCGACACCACTGGGGTTGCCGTGTATACACATCTCGCCGACAAAGGCCCATCTGTTAATACGCTCGATCTGCACTTCGGCCTCTTCGGGGGGTTGATCCGGGTGTGGTCCAGCTAGTGTTCGGATTTGAAGGAGGAGCGCTGCACTGAGACAGACACTCACACTTGCGCTGCTTCCTAGACCAGCGCCAATAGGGATTGTAGACCGTAATGTGTAGATTGCGGCGTGGGATTCGGGAGATCCCAACGACAAGAAGAGATACAAGAATTGCGCCGCGGAATTCTGATGGATCTTGCGGACGTCGTCTGGTTTATCTGCCGATACGGCGGCGGCATGTGGTTGTACTGCCGCAACAAGGTCTGGGTCTAGCTCGGTAACCAGGTCGTAGTACATCTTCTTCTTGGAAGGGTGTTTGAACACGTTCCAAGGCAGGGAGTCAATGTCCCATGTATGATCCAGCCCAATGTCGCGGAAATTCAGCGTGACGGTTCGGTGTGATTTGGAGAGTGTGGTGACGAGTAGATACGATCGTAGCGAAATTGCAGCGGCCAGAGCTGCTTTGCCATGAACAACGGCGTGTTCGCCAAAGACAATGACTTTCCCCGGTGCAGAGACCATGAAGGTCGGCGCCATTGGCGAGGATTGTTTGCGCTGCATTTGTATTCGCGACATTTTGATGTTCGTCTGAACTGTCGAATCCGAATTCGTATTCGAGGTAGGAGGAGTAGTCTGCACGTTCGAGACAGAATCCGGGGTGGAAGCGGAGGTGGGAGTAAGAACGGTGCCGTCCGTACTACTACTGTCGGTGGTCTCACCGGAGATGGTGTTTTGGGCCTCGAAGCGACTTTGCAATTCGCTGAGTGTCAATTGCTGCTTTCTGCTGCTGGTATGTGATCTTTTCACGCTGCCGTGTTTCTTGCGACCTTTATCATTGTGCATGTCGCAGAGGAAAAGTGGAAGAAAAGAACGAAGGAACGAAGAACGGGGGGGCGATCAAGGAGAATTCATTGGTTACACTAGGGAGAATGCGATCGGACAATGAATGATAAAATCAAGACAAGCAAGGACTGTGGCTTGAGTTCCTGTGTTGTACAACTCGTATCTGACCAGCTACTTTGAAAATATCGTGCTTGAGGACCGTAGAAGAAAATAATTTTCCCAGGTCGGCAATCATCGACGCTGCATGATAACGTTTGTCCTGAGGCACAGTTACATAGTAGCGGACTAAATGAGATGCCTAGAAAATCAGGAGTCATGGAGTCGGGGAAGCCAAGTGGGCTGCCTGGGCGCCTCAGGCCCAATCAGACAGCCCCCAGCCATCGGGCATTCCTCGCCGGGCTTAGCTGGGCTGACAAAACCCCGTTTGCGATAGGGTGGTCGGACATACAGCGTCGTCTCGGAATGTACTTCGTTGTAGACATGGACCAATGACATGCTGTTCCACAGCATAAAACCGCATGAATCACATAAATCGTGGCATCATAATATATACATCCCGGTCGCTTCGGAAATATTTACTTTGTACAGAAACAAATCAACCCATTGTCGTCTCCCAGCCGTTATCAATCATCACATCCATCCAGTATACATCCGACTCTCCAGCATCCATGCGGCGCCAGACCTCTTGCACCAGGTCAACACATATATGGATGGGCTTAGGCGGGAGCACATGCAGGAATGAAGTTAGCCGGCCCAGGATGAATTTTCGTGTGCGAGAAACTTCGATGGCATGTGCGGACAAGTTCAGTGAATAGTCGTCTCGACTAGGATCCAAGGACGGTAATTCCATGGCCGGCAATCGGAGTTCGCTAGAGGAAGCCACCAACAGGAAGGGCTGCAGACATCTTGTCCGAGACTCGAGGGGTACAGTTTTGAGACGAGACATGGCCGTCAGGGCTATGGTAGTCAGCCATTCTGATTTTACATCCTCCGATAGGTCATCCGTATTGCAGTCGCCCTCGCCGTCGTTCTTTTGTGGGGTTTCCAGATTTTGGAGATTCTCCAGATTGCTCAATATGTCAAAAGAAAAGTGAGAGCTGTTTCCAAGATCCTCTGGTTGGTACAATATGTTCGGATCTAGAGTACTAGACATATCACCTGTAGATATGCTCTCTGCCTGTAATCGATCATGCAGAAGATCCGGAAATACCCGATACAACTGCAACAGTCCAGTGTGTCGATAAACCTCAGCCATAGCAAGTAAATGCCATACAGGGGTTTCGTCATCTCCAGGATTCACGACCTCGGTCTCTGCTGGGTGTGCCAGACTCAGCAGTCTCTCTTCCAGCTCCTGTGCTTCTCGAATAGCTTCTTGCGCCTGCGCAATGTCTCTTTGCGATGTAAACCGTTTCGCACGAACCCGCTTGCGTTCTCGCCGGACAAGTCGTCCGACTTTGTTCACAATGAATTGTGTATCACGAGCAATCCCCGTCCATGGATGCGGCACTTTTTGCGTCAAGAGTTGATCGTTTGCTGCTTGCAGATCCATCTTTGCAGATGAATTTAACGTACCGGTATCTGCCACGTACGACAGCAGCATTTCCCAGTATACAAGTGCTTCCTCGAAGAATTGATAGTTGTTACGGTTCGTTAGAAGCGAACCATTGTTGATTCCGCTGGTAAGAGAATTGAGGTGGTTCTGAAGAGTGTTGAAATAGGATATACCCAAATCATTCGGGTTGTGCCAGCTTGCCGTCTGGCCGAGCATCAACATGGCAAGTAGCGATTTATCGTCGTGTGTCTCTTGACTTTCCAGTAATGATATAGCCTCCTTGCGCATTTTGAGTCCTACCGGACCGAACTGAGGGAAATCATCGACCAGCGTTGCGGCCGCCATACTCTGCAATGTCCGGCACATAGCCGGGGAGGAAGCCCACAGACGAGAGACCGTCGTTCTAAATGGGTTCATGTGACTATCGTAACTTGAAAACAGTCCAGCGACTTCTTTGAAATAGTATTCGACTAGCGTTGATGACGGGTCTTCCAGTGTCTTGCGCGGTAGAGGTAGTATACTGAACTGACCAGCTGACTGCCAGTCAATTGGAAACTGACGCCTGAACAACGGTGATGGCGACGGGCGGGTAGTTGGTAGACTATTGTTGCGCATTAATTGGTTGTACCCAGTCGGTATAGTTGATCTCCGTCGCTCGATATTCGAGGTTGATGGGAATTCACTGAAACCGTCCAAACCTATACTCGTCCCTGTCGCAACGGATGGCGCGTCCAGGTGTTCCAATTCCGGCAGATTTGTACTGAATTGATGATCCATATGCTCGATGTCAAGACCTTGATCCCAGTTGTTGAGCGGTGTTGTCCCACTCCCTTCAAAAGTTGACGTCTCCGGAGATCTGGCGTTGATAATTGGCACACCTGGAGAGACATCTCTACCATTCACTCTACCATCTTCGAAAGTCCCAGGAGATTTCTGACCAGGAGTATCTCTGGGAGATTTTGGTGTCTGGGGTGCCTCAAAAGCTTCGTGTTTCGTAACCCATCGGAGCCGTTGTGTATAGCCGGGGCATTTAATCCTTAGCCGTACACAACGTCCACAGGCTGGTCGAGATTCGTCACATTTCAACTGCGATAGTTAGATCTACGAATGATTGTCGAATAGAATAAATAAGCATCTGTACCCTTTTACTCTTACATGTTGCACAGCCATTTCGAGACTTTTTGATGCCGCGCATTGTTGGTCTCAATGCTTATCTCGGAACAAACCCCGCATTCATTCCATGTCAGGCAGAGCCACGAGTCTAACGATAGTCAAGGACGATCAGATTGCGAGATGCACAAACTTTGTTGTCGAAAATAGACAAGCGGAAAGAAGACAGCGTCATGAAAGACGAGAGGGCTGCGCACATACCTGAGCATGAAGCCTCAAGGATATGGACCGAAGTGCGGAGGCGCTTATCTGTGCGGAATCAAGGGTAAAATATCTGCCGGACCAAATGCAGCATCACGTGCTACCACCGCGGAATTGGTTGATGCTTCTAACCAATCAACCCCCGTTAATGAAACTATCACGTGCCCAGTTCCTTGATACGGAAGAGATATCTGCGTCCGGCAAACAACCCTACTCTTTTAACCCTCATTTGTATCATTAAGCCCTAGAAGACCCATCGAGAAGGATGAGACTTGTAGGGCCAGTTTAGGGTTATACCAGTGTCTGTCAGACAGTGTCGTTGCTCGAGCATTTCAACGATCCGACACCAAGGATGGGTCTTAGGACTGTGATTAAGTAGGGTTTACGCCTGTGTCAATCAGGGCTATGTCCGAACGAGCCCTCACTCAACAAACTGGCTATTCCTCGAGAAAGGATTGAGTGAGACTCATGCGACGAAAGAGAAACTCACCGAGAGCAGGCTCTACCCGGTAGCTCAACAACCCTTTTCTGTTTGACGAGCGTCGATAACCAAACGACGCTTTGGGGGATAGATCAGCTGCAGGCTCTATATGATTCGTTGTTCCTACCGCCTTCAAACTTCTAACAGACTCACTGATCCTGCGAGGAGAAGCCGATGACCTCATACAATGGAGTCAGCGCACATTCCGTCGCAAATGAATATCATCATCAGCGGCGTGAGATTATCCTGGATGAGAGCGGGGATGTGGAATGTTCCTCGCTGGCTCGTACGCACTGTCATCACATTGGTTATTATGTAAAAGTAAAAAGGAGGCGACATGCGGCGCTGGTGATTGGGCATGCGCAGGTGGACCGTTATGGAGCATGTCTTGGAGCCGCTCCCGCGTGTGACCAGTCACACAAACAAGATGTTACGACCGTAGCAGTGTGACTAGTTAATGATTTAGCCCAGGGTAGCACAGCAAAAAGCTTGTCCTACAACTGGAAAAAGGAACGAAAATCCCCTTGGATGACAGGGCAACGATCACCCAACCAGAATTTGCCCGTCTCTCCACGGAGTCCACACAGCACCAACATGAAACAAGGCAGGCTGACTGTATCAGTTCGGATTCTGGTCAGAATGTGTCTGTTTCGGTGACTTTGCGTATAACTTTTTATCATGATTTTGGTTACTGCCGGTGCTTCATCCACGCCGTTTTCGTTCACCTTTGTAGCGTTACTAAGCAATGTCACTCGGACAGTCATGACTGAGGCTGAAATCCGGGCTGGGGGTGGATACGCTAAATCGTATGGGGCAATCCTTCACGCAGAGATTTGCCAGATCAGGCGTTGTCTCTGATATTCCATCTGATAAAATTAAAATTACCAGAGTTTGAATAAACTGAGTAAAGCGAGTTGAATGAAGCGAGGTGGGCGCAACAAAGCCACCGCCGCCTCTATTGGCTTGACACGTCCAGCTGGTTTAATTTTAGCTACGTGCCTGCTATGGCTATTTGCGCCTCCACAGGTCCACAGTCCCCCCTTGTGCTGTGCAGCCCACAATTCGTACTGAGCATTAGAGGTCAAGGCCTATCAAAGACTAGATAATATCATAATACGAGTACCGAGTACGAACGAGCAGACTACGGTTGGTCTCGTCCCCGAAGATTCGCCTTCCCCCGCCTACTACGTACTAGGTAGTAGGTCTGAGCCTCTCCTTCCTCCCCCGTTCCCCCTGCCTTGACTTTTTTTCCCTTCCGTCACATCGCGTGCCTCGCACTCTCTCTTACTTCCCTGGCAGATCGTCATGTTGTTCGTTCTTTCCGACTACTAACTTACCAAGTATTATTCCCCACGTTCGCTCTTCAATTGTTCCAAACTCAACAGACACTCGCTTGACCTCGACAGACAGCTCGCCGAGGACATACGATGAGCCTGGACTCTCCGTCTGCAGGCTCTCTCCCTCATATCGTTACCGATTGATCGAACAACATTATTTATTTATACATAGTAATAAAATTATGAGACTCCTCTGTCGTTCCCCTGGCCTGAGGCCGTTTCTCCTTTCCTTCGTCGTCGTCCTCACATTTGCTTCCAAAATCTTGCATATCCTCCAGCATCGTCGCAGCGTTCCCAATTCGTCTTTTTTCTTGTATCTACCCACATTTTTTGTCACTGATTTCCTTGTTGCTATCTTTGCTTGGCTGGCGTTGTCGAAACTTTCCGGTCCATGGGGTGTTGCTGGGTCGGTCGTTGTTGCGTTCTTAGGGTGAGTCCTTCTTCGTTTCTTCCTTCCTTCAGTGGTGTCTGACCGGGATAGGGTCATTGACCTTGGTGCCGTCTCTTCACAATTTGGTTTCTTCTATGTCACCGGTGCCGAGGTGCGATGGAATGCCGCATCAAGCCTCGCCACTGAAACCGCAGGCCTCAAGCTTCTCCTGAGCGGGTTGATGCCTGTTTTTGCCTTTGGCACCCTTCTACTCTTTCTTTGCTGGACATTAGCTCCTCTAATCACCCTCATCTTCGATTCGTGGCTCTCGGCCGTCGGCAATGCCTTCGTCGGACTCTCTTGTCGCACTCGCAAATACCTTCCTCTCGCCACCGAACCCAAGCAGCCACCGCAGCGCAGATATACGGGACTGCTTCTTACCGTGGCCGGCTTACTCATTATTCTCGGTCTTGACATAATACGACCCGACGTGCCATACGATCATATGTCCGGAACGGTACCATTCACGCTCGCCGCGGCCTTGCAGAATAAGAATCGAACTTGCCTCTCATCGGAGCAACAACCTTTTCCATTGTCAGAATTGGTTGCGCCTAACCTGTGGGAGCCCAAGGATGGTCGATACAAGGGTTGGAAACCGGGTTATCAACCGTCGGTAGCGGATCTCGCAACGGTAAAGGCACCGTCGTGGGCTCCTGAGACCTGGCCCGTGGGATTTGGACGATGGGCAGAGCGACCTACGAATTCATCAAAGGATACTCTTTTGTCTGTTACCGATGCTGTTTGTCCCGGCGGTAACTCTTTACACCACACGTACGACCCTGTGTTAGATCCTATGCGCATCACTAATTTGGATCTGGAGGTATTGGCACCGGTCCAAAAGGCTCTGAAAGATCACGCAGTGCCAATCAAGCACATCTTTTTAATCGAAATGGAAAGCGCACGAAAGGATATATTTCCGTTGAAATCGGACTCACATCTCTACCAGCAAATTATCGAAGCACATGTATCGGCGAGTCGGGAAGATCTGCAGGAACTCAAGTCAAAACTGGCTGCCATGACCCCAGTTGCCGAGCAAATCACTGGGGAATCTGGTAATTTCGACCTGGAATTTGACGAACTGCGAAACAATCTCACCGCTGAAACATGGAAGGATCCGTCTGCACCAGGAATGGGCGGGATTAACGTCCTCGGCACAGTTACTGGGAGCAGCCTTTCTTTCAAGAGTGTCGTGGGCAGTCACTGTGGTGTTGGACCTATCCCAGTAGACTTTATGTTCGAAACCGAGGCCGAAATCTATCAACCATGCATTATGCATATCCTCAAGCTATTCAATGAACTCAAACAGGAAGGTGAGGCGCCTACGGATATGCGCCAGCAAAAGTGGAGATCCGTTTTCATGCAGTCGATTACTGGCGAGTTTGATAACCAAGGAAAGTTGAACGAACAGATGGGATTCGATCAGTCGATTTTTAAAGAGAACATCAACACTAAGAAGGCGAAGCACTGGCATAAAGGCATGACTGAGATCAACTATTTTGGATATGAAGAGCCAGAAATTTATCCCTATCTCAAGGATACGATCGAAGAAGCCAAAGCAAACGGAGAAAGATTGTTCCTTTCTCATTTTACGAGCACCACACATCACCCATGGGGACTACCATCAGAGGTTCAAGTCGAGAACTACTGGCCTAGCGGCCGCTTTGCGTCAGAGCACCAGCCCAGCAACAAGTACCTCAATGCTGTCCACTACGTCGACAAATGGCTTGGCAATGTTATGCAAGTCATTGAAGAGACTGGAATTGCAAATGAGACGTTGGTTGTTTTTGTTGGTGATCAGTAAGTCATCTTTCGAATGTCTGCACTGCGATTGCTAACAAATTCTAGTGGACAAGCTTTCGCTGAGGACTCACATATAATCGGAACCTTTGAGAATGGACACATCAGTAACTTTCGAGTTCCTCTGGTATTCCGTCATCCATTGCTCCCCCGTCTTGAGGTGCAGGCCAATGCTTCCTCCATGTCTATTCTACCTACAATTCTTGATCTCCTGATCAATACAGACTCTCTGGACGATGTTGACAAGAATGCGGCTTCCGATTTGATTCAAGAGTATGAAGGTCAGTCATTATTGAGGCCGTACAAAGAAAGCCACAACGGAAGACAAGCGTGGAACATGGGTATCATTAACACCGGCGGTACCATGTTGAGCGTTGCGTCAGCAGCCGCTCCTTATAGACTCATCCTTCCTCTGACCCGTGAATTTACTTTCATCTTCTCGGACCTGTCTCAAGATCCGTATGAGACGGATGTTGTAGAGGACTGGGACCTACACTCCCTGCTTCATACCGTCAAGAGAAAGTATGGCCATGATGCCGCTCACTGGCTGAAAGAAGCGGAGAAAGTAGGAAGATGGTGGGTGGATGAGAAGAAGCGAGTCTGGAACTATCGTGATGGATGAGAGGTCATGTTGATAATTGTACAGTATACGAAGTATATAGATCAATAACGTGATGATAATACGTCTATCGAATCAAGGTTAGAGTAGTTGCTTTCCAATGTATAGATTTGATGCCTGAGGCATGCTTCCCCACCACGATTTCTTTGTTTGGCGGCGGTCTGGTTCTCAACAATCGCAGGCATTCTTTGATGAACAAAAACATAATATCCCTTCTCGTGTTGTGGTAGCCATTGAGACTAGACTTTAAAACTCGACAACTTTCCTGCCAACAGCTGACTTTTCTTTCCCCCGCCACACAATCATCTACATATCCTGAACCTCATCACACACCAACCTGTAATCATACACTCTACCAATCCTAGGAGAAAAGGCAAACAAAATGCAAGAAGGAAAATACAGCACATCATCCTCCTGGGCCGACATCGAACCCATCCCTCTCAACGACGGATCCGAGGACGCCACTCCGCTCGCCGCCATCACCTACAAACCTGAATATGCGGAAGCGACGTCCTATCTGCGCGCCGTCATGGCCGTCAATGAGATGACCGAGCGGGCGCTGCAGTTGACCGAGGATGTGATTCTAATGAATCCTGCGCATTATACTGTTTGGTATGCATAAACCTCACTCGAGAAGTAGGATGGATGTATGCTGATCCAAAAGGGCAGGCTGTATCGCGCAAAGATTCTATTTGCTCTAGACAAAGATCTAACCCAGGAATTAGCGTGGCTGAATAAAGTCTCTCTCAAATATCTCAAGAATTACCAGATCTGGTACCCCACTCCCTTCTCTGCTTTCTTAGAGGTGATTACATGCTAAGATGGATAGGCACCACCGCCAACAACTCCTCTCCTCAAAAACACACTTTTCTTCTCTACCCGCAGGCGAACAGGATTTCCTAATGCAGATGTTCACGTCTGACTCCAAGAATTATCACGTCTGGTCTTATCGGCAGTGGCTCGTGCGACAGTTCAATCTGTGGGATGAGCCGCGCGAAATCGCAGATGTGGATGCGCTGATTGATGCGGACGTGAGGAATAATTCGGCATGGAATCATAGGTATTTATTGAAGTTTGCGCCGAGGCAGGGGCCGGACGCTGCTATGGCTGTGGCAGTCACTGGGAATGGGGGCATTTCAGCAGCAGGGAAAGGGAGGTTGGAAGTGGTGGATGAAGATGTTGTAGATGCTGAGCTGGAGTATGCGCAGAAGAAGATTGCATTGGCGCCTGAGAATCGGAGTCCGTGGCTTTATGCGCGGGGGGTGTTGAGAGCGGCGGGGAGGTCGGTGGTTGAATGGAAAGGGTTCGCGAGTCGATTTATTACTGAGGAGGTTGGTGATGATGCGGTTGTGCATGTCAAGAGCAGTTTGGCCTTGGAGTGGCTCGCTGATGTCTACGGTGAAGAAGCTGGTGAAGGCGCGGAGGAATCACGACAAGGTAAAGTGGACGAAGCAGTCAGGATGTTGAATTTGTTGAAGGAGAAATATGATCCTATTCGGAAGAATTATTGGGATTACAAGATTGGGCAACTTGCTATTGCTGCTTAACATGCTATAGGTATTTTGACACGAGATATGTGGAATAAAGACATGATATTAAAACACTCAGAACAAAGAATCAAATCCATCCATTAGCTAGTCTCTCTCGCCATTCACTCGCCATCCCGGTTGTAACATTGCTTCCACCACAGACAATGATCACCACACGACTCTGTGGCGTGAGGTCGGGGATCATCTGTCTCAGATATGATGGAGTCAACTGATCAGACACAATGTCACTCTCTGTATCAGAAGCTGACGACGAAGCGGAAGACCCGACTCCACTATCCGACGGACACGCCAGGGGCGATGCACATACTCTTTTCTTCTTGATATCACCATCATATGCCTCATCTCGATCCGCACCCCTCCCTCTCTTCCGACTCTTTATCTTCACAGAAGCATCCCCGACAGCAGCCTCAACACAAACACCACAGGCCAACTCAACAAGCATCCTCTCATCATCCGCCAACCGCAAACAACCCCTCGCCGCAGCTGCATCCGATAATACCGCACTATGAATTTTGATTCGTTCCGGCGGGTCAATGCAATACTCAAACGTTTTCTGCGAAACGCGCACGCAGGCAAGTGACACGGCCATGGACGTGATCTTGGGCAATGTGACGAGCTGCCTGGACGATATGGCGAGGTTCATAGACTGCGTCCCATCCGTCTCGACGGCGAGGATGTGTATGTCCTTCTTCGGAGATCGACGGTGTCGTTGTATACCTTGTATCAAACCATTCATTAGACCGCCACCACCAACACTGCAAATCACCGCATCCATCGGCAATTCATCCTCCTGCTCCTCCTCATTGTCTGTCGCAGGCGGTAACTGCACCGCCAATTCGTCGACGATAGTACTATTCCCATCCCAGATCGCCTCATGATCAAACGGGTGCAGCGCAATCTTCTCGACCTTTTCCTTTTCTCCTTCTCTCTCATCTTTCGGATCTTTCATCAGGATATTAGTCATATACTCTCCCGCCGCCGCAATGGTATCACCGAATTGAATCACCCTCGTCGCCCCCGCAGCACGCAACTTATCAACCATCAGCCGTGACGTGCTCAGCGGCACTACCACTGTGCACGGATATGACAGCGACCGCGCGGCACAAACGGCCGCTAGACCGGCGTTTCCGCCCGAGTTGATGAAGAAGTGTAGTTTCTTGTGTGTGTTTGATGGGTGGTGGATGTGGTGGAGGATTAGGGAGGCCATTGCTCTGTTCAGTCAGTTCGATGTTCAAATCTTGTGGGAGATGATAGAATGGAGGTGGATAAGGGTGAGAGAGCGGGGAGATACCTTGATTTGAATGATCCCCCTGGTTGGAGGTTTTCTAGTTTTAGGAATATTCTACTGTATACTCGACACGAGTCATGGTTAGATTCTCTATTATTGTATCTGGATTAGGAAAGATAAGGGGGACATACCAGCCAGCCTTCTTCGAAAGAATGGCAGACTCGATGAGCGGTGTTTCAATCCATGGTTTCCGGGGCTTGTATGCTGTTTTTGTCATTGTTGTGGACGAAGATAAGGGCTTCAGGGCGACATCGTGGTTTTGCATGGCCTGCGTTGTCATTGTGCTTTCGTTCTTGGTCGAGCCAAGGCTTGAATATAGATGAAAGTTGCCCTGGGTGGTAACGAGACCGATATGATATTGGTATAGTTCAAGTATATATTAGGAAGTGTATAGACAAGTCACTGAGTAGATGGATACAGTAGACAAGGCAAAAACGAACCACCTCCTATATGTATATGTAATGATCAACCAAGTCAGATCTTCTCCGCGTATTCCTCCTATCATTTGACAAAACAAAAACCCTAACCAGATCTACGGAAAACCGGCTTACGATACAGTATGTACGTAGTTCGTTATCAAACTCTTCTCCAACGGAGATACACGGATACGCAATCTGCGCTGAACATTCTTCCCCTCACAGACCAGGCGAGTCAGTGGCCATTGATAGATAGTATCTACGACGTGCGAACCACATGTCTCAGCACGTACCCTATATGGAGGGAGAAGATAGGGCTTTGTGTCATGGTTATCGTCGGGAAACTTGGTATCGTTCTCCGCGGGAAGGTTATGGGTCTGCTTGCCGGGGGAGGGATAACCCTAATTAATTTTGACAGAAGTGACTTCATAGAGAAGAGGATATTGTTGTGTTGTTGAGAGTGTTTGCTGTGAGGTACAACGACAAGTATCGACGAAAGATGAGATGATGCATGATCTCGCCATACTCGTGATCCTTTAACGGACAACTGCAAGTCAGTTGCAACACCAGTCTATACTCTCTCAGCTGCAGATAGTCCAACAATGTACCTACAAACCAGGGACGCAAGATAAGCCTTCAGTGGCTAAAAAAACATGATAAAGGAAAGGACGATGCTGGCACGTCGAACGTGCGCGGGCGAACCCATATGTTCTGTAGATTGATGGAGCAAAAGTGCATCTTATGATGTCCATTTCCAAAAATAATCCAAGACATACTTCTTAACCTCTCGTTCACGGCATCTCTGTGCCCTGCGTCACCGGTGCTTGTCAAGGGCCTGGCTGGGAGAGATGAGATGGGGTGGACAACTCCCCTCAACTCCAGTCTTTCATACAACCCTTATGGTGCAGTACATATCTCCTCTATTCAAAGAAACAAGACAAGACTTCAGTTTAGTTCTGCTATCATCGGATATCTCTTGCCAATCGATAGAGGTAGGTATCGTCCGTTCTCCGCGGAAAGCCTGCTTTCCATCAACATAACCCTAACATTGAGCTCGAGTTAGCGCATGGCAAGTTTCCCGGCGGCAATCCTTTCTTTTTTTTTTTTTTTTCATCACTGATCTAGATGGCTCAGGATGATATATTATGGTATCATTGTGTTGATTCTATGGGGTAATGGATTCGTGCGATTTGCTCTGATATGTACGTGCATGATAGATGATGAGGAGAAGGTAGCCGGGTCTAGCCGTTCAAATCCTGAGGCCTTGTTGATAGATGATTGATAGTGTACAGATTATACATGTCTTAGTTACTATACAGAGTCCAATTGTTAGACATACAGATCAGCTAATCCTCAACCATAAGCGGCGGAAACAAAAACTGGCGCCTGTCAACAGGCTTCTCAACGATTCCATACTCATAATCCGCTCCGTACTTTGCAGCCGCAAACCCGCGCTTGGACGCACCTGCACTAACGCCTATACGGTCCAGAAGCTCGGAACCCTTTTGCGGCATGAATGGCTGCAGCAAGATGCCAGATATGCGCAGAAATTCGCTTACGTTATAGATGACGCGATCGACGCGAGCAAGGTCGTCTTTGTGTTCCCAGGGGGCGGCGCGGTGGAAGTAGTTTTGTGTCTTTCAAGAAATCAGTATGTATTATTCGACGGTACTGGGGAAGAAAGTACCTTCATGGCTCCGCCCATAAGCTCGCGGAGAGCAGCCTTGGAGTTGAATGCGGCCATAAACCTTTCGACTACCGACGGCAATTCCTGGAGCCATTGCTCGAATTCCTTATCGTTTTCGGTCGCTTCATGCTCAAAACCATTCTTCGCTGCGTCTATACTTGGGTAGAATTTCGATTTCGTGACACCCATCAGGCGCTGATATACATTGCCCAAGCCATACTGCAAATACTTCTTGTAGTCATTGACAATGTTGCCGTTCTCGTAGTTTGAATCATCATTCAGTGGGCCGCGAAGACTGAGAAAAAACCGCATAATATCGACCGAGAATCGATCAATGGCAAAAAACGGATTGACGACGTTGCCGGTGGATTTGGACATTTTGGCCCTATTCATTGTCCAGTGGCCATGCACAAGAACGTGTCGCGGAAGAGGCAGGTCGAGAGCCATCAGGAAGGCAGGCCAGTAGATGCAGTGGAAGCTAATTTGTAAGTTCTTCGTTTGTACCATTCAGAAAAGAGTGAAGAGAGACCTACCGAACGATATCCTTTCCGACGATGTGAAGATCAGCTGGCCAGCCCAGCTCGGATTCCTTTCCTGGAGTGAAGGGGTAGCCAGCTTTTGTCAGGTAATTGATAAGTGCATCAAGCCAGACGTATATGGTCTGAGATTCGTCTCCAGGAACTCTGACACCCCAAGTCAAACGCTCAACAGGCCTGGAGATCGACAGATCCTGTAAGTCATCGCCCACCGTCTTGACTAAATGTCTCATATGATTCTTTGATAGGATGAAATTTGGATTCTGCTCGTAGAACTCGAGAAGTCGATCTTTGAACGCGGATAGACGGAAGTGATAGTTAGTCTCTGACGACCACTCAACTTCTTTGCCGGTCTCGGTGGAGATCTTTACACGTTAGCCAAGTTCATCTTGATCGATTAAGAGAATAATACCATTCGTTTCCTGCCAGTCGCAGGATCCAGAGATGGCTCTACCTGTGACTGTGGATAAAACGCCTCGTCGCTCACAGAATACCATCCCTCATGCTTCTTTGTGTATATATAACCCCGATGTTGTAGCGATTCCCAAAAGTACCGTACCGCGTCCTTGTGCGCTTCATCCGTAGTCCGTATGAAATGGTCATTACTAATATTTGCTACTCTTGCCAAATCCTGGAATGTCTTGCAGTTCATATCGCAGAAGGCTTGTGTATCCATCCCGGCCTCTTGGGCGGCTTGTTGTATCTTGATTCCATGCTCGTCTGTGCCGGTAAGGAAGATGGCGTTGGAATTGCCTTTTAGTAGCTGCCATCGTTTGATCACGTCGCCGAGGACCATTGAGTATAAATGGCCGACATGGGGGGCTGTCCGACAGTGAGCATTTTCGATAACCAATGGTCATACAATCATACCAGCATTGACGTAAAAAATAGGCGTCGTCACATAGAATGGCTTCTTATCCTTGGGTTGTGTCTGTGTCGCAAATGTTGCATGGTTTTGACGCGGAATCGAGCGTCGACTTCTCAACGAACACGAAATTGAAGATGTGGATATATATCTGGCGAAAATTGGGCGCGAAGTCACCAGACACCGATACGACCTCGATATTGTGGCCATTGTTCAATGCATTGTGATTGACAGAAATAAACAGAGAACGAAAAGTTGCGGCGAAGCAGTCAACCTCCGAGTGGTCCAAGCTCTAACTTTTTTAAGCTCAGTGGTTCCGCTACTTTTGCCTAAGAAACGTACCCCCCGCCTTTTCTTCATTCTTCAAAACCTTACTCAACACTGTCACGGCTATTAGAAATACAAAAGTGAAGTCGAATATTCTACAAGATGGCAACTCCAAAAGATGACATGCTCACCAAAGTGTCTACAGAAGGTATGCCATGCCTCCCTCTATCGCTCAATGAAACACAGCTAATCATGTAGGCGCAACTGATTTTGTTCAACTCTACCATTCCGCCCTCTCATCAAACAAAAGCTCGATAGCCTCCTTCTACAGCTCCGCTATAACGAACATTCTCTTCAACGGAAACGTGATTGCAGACGGCGCCGCGGTCGAAGACATCTTTACCAACCAACTACCAACCACACGTCATGATATACAGTCTGTTGATTGTCAAATCATAAACAAAGCCTATCCTACAACAAAACCCGGAAACACCGCCAGAGAGAATGCCAAGAATATTTCCATGCTTGTGACAGTGAGCGGCTCCGTGCAGTACGGAGGCAAGGACTCGCCGCAACATGGATTCAGCGAGACGTTTGTCCTGATCCCCAACACGGAAAGCAAGGAGAAGAACCGAAAGGATTGGTTGATACAGAGCCAGAATTTTCGTCTAGTCGTTTGATGTGTCGTTTCTGCTGCAGACGCAATGAGTTCGCCCGTCGAAATGAGCATCCTAAATCGAAAACGCCGTCGGCCAACGAGGCAAACATATATACATTGACTCAAGCTTATGGCAGCATAACGTTGGAGATGGTCAACTCCTCGTTGGTCGCAAATTTGCTCTGACTCGTTCTATGAGTACTTCACGCGATGCCTTGTCGGACGGCATAAGATTTCTCTGCAGACCGTTAGCATCACACATAGACAGCTTCATACCATGCTTACTGCTCGGAGCCATCTTTCCAGCTCTTCTGTCGTCCATTCCTCGGGTTCTATGGGAGTTAGAAAGTGCACCAAGCAGCAATAAATCTTGATTACGAACCTCCTTTAGGATCTGGTTCTGCAGGAAACATGTCGCTGCCCCATATCGACCAGGCAGATACAGCAGTGATGATGCCGGCAAAGCCTATATAATTAATACAATTTGTTCATGCGTGCATTGAGATTGAATATACCGAGAAGGAGGTTCTACATAGTGTTAGCTAGATGTTGGCAAACTTGGTTGAATCATACCTTGGAGCTTAGAGCTTTGTCTAGTTGAGTGGGCATCTTTGTTCGATCAATGAAATATGTGACTAAGAATAGTAAATGAGAAATAGAATAATGATGATAGATGTAATGTTGTCCTGTCGCAAAGGAAGGAACGAAGGCAGCTCCATTACCTCTCCCCGCATATCTATCTAGCTGCCCCATTATTCAGGCAGTTACATGCACCGCCACATTTTCACAAGCCACCAGCCATATCTCCCCACTAGGGCTCCTAGCTCGCAAACCCTAATTTCCGGATCGGATCCCACATTCAACTCCATCGCAGGCTGGGCCAGTCTAGAGACGTCAAGATTGCTGTTGTTGCCTTTGCTGGAACTTTGAAGCTTTTCTCATCCACCCTTCGACAACCCACAACATCCATCAAGATGCCTTCCGAAGTCTCTGATATCAAGCAGTTCATTGAGATCTGCCGCCGGAAGGATGCTTCCTGTATGTTCTCCTGGTGTTGTTTTCTATCAATGCGAAGAGCACGGTCAATTGTTCGATTTGATGAGGGACTATTTCAATGGTTCCTACCAGCCTACAATTGACTGAATCTCATCTCATGTTCGACGACTGTTGAGCTTTACTAATAGAACTGACGATACAGCCGCCCGGATCAAGCGTAACCGCAAGAGCAGCCAGACCAAGTTCAAGGTCCGCTGCAACCGCTTCTTGTACACTCTTGTCCTCAAGGACTCCGACAAGGCCGACAAGCTCAAGCAGAGCCTTCCTCCTGGTACGATCGCGCCTTCAAACTCAGGCCAGAGATAGACAGACTAACAAAAAAAAACAGCTTTGAAGATTGTCGACGTCTCCAACGGTTCCAAGAAGAAGTCCACCTAAACAACATACCGACGAACATGGCATTACGGCGTTGAATTTAGGAGGAGGAAGCCAAGGGATTGCGACATACCAAATCAAATCAAAATCAAAATCATTCGAAGTGGATGGACTCGGCATGTCCGTCATGACAAGACAACAGACATATTGCAATAATAATTGTCAATACACCGATGTGAATGGGATTACTCTTCTTACTTCTCTGATCTGTCTTATAAGATCCACCGG
Source organism: Talaromyces ruber (assembly GCA_022813215.1). Lineage (NCBI taxonomy): Eukaryota > Fungi > Ascomycota > Eurotiomycetes > Eurotiales > Trichocomaceae > Talaromyces > Talaromyces ruber. The sequence goes on along the minus strand of JAKLMW010000023.1, from coordinate 278,601 downwards.
TCAGTCTCTATCTGAGACGGGGGCTTATTTCTAGCTATAAGTCTCCAATCACAAGACAAGAATAAAAAAAAAGTTCAAGAAATAGCTCTTCTATCTCTATTCCGGTCACTCGCCTCTGTAATCCAACTCCGTATAATCCTTCAACCCATATGCATCTGCCATCTTAGCAACAACATCCCCATCCAACCCATACCGCCTCAACTCAAACTCTCCAAAATAATTTGGCTCGGGCGATCTTTTCTCAAATCCCAGAGACTCGAAAAGCGCCAAACTCCGTGCATTATCCTTCCCAATCTTGACACTCAGACACTTCATCCTCCTCTCCTTGCTCTGTTCGTTGGGTACTTTCAACTGCATAAATTCATTCAATATCTGCCCTTCGTGGCGAACAATATACCACAAAATGGTCAACAATGCAGCCCGGCCAAAGCCCTGCCCTTGATTTCGTTTTTCGGCAATCATTAGTTCGAGTTCGCCAATTACTCTTTTCTCTTTATTCTCTTTATTCTCTTCATTCTCTTCATCCTCTCCGTTCTCTCCGTTCTCTCTCTCGTCATCATCGTCATCATCAAAACGTAGGAATAGATTCGTATCCCCAATCATCCTCTCCGGTGCATCATCATCTTCTCTCAATACCAACAACGACGCCTCAGTCAATGATAAGCCCGAAGCTGGCAAAGGCAGACAAGCAATAAACGTCAATTTATCCTTATCTTGGCGCCAGCTTTGTTGCATGGCATATTCCTCGGAGAGGGTTAGGGGTTCGGAAGCTGTTGCTTGTTGGATTTCCTATATATATATTCTCAGTACTTCAATGCTATATAGAAGACCAGATCAGGATGGTGGTGGTTGGGTGAGCACCTCATCTTTCATCCAATCGTGATATCTTAGGACGTGTCGTTTGGAGTAGGGGACTAATAGGACAGTTGATGTCGAGATTGCTGTGGTAGATGTCAACATGTATGAATTTTTTCAATACTGCGGGGAACGATAGGATTGTACCTGTTGTGGCGTTTAGAAGCATTTTTGTATTGACCCTAGTACTTTGTTGTTATTGATATATAATTGTCGAACTTCTTCGTAGTGATAATTGATCGATGATGGTTAGAGGCGGTTGAAATTGAAGAGTGGAGTCGATCATAGCAAATTTACTGGATGAACGTTTTTATTTTCACATAGCCTACAACCAAAATACCTTCGTAAGTCGTACTATTTTCAGATTATCTATATCCTATATAGCTAGTCGACACTGTTATTTTGTCTCTTGTTTTCCGAAAAATACCTGGAATTTCACTACTTCGACCTCCAACGTCTCGGAATCCACGAGAATCAACTCTCCCGTTTGATGAAATTTTGGAATTGAGACCAAGCGCACACGCGTGGGCTCGTCCGCTGAATTGCTCATCTCTGTATCTGGCCCATCTAGTCGAAATCGTGGTTCGCTCTCGACAACGACGGTTTTGAACTGAGCCTGATTTCCAATGAAGAAGAGATGGGGACAGGCCTTGATGATGAATGGGTCATGCGTTTGGAAAGGATAGCACCCTATGATTCTGTTAGAATGTAATTGACTCGTAGGATCATGAACTCACATAATGTGTCAGGGGCGGTAGGTACGGCACATCTCCATCTGAGCATAGCTTCCATAACTTGAACACTAGTCTCCCCATCCCCATCCCCATTCGTGTTGCCATTCTCATCCGCAAAGTCTAGATATCGCAAAACATCATCCACATTTTGGCCACTGCATCCCCATAGTCGCCATCCATCAATATAGCCTTCCCAAGGATTCGTGACATTGTCAAACCAACCGGGCTCTACACTTGTATCTCCAGGTAAACCATCAGAGCAGTATGTTTTAGCCCGAGGCAGCATTGCTCGATGGATCCCTTGCTGAGGCAAGGAAAAATTCGCTGGATCGCTTTCGCCCGGCATAATTGTCACCGGTATACTCGGAAGTAGCTCGGAAAGGAAATTGTCAAGTTGAGTAATCGGAGAGGCATTGTAAGAAGACGCGTCGTAGCCATATTTCTTCGGCGCTTTCTTCTTAGCTGGGTCTCCATCCATAGCTGCTACTGCAGTCATTGTTTCCACATTGCCCAATGAATTGCCTGCGATGACCAATCGAGATATTCTTGCTGGCGATTCTTCTTCGTCACCGGTCCCTGTATAACCAAGTAGATAATCTGTCAATAGATCCAGTGTCAAGGTATCACTCGACGAACCGGTGATGCCTAGCCCGCTGACGAATGCTATCTTTGACGACTTGTCACTCGTGTTCTCTATGCGTTTTATTGTGCTTTCTGTCTTATCTGTAGGCGCCTTTTCCCACCTTGGCGGTTGCGGTGCGAAATCAGGGACTTTGATATCAATGACTTCGAAATCACCATTGGAGTTCTCTGTGCCCAAAACTGCAATAATGACACCAGTAACCAGATGCGTTGTTCGAAGCATACTTCCTGTCATTCTAAGACGACCTGATTCATCTTCTAGCATCACTTGTGTGCTGTCCGGATTCGAGGAGTCGATATATGTTTTTCGGGGTGGAGGTGCGGCGGCGTAATTCTTCAAAACATCAATCAGTCAATTGTCTTGGACACCAATTATTTGCAACTCACGTCTTTTGCGACATCATCGAGAATGTTAGGCTTCAACGGCAAGTCCATATAGACCGTACCAGTAACCCAACACAAAGCTCCTTGCCGCACATCCAGCACTCTGTCCACTTTGCGTGCCTTTTCTCCGGCAATCTGTCGATTATTAATACCTGACCGAGCGACTTTCCTCAAAATGAATCGCCTACTGTAAACCCATCCCATGCCTCTCGGCCCACTTTCTCTGCGGCCGGCTTCAGCTTGGCTAGTCGTAAGAAATACAGATCGCCATATTGTTGTTGGTACTGTCGCGAATCTGCCTTGGGCAATTGGAAGGTGTGAAGCGGTGTGTAAGCAGAGGGGGCGCGGTATTCAGCTTGATATTCTTCGCCGCTGCAACAAAAAACATGGTTAGTGCAGTTCAATCAGGTCGATTGCAAAATAAATGACGGGGCCGATCTACCTCGGCGGTTGGAGAAACCTGTCGCTCGGAGTTTCGTAGCTCATACTGAGCGGATCATCATCTGGATATGGTAGACTTTGCGATGTGTGAAGACGAATTGCGCTCGTATAGCTGATCTTGGTGTTTTTGGGCCTGGTTGTTGATAAAGAAAAGTGAAGCTGGGCAGGTATGCGGAGTGTGGAGAAGGCACTTAACGCGGCAGGACGCGTCTTTTGGCGTTCCTTCCCAATTCGCCATTCTATTATCCTAAATCTCCAACCCTAACACAAATCTACCCTGAAACTGAGACCTCTTCTCGCACTGCTAGGGATCTATCTATGTATACGATTTGATACAGCTCAGCTACAGCAGCCATTATGTTTCCGCATTTACCGCCGAGCGCCCATGTGACACGGTACTCCTAATAGCAACGACAGACAGCTTACGATGTTAATCTTAATTCCCGGCCTCCGAGATGTGCAGAACTGATTCCTTCGAAGATCAACCTGAATAATGAATAATGCTCTCGATACTAGCTGCGACGCGCTGCCTCAGATGTTTGACCTCGGCTGTTTTTAGCTCTTCGTGAGGGGAACCTCAACCACTTAGACTACTCAGGTTTCATACATCAATCAATCTTTACACTCTTTTGCTGTTTTCAAGCTCAAAGATACCCTTGCATATTCATATTTCTAGAGCATCGCTCATCGCCAAGCTACCGCATCTCTTTGTAGCAGTTACTGCGACTGGGAATTGGGTCACACCGCCACTCTACACAACCCAAGACCCAGCACAGATACTCTCAAAATGTCTTTACACACACCACTATGCGACTTACTCGGGATTAAACACCCCATCCTTCTGGCCGGTATGGCCAGAGCATCCGGCGCCGCACTCGCAGCTGCAGTATCTAATGCCGGCGGTCTCGGAAGTATAGGTGGCCTGGGCTACACTCCAGCGCAACTAGATGAAATGCTCATCGAGCTCAAATCACTTCTCCGTGACCCAAACCTACCCTTCGGTGTCGACCTTGCGCTTCCACAAGTCGGTGGCGGCGCACGTGCTACGAACCATGACTACACCCACGGTCACCTCGATGAATTGATTGAATTGATCATCAAGCATGGCGCAAAATTGTTCATTTGTGCCGTTGGTGTGCCTCCCGAGCATACTGTTAAGCGTCTCCATGAGGCTGGTATTCTGGTTATGAACATGGTCGGCGCACCCAAACATGCCGAAAAGGCCCTTCAGCGTGGCGTGGACATTGTCTGCGCCCAGGGCGGAGAAGGAGGCGGTCATACCGGCGACGTCCCCTTTTCCGTCTTGATCCCTGCCGTCGTCGACGCTGTGCAAAAGTATAAGAGTCCCCTTACGGGCAAGACGCCCCTTGTCGTTGCTGCTGGCGGTGTCAACGATGGCCGAAGTCTGGCTGCTTCAATCATGCTCGGCGCCGCCGGTGTCTGGGTCGGCACTCGATTCGTAGCCACCGTCGAAAGCGGTGCCAGTAAACTCCACAAGGAAGCTGTTGTCTCAGCCGGGTTTGGAGAAACCATTCGCACACTGGTTGTCTCCGGTAGACCCCTTCGCATCTTGCCGAATGACTATATCAAAGAATGGGAGAGTAGACCACAGGATATCCAAAAATTGACGCAAAAGGGTATTGTGCCGATGATGCATGACATTGAGCAGGAGAAGGAGGATGTCGATTTCCCGTTTTTGATGGGAAGTGTTTCCGCGGTTGTCAAGAAGGTTCAGCCGGCTGGTGAGGTTGTGGAGGAGATGGCCAAGGAGGCTGTTGAAGTACTGCAAAAAGGTCAGACGTTTATCAAGAGCAGTAGCAAACTATGATCGTATAGCAATAGTTTATATTTGACGTTCATATGTTTCTAAGAATGTGATGTAACACAAGAAGACATTTCGTTGTGCTATCCACCATTTATGCTCTACCTTTGCTGCCTGTTTTCATGCTTTATACCCGCGAGTCTTAACAACAAAACAGTCGAATTTCCAAAAATAATACAATACATTGAGGATGATCGCGAGACTTGTCAATGGACATCTAACAAAGCCCATATTCTAGTATACTTATTGCACACAAGCGCCGATAAGTAATGACTAGGAAAGCTATTCGTCCATGATACGCGCTCCCCCTAATAACTTATTCTATTGCCGTTGGTGCGCGCTTCTGTAATTGCCGGGGGAGGTGGTGGTCCAAAAACGGGCTTCTCCATGGTGACTTGCTCGGGGAAACGTTGACGTATCGCTTCATATTCCTCCTCATCGCTCATGGCACCGTCTTCATCTTCATCCTCGTCCTCGTAGTCGTCATCCTCATCGTCGTAGTCACTTTGTGTGCCTTCTTCGTCACCTTCGAGATCTCCGGAAAGTGCATGGTCTCCGGCATGGTTTGCGTCGCCGCTGGTGAATCCGTGTCCTCGACCTTGCTCTTGCATGCGGCGGCACAGCGCCTCAAGATGGTGACACTTTTTCTGGTACTTTTCTAGCTCCTGCTGGTTTCTATTGCGCTCTTCCGCCATCTCGAGGATGTTGCGATTGGTTTGGTCGTGTTTGCGGGTCAGCGTGAGGTTTTCCTTTTCCAGCCGCTTGGTCTTTTTTGACATCTCCTCCATTTCCTTGCGGAAGGTCAAAAACAACTCATTACTGTTGTTCAGCGTATCCTCAACCTGGAACTGAATAAGCGGTGGTACGTCTAAAGGTCGACCAATCACCTACCTGTTTGAACTTTTCAACGTATATATTGAGCTGACTGCGAAGTTCGACTTCTGTGTGAGAGAACGTCGAGACTTGCGCAGTAAGAGCCCGACATCTCGAAGCTTCACTTTCCGCCGTACGTTTTTGTTCTTCGTATTTTGCAATAAGACTTTGGATTTCTGCATCTTTGCTGCGCAAAAGGGCTTTGAAGTGGAATTCCCGCAACTCGAACTTTTCTCCGATGGTCTTGATCTTTGTACGGATTCTAGGGTAGTTTAGCAATGTCAGTACCAAGGGGCAAAAAGTAGTGCTCACGCATCGTCCATATCAATGTCCATCTTCTCATACTTCCGGGTCTCTTTGGGAGCCATCACATCTTGAATGTCGGTAAGGAGAGAGCTCAGACGTTCATTGACAATCATGCGAGCTCGTCTTTCCGTTTCCTCGAGCTTCTTGTTTTCGTCCTGCAACACAGTCAGCTTGACACACATGCGATGTTATAAGACCGCCTTCTTTACCTTCACTTTTTTGTTCTCCTTTGTAAGTTCCCGACAAAGCTTCTCTAACTTGTCCTTCATGGTCGCCGTTTTGTTTAGCTCCGACTTCCCCTTGTCCTGATCCTTTTGTAACTGATCCGCTCGTTTCTTGCTCTTTGTATAGTCGCGGTCCAGCTTCTTCATCTCCGCCAGCAACTCGGTATACTTTTTATGGACTGTCTCAAGGCGAGTCATGGGCGATTCGATGTTGCTGAGTAGCTGGTTCAGGTCTCTCGTAGCTTTTTTCACCTCGCGTTCTATAAAGTGTTAGGACTTAACTCGAGCATGAAAACTTTTCCCAACGGGGTAATTCACAACATAAATCGAAGAGGACGGTAAACGATAGAATGGACATATCACGCACCTATTTCGGCTTCTTGATCCTTCTCCCCGGCTGCATCTTGCTCCAATTGCGAAATCTTGGCTGCAAGCAACTTGGAGGTCTCATTCGGATCGGCCATTTTCTTCCCCTTGGCCTTCTTGGACATATTAGTCGATGCCATTGCTGAGTTTGACTATCAAAAGAACAAAATAGTTGCGCAATAATCGAATGAAAGTTGTGTGGCGTGTTCGCGTGACCGATCACTGCAGAAACAATGTACTCGGTAGGCCCTCTTCGATTTCGCAACTTCCATGCCTCGACCGCAACGGTGTGATTGCAATCAAGGCAAGCTAATATAACGATCTTCCAAAATGCCCTCTGATTCTTCGAATGTCGGTTTGCGCCAGCGAAAGGCTCGTTGATTTCGCTTGATTCGGATCGTTCGTACCTGGCCTGTCCGCAAGGTAATCCATGCGATTGCAGCAAGTTCGACGGGAATCTCTCGCAAGCTGCTGCAAGCGTGACCAACAGCAGCGGATGGTATAGTCGTACTCCGAGAGTGAAACAGCGCTGGTCTATCGAGCACTCTGGCGGGATTTCCTCTTCTTGCGGTGGTCAGTGTGGTTTGAGGACGATGCAGAGGGGAGACCGAGAGGCCTGGCCAATCAAGGCTTAGCGTAAAATTTCTCGGCTCTCTTGGCGTCTCGATCTTAGTAATTATCCTACGTTACCTATTCATGTCATTGTATATATATATATATATATATATTTACTCGGATTATAAGACACAGGATACATGGGTTGAATCGCGATCATTGTCACCGCCGAACATCCAACTCGTCGACGAGCTTGACGAAACTGCCGCATAGCTGCTCGATCGACTCACCTTTTAGCTCCAACTGGAGCTATTCGCGATGCTTCGCCTAGCTACCAGCATTCGGCGAAATGGCCTCGTGGCCCCCGGGAGGATATGGACCCAGAGGACATGGCCTGTGGGAACGTTGGGACTGCGGAGGATGGCATCGACTGTAACAGATCTCAGTAGCTATCCCTCGGTGGGCGAGCGTCTCCACGGCTTTACAGTCAAGGAAACAAAGCATGTGCCAGAGCTGCACCTTTCGGCTATCCTCCTCAAACATGACAAGACGGATGCGGATTATCTTCATGTTGCTAGGGACGACAAAAACAATGTCTTTGGGATTGGGTTCAAGACTAATCCCCCGGATGCCACTGGTGTGCCCCATATTCTCGAACACACGACACTATGTGGAAGTGAAAAGTATGTTTTATTCAACACCCAAGCTGATAATGGCTAACATTTCAAAGGTACCCAGTGCGTGATCCATTCTTTAAAATGCTCCCTCGGTCACTGTCCAACTTTATGAACGCTTTTACCTCTTCCGATCACACTACATACCCCTTCGCCACGACGAACAAGCAGGACTTTCAAAATCTTCTGTCCGTCTATCTCGATGCGACGTTGCATCCACTGTTGAAGAAAGATGATTTCAGGCAAGAGGGATGGAGACTTGGACCCGAAAACCCACTGGCTGCAGAACAGTCAGATGCAAAGACCAAAGAGCTAGATGATATCGTCTTCAAGGGTGTCGTATACAACGAAATGAAGGGACAAATGTCTGATGCCAATTATCTCTACTACATCCGATTTAAAGAGAGCATTTTCCCAGCAATCCACAATTCCGGTGGCGATCCACAGTACATCACAGATCTGACACACGAACAACTAGTCCAGTTCTCCAGGAAGAATTATCACCCAAGCAATGCCAAGATAGTGACCTACGGCGACATGCCGTTAGCTGATCACTTGAAACAGGTTGGAGAAGTCTTGGATGGGTTTGAAAAGAAAGAGGCAGACAAGGACATCAAGCTGCCACTCGATCTCAGCAAAGGGCCTGTAGAAGTTACTCTTCCTGGTCCTATTGATTCATTCACTAGCGAGGATCGGCAATCCAAGACTTCAAGCTCATGGCTCATGGGCGATACGACTGATATTGTGGAAACCTTTTCGACCGGAATATTGTCTTCACTGTTGCTCGATGGCTATGGATCTCCTATGTACAGAGCTCTGATTGAAAGCGAGCTTGGTTCATCATTCACACCCAATACCGGGCTTGACACAGGTGCCAAAAAGCCAATTTTCTCTATTGGTGTAAATGGCGTTCGCGAAGAAGATGTCGGCCAAGTCCAAGAGGTGATTCGTGGTGTTTACGAAGAAGTTATCGCGACTGGATTCAATGATGAAAAAGTACAAGGCTTCCTTCATCAACTAGAACTCGCATTGAGACACAAGACCGCAAACTTTGGTATTGGAGTCATGGAAAAGACATTGTCATCGTGGTTCAACGGTAGCGATCCTTTGAAAGAGCTTGCCTGGAACGATGTCATCAACGAGTTCAAGAGAAGATATGCCGAGGGTGGATACCTCGAGTCTTTGGTACAAAAGTACTTGATGAACGACAACTATATGAAATTCACAATGGTTGGGTCACCAAACTATAATACCAACTTGGACGAGCAAGAAAAAGCTCGTAAAGATGCGAAGCTTTCTGCCCTGATCTCGGAGCATGGCTCTGCAGAACAAGCCATTGCAGAGTTGGAAAAGTCTGAGCTCGATCTACTCAAAGTGCAAGAAGACGCACAGCTTGCGGATGTAAGCTGCTTGCCAACCGTTCATGTCTCGGATATCTCAAGACAGAAAGAACGCAAGCCCATTCGTGAATCTAAGGTTGATAATGTTGAAGTGGTGTGGCGTGAAGCTCCTACAAATGGTTTGACCTACTTCCAAGCATTGAAGCCATTTGACGGTCTGCCTAATGAGCTCCGTTTGTTGATGCCACTCTTTCATGACTGCATCATGCGTCTTGGTACGCCTGGAAGGAGTATGGAGCAGTGGGAGGACCTGATCAAACTTAAGACCGGAGGGGTTTCTACCTCGTCTTACTTGGTTTCCTCACCGACTGCGTTGGGTAAATTCAAGGAGGGCCTGCAAATCAGCGGATACGCTATCGATAAAAATATACCTACTATGTTGGACATTATTCGCACTCTCATTACAGAGACGGACTTTACAAGTCACGACGCTCCACGCATGATACTGGAACTGCTTCGATCCACGACCAATGGCGCCCTGGATGCAGTCGCTGGTACTGGCCATCGTTTCGCAGTCAATGCGGCGGCAGCTACTTTGAATGAAAGTTTCTGGGTTCAAGAACAGCAATCCGGTTTGGCCCAGCTGCAGGCGACAGCTAATTTGTTGAATGATGCGACTACATCACCTGAGAAACTTAATGTTATCATTGAGAAGCTGCGCCTGATTCAAAGCTTTGCCATCTCTCAGTCGTCCAACATTAGGGTACGCATGGTCTGCGAAGCAGAGAGTGCCGCAGGGAATGAATCATCACTACAGAAATGGCTAGCAGCACTTCCCAAGTCAGGAACGATGCCTTTCATATCTCAACATCAATCAGAGATGCCTCCCACTCCTGTCGGAAATGCTTTGTATGATATGCCATACAAAGTGTACTACTCAGGTCTCGCCATGGAGACCGTTCCCTTTGTCGACCCCAACAGCGCATCCTTGAGTGTCCTCTCCCAACTTCTGACTCACAAATACCTACACCCTGAAATCCGCGAAAAGGGCGGTGCATACGGCGCGGGAGCCAGCAACGGACCCATTAAGGGCATCTTCACACTCTCCAGCTACCGCGACCCCAACCCCACAAACACATTGAACGTCTTCAAGAAAACAGGCATCTTCGCACGCGATCGATCATGGACCGACCAAGAACTCGAAGAGGCGAAATTGAGCATCTTCCAAGGCCTTGATGCGCCTACAAGCGTCGACGAGGAAGGAGCACGCTACTTCATGAGCGGCGTGACGCATGAAATGGACCAGCGCTGGAGAGAGCAAGTTCTTGATGTTACGGCCAAGGATGTCAATGAAGTCGCTGCCCGGTTCCTGGTTGGTGACGAGGGCTCAGTGCCACCCCGCCAGGCGCTTTGTGTCCTAGGTGAGAAGAAGGGGGATCTCACCGCCACTGCATTTGGGGCTGGTGGCGAGTGGGCTGTGAAGAAGCTTTCTCTGCAGTCTCAGGAAGCTGAGGTGGCAGATAGTCTGGATGTCAGTGCTGCTTCGGCATGACCCTCTCGACTGCAAACCAGCATTTGATCGCTTAGCATGCATCTTCACTCAGGCGTTTTATTTTCATATTTGTTGTATAAAACCTTTTATATACCCTGTATGATAAAAGAACGGGGCGATGTTCTCATTTTGTTTACATTCTTATACATCCTTCCTTTCCCCTTCCCCTATAAGCAAAACATCACGCGCAGCTTCGAACAGAGCAGACTCATCTCCAGCCCCTCCAGCAGACCAAGCTACTTTTCTAACCAAAAAGTATCTGGCAACGGATTTCTACTCAATGGCTGTATCCGAGATTCAGGAGTCACCCTTGACATGTTCTATGTTTGGGATACCAGAAACGCGCAACATCAACCCCATAGCCCTACCCTAAACCCTCTTCAGTTCACAGCCTCGGGTTCACGAGAAGTTGAAAATTCCAATTTTGTTTTTTGCGCCGGAAGGATTATGCGTGAGACTCGTTTATCGTATACCGCTCCCTTCTGCTTCTCCTAGAGGGAGGAAGGGGATGTGTATGTGAAATCGGAGTTGATTTGCTAAATTCTTCTAGTGTTGCGAAGAAGATGGGGATTCATGTCTACGGGCGAGAGGCAGGAGACTGGAGAGGGAAGTTGGGGTTTAAGGGCTACTCCGTTTATCAGACCTGCCCTGTTCCTGTGAGATACTGGGGGGCGGACTAAGAATGTGAGGACATGTATTGTGAATATTACCTTAAGTACCTATAAATTGATTGCAGACTGGTGTTTGATCTACCATGGTAGTTGTAAAGGGGTTGGCAGGTTCCTGCCGAGTACAGGCTCTGCGGTCCCAATGTCCCTGATGTAACTCATTAGTATACATTACATTAAACAGAAATGTATGAGAGACTGACCTTGGTCCCCTAGGAGCCCAATACGTCCCCGTCTTCTCAATATCAAAATCTTTTTCGACAAACTGCGCCAACGACTTTGCCGCTTCGTCGGGTGTTACGGCTACCCAGACATTTCAATTAGCATCATCCACCCCATACCATACCATACCACAAAGCAGAGAGAAAAGAGAACGCAAACGTACCACCTCCTGCATCCCAGTATTTATCAAAACCAACCCCTTTGGTCATCTCCGTTTTCATAAACCCCGGATGGACCAGCCCAACCGCAATCCCCTTCTCCTTAAGATCCAAGGACAACAATTTCCCAACCATATTCAGGGCTGCCTTACTCGCATGATGCCCATAATTGCCACCTCCCTCGGACTCATGCCGAAGCGTAATACTACCGGCCTCCGACGAAATCAATATAATTTTACCTCCTCCTCCTCCTTCCTTAACGAGGCCTCGTTTGACGAGCGCCTGAATCGCGAATACAGGCCCAATAGCTGAGGTTGTGTACATGCGCACCTGTTTCTGCCAGTCGGGTTCATCAAAGGACTCGAGACCGAAATAACCAGCGTTCACAATCACGGTGTCGAGTTTTGGGCTGTCGGGCACGATTTGAGAGGCGAGAGTATCGCCGACGTCGGGCTCCGAAATGTCGACGTTGAGGAGCCAGCGGATTTTATCATGTTGGGGAGTGTCGGGAGCTTTGTAACTGCGGGTTGTTGCGTAGACGGTGGATGTAGTTGGGAGGGAGGCGTAGTGGGTTGCGAGAGATGCGCCGAGGCCGCGTGTTCCGCCGATGAGGAGGATGCTTGACATTTTTATTCTTTGTGATTTGAAGTTGTGATTATGGTGAATTGTAGGAGGGGAGGATGTTGATATATGATAAGGTGGGATGCATGACGTAGTAACCATGAGCTCATGTCCAGCCAATCACGTTCATTTCTCGTTCGTAAATCATAAATAGTATACATACGCCTGATATCAATGGCAGCAAGACAAGCTTTGAGCTCTGTACTTATATATAGATGGAATACAGAGAACTGTCTCCGGGTATGGATAGAGAATAGGCAGGTTAGATTCATTCGCCTGCATCATCTTGGTCTTCGTCGCGTTCCGTGTTGAGGTCCGCTCCATGATCCTTCGCAGATAGCGGCGTAATAGATCTTTGCGACGTTGGCGTCATCGGATATGAAGGGAAAGGTTCTGTTGGTTTATTGTCCTCTTGTATAGAAGCTGGATTGCTCCGTCTGGTTTCTGGAGAATTAGCAATGAAGTCTGACGTGGGGGTCGCTTGAGACTATTCATTTGTTCATTAGCAATGCTCGTAACTTGATTTCGTCAAGTCTTACCGTAGCGCGAGCTAGTCCCTGATTGACAGCCAACTGATGAGCTGCACTGCGTCTGCGTACAATATCCAGCTCTTCCTCCGCTTCCGCTTCCTGCTCTTCTTTTGACAGTTCTGCCATGGACGCAATTTCTGCATTACGAGCAGTATCAATTTCAATGCGCGACTCTTTCCGTTCTCTAGCCTTCCCACTCCGCGACGACTGGCCCGACGTTGTCCTTCTAAAACGACCTCCGCTTCCAGCCAGATGCTCATCCGAAGTGAGCCCCGTATTTCGACGCGCTAATACAACAGCGAATTCGTCGTCTAACGGTACTGCATCCTCGTCCTCATCGTCGAATATAAGATCGCCTCTTGAACTCAATGAATTGCTCGTTTCCTGCGAAGACTGCGTCGTACTGCGATTCCTTTTTTGCCTCTTTCCTTTTCTTATACTTCCGGTAATGTTGTCCGCATCTTCATCCTCTTCTTCTATTAAGGGCTGTGCCTCTGAATGTCCAGGCTGCATATAATCATCGTCATGCGGCAATCGACCCGGTCTCTCCTGCAAATCAGCCGCAGACGGCCGATACTTGACACCACGAGGCCCAATCTTCCACGGAAGTCTTTCCAGAAATCCAATAAACGACGACTTGGGAATCACTGTAGGATCATCCCTCTGATCCGGCACAATTGAGCTCTTGCGTCTCGTCCGCGCAGCACCATAGCTCATCTTGCGTTGTCGACGGGGTTGTTGCGCTCCACCACCACTCCTTACACTCCCACTACCCGCCAATAACCGATCCAACTCATCATTGCCCCATCCTAGTATCCCCTCATTAGCGCTCTCATTATCCCAGTCATCATAAAAATCAAAACTGAGCTCGGCGCGACCTCGCCTGCGACGTCGGAGTTGAGTTTCGCGATTTGGTAAGCACGGCGCAGTGCACTCGGTAAGACAGTTGCCGAGAGACGCGAGACAAGGTGCGAGGTATTGTTGGCCGAAGCGGTAGAAGCCTTCCTGAGCGCTTTCGTTGGCAGATTCGATGTTGTGGGAGATTTGGTTGAGGGTTTGGCGGATTCGAGGGTCGTTTGTGCGCATCATTTTGTGTCAATGTATTCCAGGTTGAAGTAAGGTAGATCAGGTGGATGCCCTCGGGCTGTATCGCAGTCTACTTGATAACAGTCATGAGTGACAGGTCTACCCATACATCAATAGAAAGAAATCCTGCTAGCGACACCCCTGGCATGGATCACGTTGTTGTGAGCTGGTCGAGCGTGTCCATTGCATGCCACATAAATCCATCAGCAATGATGGCATGCACCGTACGTAGTATGACTGGTCTAGTCTAGTGTCGCCCACGCACGTGAGACAAGCCGTCTCCACCAATCAACTCGATCAATCATTACTTTTTACACAAATTGTAGACTCGATTTTATTCAAGATCAACTAATGGGATCAACATGGTATACTATATACGCTTTCTGAAAACAGCCCGAACGCAAATCGCCAAGCCTGGACTCGTCTCAGTTTCGGCACTGATATCGATCACTACTGATCTGGGAGATGCATTCCTTGCCGAAGATGTTGCATTGCAAGTGCAGCTGATTGATGCTAGCGACACCACACAGACCAAATCAAGTACTGTCTTACAAGAAGATAATACATACAAATGGGAAGCCGGAAAACGGGAATTGGCAATTTCCACCGGCTTGTTCAAAGCGCCCCGAAAAATCTCAAGGGTTGTGCTAGCAGTTGGGCCAAAGACAGCATCTACCTTGGACGCTGATCTGAGCGATGCAGAAAGAACACCGTTGGTGATTTCAGGATGGAGTGCGCCTCTTAGTCTTTCTCAGAATGGTACGGCCGAGAAAGTGATTGAAAGGCGATTTGTGCTACAGAATGACACCCAACTCAGGATATGGGAGGAGACGGGGAACAATATCGCGCGGCATATATGGTTAGCCTTTTTTTCGTGTACTCGCAGGAACTCTACTAAAAGGACTAGGGATGCTGCTCTGGCGGCTATCGTGTGTCTACAGAGTACTATCAACAGCTCCGGCACGTGCAGTATGCCGCGCCTTCAATCGCGGTTTCAGGCGATAAGCAAGAACCATCTCCAAGTCATTGAATTGGGATCTGGTTGTGGTGTCGTCGGAATCGCTCTTGCTCAGATGCTATTCGGATGCTCGGTGACACTCACAGATCGCGCAGAAGTAAACGATATCGTGACGCGCAATCTGCAGACCGCGCAGTCAGCAACTAATTCAGAAACTCGATTCAAGGTTCTTCACTGGGAGGAGGAACTCGACGCAGAGATCACCGCAGAGCCAATTGATCTTGTCTTGGTATCAGACTGCACGTATAATGCCGATAGTCTCCCAGCGTTGGTGCAAGTGCTAGATCGTCTGGTTCAGTCGTCGCCGGATGCCCTTGTGCTGGTGTCTCTGAAGAGGCGGCATGAGAGCGAGGCGGTGTTTTTTGATCTGATGCGACAATCTGCGCTGGCTGTGCTGGAAGAGTCGGTCCATTCGCTGCCGGCGGCGTATTCTGAAAAGGATAGGATTGAGATATACCTTTTTGGCAGAACAGCATAGAGACAGAAGTAATCAGAAATCTCCGATTGGCGGCGGGATCAAGTGCGTCATAGTGGGTCTAGGCCGCCTATGCGTAGTGGCCACATTTTTCAGGCAGAAACAGGTTATCCAGATTCATCGCTCGGAATATCCTGGTGATACATTCTACTATTTTTCTCTCGCTCGCACGAACACGTTGGGCCACAGCTATGCAGTGTCACAGCTAAGCTGTTCGGCTGCATGTGACATTGCACCGCCACCATCCCACTGCTCGACTTCCAGTCTGGGGGTTTGTGCCAATATCGTACCAATTTTGAGATGAAAGATAGCTGTAATCTATCAGGCTAAAGGGCATCCAAGCGGTCAAGGAACAGACAGGGCTTAAATCGCGCATCTTGACCGCAACGAAGAAAAATACACGGACGTTAGTGGATAATATCTGTAGCTGCCGGATTCTGCAATGAGCTGCATACAGCATGCACACTGCATGGAATTAGCTATCAATTTGGATGATGCTTCCTGGCCAGTCCGAGTCTCGTCTACCTCGTTCTTGTATCTTGTCAACGCGGGAATAATTATAACCTGAGAGTCGTCCTTTGAGTCATACAGGTACGAGCATAAGCTGAAAAAGCAAGCAAGAATGGACATAGTGCGTTGTTAACAATAATCGCTCATAGTGCCAGATAAACAACGTGCGTCATTCCGCCGAAGAAAAACGGCCGGGAAGACGTGGTGGTGCCTGCCCGGCCAGGCCCTGGCAGAAAAATTGTTGTGTCCCCCGCAGTCCAAGCCTTTCTTCCTCCGCCACAACCAACTTCCTTCTTCCTCTTTCTCTTCCTTTTATTCCACCATCCTCTTCCTTTCTTCGTGCTTTCTTCATCTGTCGTCTCGAATATTACTTCGTATATACTCCGTCTTTCTAGGTAAGTCACCAGCTGCAACTATTTGTCTTTAGTCTGTGACAGTCGAGCCTTGCGTCAAGTGTGCTCGTCAATGAATGCCCGTGCCCTAAGGACACACACCACCACCTCAGAATTTTCAAAATCCCGCCCACGTCAATACTCCAAACAAGTTATTGTTTCTCTGTTACATTTACCATTGCTGACGTCCAATACTCAGACTTCATTTCTTTCACACGCCTTTGGACACCAAAGGCCCTTCACCACGGCTCCCGCCGCAAACTCGCGATTCTTCCAAATTGTCGCATTGTATCGTCTTCGACAGACTCTCAACAACATCCCACCTCCTGCTGATCGCTAAGCTCTTCAACTTCGAATTCACGGGCGCGCCTTTGTCCCCCCAACCTCCGTCCGCTGACTCCCCAATTTTCTTTGAGCTGCCGCATAGGGTTACTCTGCCGGTTCTTCCTCTTCTGGGGGAAGGGTCGAGGAGGCTTAGCCCACTTTATAACAGCTGCGAATCTTTTCGCCCGCCTTAACACAACTACAACGAAATCAATTCACACATTTTATTCTTGCAGACTTCCGCATGGTTATGGCACCTTCGCTTCTTACTCCTGATGATGTATACGTTTTTAACAACTATCATCCTCATACGAAAGATCCAGATACGTCTGTGACCTATTTGGATATTGATCATGGAGTGAATGATGCTCTCGTTTTGCGGGGTCACTCCTCCCCAAAGGAGATGATACTGGGCGAATTGAAGAAACGCGTTGACCGTATTGACATTGCGGGCTGCGAGCCTGGCGAGGAGGACGCGTTTTATGTCGCAGACATGGGCGAGGTCTATCGCCAGCATATGCGGTGGAAGACGAACCTAGGCCGTGTCAAGCCTTTCTACGGTATGTCACTCTAGCCCATCACATTGTCTCTAGAACATCGACTGACCTGTACAGCCGTCAAGTGCAACCCAGACCCAGAGGTCTTGCGCCTCATGGCCAAGCTAGGCAACGGCTTCGATTGTGCTTCTAAAACTGAGATTGACCTAGCTCTCAAGACGGGTATTGACCCGAGTCGCATCATCTACGCGCAGCCGTGCAAGACTAGGTCGTACCTTCGCTACGCCCGCCAGAAAGGTGTCAAACAGATGACCTTTGACAATGCAGACGAGCTGTACAAAATCAAGAACGACTTTCCCGACGCCGAACTGTACCTGCGTATTCTGACTGATGATTCCACCAGTCTATGCCGACTTAGCATGAAGTTCGGTGCGTCTTTGGACACTGCTCGCGCGTTGTTGAATTTGGCCAAGAAACTCGAGCTTAATGTTGTTGGTGTCAGCTTTCACGTTGGATCTGGAGCTGAAGATCCAGGCGCTTTCCTCAAGGCCGCCCAGGATGCACGTTGGGTGTTTGATCAAGCTGCTGAAGTTGGCTATGAACTGCACACACTCGATGTTGGTGGGGGTTTCTGTGACGACACTTTTGAACAGTTTGCTGCTATTCTGAGCAAGGCCGTCGATGATTTGTTCCCGGCACACATTCGTATCATTGCTGAGCCAGGTCGCTACTACGTTGCAGCAGCTTTTACACTTGCCGCGAATGTCATTGCTCGTCGTGATGTGTTTGACCCACAGACTTCATCAGGCAGTTACATGATATATCTGAACGATGGTGTTTATGGCAACTTTTCCAACATCATTTTTGATCACCAACACCCGGTTGCTCAGATTTTGACATGCGCCAATGGCAGCGTACCTCCTACCCCAGGATTGACCGCCTCGGGTTCTTCCACTCCGGATCCATCCGCTGGTGATCCTCTACGTGTCCCTGCCGGGGTAGAGTATAGCATCTGGGGACCTACCTGCGACGGCATTGATGTCATCAGCTCGCAGATCGTCCTGCCGGGCTTGGTTGACGTGGGTGATTGGTTGTATTTTGAGGACATGGGCGCATACACTCGTTGCAGTGCCACCCGTTTCAACGGGTTCCCTGACAACCACGATGTCATCTATGTGTCCAGCGAGAGCGGAGCATCCGCCTTGTTAGAGTACTAGCCTTGTCTTAATCTCTGTGGATAGTTTCTGTTTTGCTTGATTTGTTTTTGCTCTTGCCTTCTTTTCTTTGCTCACGCAATAGAATAGATTATATGGTTATAAGTCGCGGGCTCATAACCGCCTAAAAGTTATGTTCATAGTCACTCTTTGTCCATAGTCGAGTTGAATTTTTGCAACGTACTAAACCAATTTTAAATAGACTTGTCTCAGTTCTATATACCATCTATCTATCTATCATATCTATATGTGCCAGTAATCTAGATCAACTTCTCCACCTTGATCTCGGAGTCTTGTGCACCCTCAACAGCGACATACGCGCCAGTTTCGAGCTTCTTCTTCCACTTCGCAGACTCGTACCGCGCAAGTATAAACGTTAGCCTAGCAACATCCGCGGT
Source organism: Talaromyces ruber (assembly GCA_022813215.1). Taxonomy (NCBI): domain Eukaryota; kingdom Fungi; phylum Ascomycota; class Eurotiomycetes; order Eurotiales; family Trichocomaceae; genus Talaromyces; species Talaromyces ruber. The sequence continues at coordinate 259,720 of JAKLMW010000023.1, read as the reverse complement.
AGATATAGATGTAGGCGTGAACGTCCATCTGCCAAATGCCCAATTGAGAATATAGGTGCTAGTCTTCGATTCTGAAGTAGTAGTGGTGCTGGATGGAGTGAGAAATGTCGGATCAGAGTTTTCAGGGACTTGGTCTGATGAGCACCGGACTGTCCCCTTGATGCGATAGACTTCTTCCTTGGAAGACGATCTGAGCAAGGACGTAAACTTGGCGAGATCTACTACGCCGTCGTCTCGTGTGGCGGGTAGCGTCAGCGACAGAACCTCCACCTCCGACTGATGATCATGTCCATGCTCATGCTCATGTTCGTGATGGCCATGGCCATCCAAGGCACCCCCCTTCGCAATTAACGCCCCATCAATCCCCAACAACACCTCCATCTCCACCCTACCCTTATCACTCTTAACCCACGGCGTCGGCGCCTCAAGCTCCAAATCTCCCAACCTATCCAAACAAACATCAAACCTCCTCTCATCCACAAGCTCCCACTTATTAAACACAATCAAATCCGTATACCTTGCCTGCATCTTCGCCGTATATGACGTATCCTCGTACCCTTGCCAATTCTCGACGTCAATCACACTAATCACCCCATCGAGCGCGAAGAACCCTTTTGTGGCTTCGTTCTCGATTGAGAGCCGATTTACTTCCATTGCTAATGTGGCTGGGAATGCGCTTCCGCTGGTCTCGATGACGATTCTGTCTGGTTGGACTTCTGTGCGGAGTTGGGTCAATGCGTCGCCCAACTGGCCGACAAGGTTGCAGCATATGCATCCGTTCAGAAGTTCGCGGACGCCGGAGATGGATTGCTCAGAGGCGAGTTGCGAGTCGATCGCGAGATCACCGAATTCGTTTTTGAGTAGAGCGAGCTTATAGGTGGAAGGTAATTGGGGGATGAGGTTGAGGAGGAGTGTCGTTTTGCCGGAGCCGAGGAAGCCGGTTAGGATTGTGATGGGGATGGGGGGTTGGATTGTCATATTTTTTTTTCCCTTCTAGTTCGCGGTTGACGACGAGGGATGAGGATGGCGGGGTTGCCGATGGGTGAGGCTGGTAATGCCTCTGTTGGGGATACGACTGGGAGCTTTCTCAATGAAAAATGCGATGGAAGAATTGGCCCAGCCCGAAAATTGCGATATATATCTCCCTCACTGTTCTAAAAAGGTGGAATGTACAGAGGATAAAGATTGACAAGAAGATAATAAATTTGATACGGGAATTATTTTTATCTCCGCTCCCCGCTTTTGATCTTCAAGGCACACCGAGAACGCCACCTGCAACATTGCATGCCATACAAGCTTGCACTTTGGGGTGTTGATGATATAAGTACAGGCTATAATATGTTAGCGTACCTTTGAATATATCAATATCGATATAGAGGTCTTTTCTCGTCGATATAGTGAGAATGTTGTTATATAAATGCAACGATCTAGGTGGGCCCATGTTACTATACGACGTCATAAGCTCTGAAACGGTCCATGCGTCTTTTCATACTTCATTTCTCCTTCCAACCTATATTCATCTACAAGATTCTATAAGCATACTCAACTCTCCGTTCTCGATAACCTCACACGCCAGGATGACTGAAAAGGAACAGATCACGAACAGCGCCATGTCTACCCACGCAGCGGGCTCAACGACGACAACGACGACCTCCAACATCGTCCAAACTGCAGATAATGTATTAAACACGGTAAGCGACAAACTTGCCGATATAACCGGACAGCACGAGACAGTCCAAAAAAGTAAGCCACCTCGTTATACACGGGAAGAATTATATCTGACGTGCATAGCCACCGCTTTCGTCGAAGAGGATATACTCAGAATCAACAAAAAAAATACAGACAGCTCGGAAGAAGAAGGCGATGTTGAAGCGGCAAAGGAGCGTGTGGATAGTGCTGGAGATGAGAAGATCGAGGAGTTTCTGAGGCATCAGACGCGGAGTTATCAGGGGTAGCTGCTATCCGTCCTTAGAGACGAGTGTGAGACATGGCTGATATGGTATATATGAAGATGAGAATGTACTATATGATTGCTCTGTGGGGGAGGTCTACGGGCAGTCGCTCCTTCCGGGTGTGCGCTGAGACGTCTCTTTCCTCGGCACCTCGTGAATTCCACTTTCACTGTACAGTCTTCAACTCTTGTATAAAAAGCGAGTCATTTGTATCTCAACCGTTTATATTGTATGATAGCAGTTTGCCATGTTTCAACAGGACTACCCCGGGCGACACAGCTTTGGCTCTCTCCCATCAAGCAACTGTACCGACGGTGTAAGAACTTCTCACATTTGCAGCTGCCCTAGACTCACACATGAAATTGCTAGTATACATGCGCCCGGACTATCTGCCACTGTGCAGCGGCAAACAATGAGCAACTCGGCCCGGACGACTCCATCTCTTCCAGAAGCTTGCCCTCTGAGCGCAGACACGCCGAGTACTTCCACCGTCCTCCTATCCTGAGCATACATCGTGAGCAGCTTATATCGAATGGATCGCCGTACTCGTTTTTTGCGTATAAGCACGACCCGAACGCCGAAGCCGAGTACTGCGAGCAATGTCAATTCTGTTCTGCGTCGTCGAAGTGGTGTGGAAGGTTACCCAGTGCTCAGATAGTCAAACTGCCTAGGTCTTTTCTTGACGATACTCTTTTGGATACAGGGCTGTACGGTGCTGAATACCTGGGAAGTATGAATGATGTGAAAGTGCAGGTGCCAGACGCGACTTGGGTGCAAGACCCTTTGATCGTCAACGCAGCTCACATCAGGTTTTCGGATGATCGGGGTCCTTTGATCAGTAGTTCAGCTTGCAGAAGTTTTGCGGATGATCTCCAAATGACGAGAGACCAACTATTTCTTGAGAATGTTTCTGTGAGTCGTCCCTCTTTGTCTCAGTTGCGATTCTGCGCACAGGTTCTTTTGCATCCGTCACCTTCATCACTTCACTAACAATCTTCAATAGAGACAGAGTCTTACTGCAAGATCTGAAGCGGGACCTTCATCGGGACTTTTATCGGCTGACATGGACCGCAACCCACCTATTGACGCAGTTCTGTATACCAACCAGCAAAATCTGTCCTCGGACAGCTTCCGACAGCTCAGTAGGGTTCCTCAAGAGCGCGCCCACGGAACTATCTATCTCAAATCTTACCGCGATGTGAGAACGACAAAAAATGAACACCTGGCCATAGAAGAGGGCTCGCTTGTCATCTCCATCGCACCGTATTTTACGGACTTGTCACAGCAGCTGACTCACTCAGACGAGTTTGAGTTACGCATCGGAGAGGTCTACGTCGTCTCTCGCATGTACGCCGACATGTGGGCTCTCTGTGTCCGCCTCAGAAACTCAGAGGGTGTAGCTGATGTCAAGATTGACGACCTCAAAGACTCGCCCAACATCAAGTTCATCCCTCTATGCGCGGTGACACTGGCTTCCCATTTCTCTGCGTTTTATAGACGTTGTGCCACCTACCGCGACAACCCCCCGTACACTAGGTTTTTTCCTGCTGGAGGTAGTCTCATTACTCCACCTCGCCGTAAAGAATCTTTGCTGGTGAGTCGCCAGTACTTTACAGAATGCACCCACCAGATTTCTTTCTCTCTACCTCCAATTGTGTACACTCTCTGTCATGCGCCAAGGAAAATGCAAGCTGGTCTTGCCTACGAGCCACTAGACTATGGGACTGAAAGTCAGAAGGAGGAAACCGCAGCCGAAGCTGTAGTCGATGACCACAAAAAACAGCAGCACGGGACTCTTGGACAACGCTTCTGGGCAATGTTTGCAGAGAAAAAGTTAAAATCATCAGACGCAGGAAAACAGCAAGAGACCTCCCCGAGCAACGATGGTCTCGGTTCAGGTGGGAAAACGATTCACACAAAGTCAACCGAAGTCCCCCCGGACCACGATGACGATCAAGACGCTGCAGAAGACAAAGGAAAACAGCCAGAGGTCTCCCAGAAAAACGCTGGCCCCGAGTCAGGAGGAAAAATAAATCATCCAAAGTCAACAGAAGTCTCCAAAGACCACGATCAAGATGCTGCAGGAGACGGTTCAGGAGACACAGCTGGCAATGAAGCTGGCAACGGAAACAAAGTCAGCAAGCGCAAGAGCGTCCGCAATTTTCTCTCTCGATCCATGCGCATTAAGAATGGAAATACCAGGGTCGAGGTCTGATGTTTACCCCCTATGCACGATTCGCACCGAGGCTGAATGAATAGTACTTCAATCCTGTGTGGTTGAAGTTGAATATTCTCTTTCTGATGATTGTTATTTGGGCATTTTGATGTTGCCGAGGCCCAGTATCTAATTGCACTGCATGTACCTACCCGGATATGACGACTGCACCAAGCTCGACGTCTCCTTAATAAGTTCAACAAAAGATTCCAGTTCTATGGATTAGGATAATATTATCAATTTGTTTTCAAAGAAACTTGGAGATGAACGATGTCAGTAAAGTAGGTAACAAACGCGATATGAAATTGATGGGTATAGTACACGCTGATAGACACACATGCAAAATCAACATACCAGCCTCAGCCCTAAAAGGTATTGAATATATATTATACAATTAAAAAAGTATATGACCCCAAAACAAAGAAATCAACAGAATCAAAAGAAGAGAAGAGAAGAGAGGAGAAAACTACAACCACAAAATCCACCTCACCCCCTTGACAACTCCCTTCCCAATACCCCTAATAACCTTGAACACCATCACAATCAACCAAAGCCACCACATAACGCCCACAAGCGTCCACTCCAACAACGAGAACCCGATTCTTCTAATCGACCTTAGCCGACGATTGCGTTTTCGTAGTCCCTTGTCGAGGGTATCGCTGAGCTGTTTGATTTCAAGTGTACTTGTTGTATTGAGTCGCGTACTCAGCGCCTCTGCCTCGAGGGCTGCGGTGCGTACGCGGGGAGTAAGGTGGTTTGAGATGAAGTCTTCCAGTGTAGAGATCTCCTTTTCCAGGGGTAGAAGGGTGGATTTGGTGAAGAGGTACATGGATTTGTTGAGACCCGTTTTTGTGTTCTCGAGGCGTTCGAGGAGGTTGCGCGCTGCGTAGTTGAACTCGTCGATTCGGGGTAGGGAGTGTGGAATGGGTGCTTGGGCGTCGACGAGGCTTCGGATTAGGAATTGGGGTGGTGGGGTGATGGATGGGTCGCGAGGCTTTTCGTATCGTTGGACAATTTCACTTGCTTTGACGCCGGAGGAGAGCAGTAAAGCTTGGCAGCGCAGTATTTCACGTTTCTGGAGGAGGATTGTGTCGCTTAATGTTGGCACGCTGCGGTCTGATAAGCTCCAGCCGTGACTGCCTGTGGTTACGGTTGGGCGGTGGTGGCGGTTGGTCGTTGTTGATGCCTCTGCGTTTGCGAGTCCGGTTACGGGAGGTCGGACTGAGCGTCCGACTCCGGGGTGGGCAGCGTCGGTGGTGATTTCATCATCGTGTTTGTGCAGTTTTGAGTTGAGATCTTTGCTGGAAGGAGGTATAAATCCGTAACTCCCCCGCCGTTCGCTGTAGGGTGTAGCATCTACAGATGATGGCGCAAGATCTGGGTGTGCTCTAACGAAGTGCACGTCACTGACCCGGCTGCTCTCTGGTTGCTGATAATAAGGCCCCTCCTGGTCGTTGATGCGAAAAGATGGTCCGATTGTAGGCAGGTTAGACAAGAATGTCTTTGTCCGTCCATTCGGCTTGCGCCATGGTAGACCAGTTTCCTCATCTGAGAACGTACTTCCTCTGCGCAGAGAGTTCCGCTTGCTAGGCGTCGATTCTCCCTCGCTCCGTTCTTCGTCCGAATCATGAAGATCAGATACAATGCTCGATGCATAGGACGACTGCCGTGAATGCCCACCCCCGTCTTTCCGGCGTATCATGTCTCCGACTTTGGAAACCTCACTTCCCACAATTTCGGCAATTCGACTGTTTTTCAAGAAGCCTTTGAGCCTCGACTCGTGGCTTCCATACGGCTTGAAGGAGCCAGGGGGGTCGTTTCGTCGGAAATCGTCAAGCAGTATGTCATCGTGGCCAAGCGGTGTTTCAGGCATGAAGCTCGGTTCTAAAGCCCGCGGGCTGACGTTATCCCTGGGACTAGAATCAACCGTTGGTCTCTTGCGTACATTTGAATCTCCCAAAGGATTTCCATCAAGTCCTTCTTCTGTGTGAATGTGACGGCGAGGTTTTGCTTTTTCATGTAACGTCTCCATGATGCGCGGGAACCGTTTTTGAGGTGAAGGCGAACGACTAGACGGCGGCGAAAGATTGACGGTAATGCTTGGGAATATCGGGCCCTGAGCCGGGGAATTCGGCGCGGTACTGTCCATTTCGTCAAGAGACATTCGACGCTCCTCTTTGCCTGTAACACTGCCTGCTGGTGATATCAGCATCTGGGACTTGTCGACATCAGCCTTGACCGAAGATGGATGCGAAATTGGTTTAGAGCGCTTGGAAGCTGCATTCGAAAGATCAGAATGACCATGAAGTACTCTATGCAATTTCTCGGCCTGCAAAACAGTTTCGGCTTTCATCTTTGCCTTTCTGCTTATACGCCGCGTTCTGCCTCGCGGCACCATGTCATCACTGCTCGAGTCGCCTGATATGCTACTTGAGCGTGTCCATTTGGGTGCATAGCTGACGTGGCTGCGGGGTGTGGCATGTCCATTAGATACTTTCGCCAAATGCTCATGACTTTCTCGTCTGTCAAGCTTAGTAGTACTAAAGCTTGGTAAATTGACGGATTGTTCTGTTGGTATGACTTCATTCTGTCGAGGTGGCTCTAAGCTTTCAATAGACGGACGAGATCCGGCAAATTTCAGCTTTGAAGAATCTGGATACAATTTCCCACCCTCTCTGTCACATATCTTCAATTTGTTCAGCCCGCTCTCAACCCAGACTGCATCCGCAAATAGCTCTGCTGGGGTAATGGCCCAGTCCAGCCGCCGCCGGTGCACCTTTGTCGTACCAGACCGATTCAATCCTCGTACGCTGGACGGTGGCGACGTCGTCTGCCACGACTCCTGCTGTTCCACCGATCCCACTTCACGGCAACCATCAAAAGGCGGAAGTGCTATACATTGATACGGGTCATTGCTGTTTTTCTGGTGGGCCGCTTCAACCGATGAAAGCCATTCTTCAACCCTTGGTACATCTTGCCATTCTTCTGAATCGGTGGTACTAGAGTTTTTCTCTCGTACGCGGATTTTCCTGTTCCGGATGGATTGAAGAGGATTATATGCCCTGCCACCGGTAGATTGTACGCTGTAGGGTGAATGCTGAAGCGGAGGCAAGTAAGACAGCAGCTCCAAATACTTTGAAAATAATTCAAAATGCCTTTTTGCCTTTTCAATCCTGACCAATGTCGCTTGAGAACATGCAATATCCACATCCTGTGTGTCGGAAATCGGTAACATTCCAGCAATCCCATTTTTGTTCAATCCTTGTGGTATCGATGGCGTTGAGGGACCAGAATTTCGAGGTAGCCTATTTTCTGAGTATAAACTAGAGTGTCGTGGCACCTTGTTCCCTGCTAGAGGCCTAGCATTGTCGGCAGATGAAAATAATCCCTGACTGTTTGATATATTCCGATGAATGCCTGGCAACGGGCTCGAAGGTGCACGCCCAGCATTAGTCGCCCTCCTCCTTGATTCACTCAAATTCAGTGCAAGGTTGACGATCTGCACCTGATCTGTATCCAATTCAACATTCGACGAATATGAGTTGCGAGAGGAGGCATGTCTCGAAGCTACAGCCTCGTTCTGACTAGAATCATGACCTTCAGAAGTAGACACATTCGTCACCGCAGCCAATGGAGACGTTCGCAATGACCCTCTCAACTGATATTTCCCCCGATCAGATGTCGCTCTCTTCTTCGGGACTATGATATCATCGTCAACGTGTCGGCGTTTTTCGCTATCCACCGCATGCGTTCGCTGCATAGAGCTGCCATGTCGCGGATTCGTATATACGGAGTCAAGCAAGAAGCCACTACCAGATGTCCGGTTTCTCTTTGTCCTGCCATTCGGTTGACTCGTATCCCTGGAATTACGACCAAGTGTTGTACCCTCCAATTCTGGCGCCGTACCGGGGCTGCTTTCCATCTGTGTAACCCCTTATTTATCGTGTCGTGCCCTAACACTCCTCTTCCACGTCGATAAACTCAGTATAACTGTATCGATACAGGCAAGCCGTCTTCAAGCCATCTCGTGTTTGAGTTGACGGTGGGTCGCCGCGCGGGTGCGATAAAATGAGGCGATGATTTTGCCGTCCAAAGGTATAGGATGCACAATGTAATTCTGTTTATGATACTTGTGCGAAAAGGAAGATTGCTTCAAATGATAATCGACAGTTGCAAGTGACAGATAGGGATCACCTGCGGACTTTCATGTGAGTCGGCCGGTTGACGGCGGGCAATGCAAACAGTGCAAACTAAACAATCAGCTGTTTTGCCCATTTAGATAGAACAGGCTACCACAACACCTCCTTCTCATCAGTCATACTACGCGTTTCAGTAAAAAGCACACACCGTTTTATCCTTTCGCGGGGGCGCTTGAAAATATATCAACAGGACGTAGTATTGGAAATTTGCGCTCCTTTTAGCATTCAGGATCCTCAAATCGTTCTTTTCGCCCGGCCAGAGTCCACATTCATCCATGCCAGAACCCTGAACAGGATTCAGGAATAAACTATCTCCAGCAGAAATACACTCATGGCTCCTATTAAGGCCTCATCTTCAATTCCCGCCACCACGTTTCACCTCTTCCCTTGGCTACCAATCGAGTTGCGTCTCGAGATTTGGCGCCTATGTTTACCGCACCGTGTTTGTGAGAAAGACGTGGCCTGCTCCTACATCTTATTTAATCTCCTAGATAACTCTGAACCAGCACCGTGCTTCCTCTATCAAACAACCAAAGTGAATGGTCGGCCACCTGTCATCACTCGCGTATGTCACGAGTCACGTGCAGTTGCCTTGAAGGCTGGGGGATACTACGAGTTTTATGACACCGAAGATTGTGACACTGAGGCCTCAGATAAGAAGCCTTATTGGGACGCTGTGAATTGTATCAAGGAAGCATGGTTCGACCCAACGCGAGACGTAACGCACCTTCATTGGGAGCCCAATTACCAACGAGAGTTCTTTTGTATTGGCTCTCCGCTCAAAAGCCTTGCATGGGATGCATCTCGAGCAGCCGGGGGTGGGTCTTTCACAGTTGATTTTTTTCAGAATATAACTTTTCGCAAGGCGGAGCTGATCGACTTCGTCAAGCAGATGCCCAGCTGGAAGGTTGTTATGCGTGTGATCGTTATTCATGCTGACTTTGCTACTGCTGCGAGCACAGGCTTGTTTGGGCTTCTGGGCGATGCACCTGTGCAGCTTGTTGACGTGTACGATGAAGCAAAAGTTGACGCTTTGTGGAAGATGGCCGAGGAATGCGAATCCATAGAGCTAGTCACTGTCTGCCAGGGCTTTCATCGAATATCTGCAATGGCGTACCATCAGATACTAAGAGATATCATTTCTTACAAACTACGCTTCGAGGATGACTTCAACGCCGACGCCGAGGATGTGATCTCCCGAATGCGTCCGGTCATTATGTTCCGATTATGTACTGAGATGTGCAATCGCATCGGTTCTGCTGCCAAAAACCGAGCTTGGCCCGTTTGAGGAGTGGGTGTGGCCTAGGACGACATCAAAGATTAGCTAAGGAGAGATCTTGACCGCGAGTGTGGGTACTCACCGGACTGTATAGATTATTCCAACGAAGGTGAACTCCTCAGGCAGCCACTCAAACCCCAATGAGCTTATGCTATTGTTTTCAGCTTTTCTTCATGTCAGGGGGGTTTGAAGGTAAGTCGGTAGGTATCGGTTGGTATATTGATCAATCCATTACTGTGACGTTCTAGTTCTACTGAGCCCATTAGTTCCTACAGCACTTGTTATCACCCCCAGTGAATGAAGGGTTGTAAGATCGTTGACAGGCATATATGATGCGAGACTTCGAGTAGAAGAGCCACTTACAAATGAGCTGGAAACAATTATGGCAACATCGCCAACCGGCATATACCTATTTCGGTTATAGTCTGGTTGTCATTAATGACACAATGAAAAAGGGTTTCTTGCCAATCAGGGCTTTGAATTTGCAATCAATCTCAAAAGGGCTTTTTTGCCTGAGTCGGCTCGTCAATGTAGCGTGCCGTTGAAAGCGCAAGCCCTAATTGCCTACATTGAGTCACCTGCCTAAACAATCAATACAAATCAATTACCAGCGATCCCACTCTCCCGTTATACGTATACTCAATACCAATAAACAAAGGCTATCTGAAAATGCAGTTCTATAAACTATATGTTGTAGAAAGACCTACTCAGAACATAGGAAATGAATCATATTGTTTGGGGGTCTACATGTGGCGAAAGTTATATTTTACACTTTTTAATCACAACAAACAGCAAGAAAATTAATCAAGACTCGACTCGTAGACATTGCAGACGAGCCTCGGTCTCCATCACCTATAATTCTATTAGTTCGTGTTTCAGAAAAGGAGGGGATGAAGTAGGCATACCTCTAGAGCTTGCTTCACTTCAAGCACGCGTCGTACATCCGCAAGCCAGTCCTTGCTCAATATCTTGGCCCAGCCCTGGAGTGTGTTCATTTCTCGAGCAGCTGCGTCAAGGTTTCCTTCTTCCAACAGATTCTCTGTTCGCACAAGCACACTCTCGACGTCATCGCCGTCGGTCACGGCATCGCGCTTGAACATGACTTTGCTGAGAACAAAGCTGGCGGCATGGCTGGCGATACCGGCATCCTCGGGAAGGAGGCTAGCCTTTCGGACTTCGCCGGCAACGCGGCGGAATCGTTCAATGATTTGGGAAGATGTAGGGATACCGCGCTGGTAGGCAGTAGGGTTGATGGACGCAATGGCAGCGGCGACGACGGGGTCATCAGCAGCGAGTTCCTTCACAGCAACGAGTTCGCGAACGAAAGGTTTGGCAACGGTAGAGCTTTCAAGTACTGAACGGACAGCGTCAACGGCGACCTGGAGTTGTTGGGTTTTCAGGTTGCTTTCAATGACGTCGCTCCAGTCTGTGGTGAGTTTCTCAAGCTGGCTGACGTTGGCAGTCAACTCGCTGATCTTGCTTAGACGACCGTCACGTTCTCGCTCAACCAACTCCTTGACGTCATTCAAGTATTTGCGGTTCAATTCGATTGCTTGCTCCACAAGCTCATTCTTCAAGCGTTGCTCAGCCAATTCCTGTGCTCTTGAAAGTTCGGTCTGAATCTTATCCTGGTATGCGCGCACAAGCTTTTCCCGCTCAGCTTCGAACTCTTCGCGGAATTGGGCGGCCTCTGCGGCACGAGCCTGTTCAATCTGCTGCATGAGCTTTTTGGCGGATTCATCGAAAAGCGCATGTGCCTTTTCAACCTCTTCCTTGGCTGCCCTCTCAGCATCGGCGCGGAGGGAGATAATCTTTTCGCCAATGCTTTCTAGCTCAGTACGGACTCTGGAGACAGGTGCAGCGTATTTGGCAGCAGCACCCTCATCAGCGCCAATAACTGTAATTATATCGTTGAATATTCTAACAAGTTCCTGAACGACCGGTTCATCGGCACCTTCGACCTTAATCAACTCAAGGGTGGTGGGTGTAGCGATGGCAGGAATCCGGGGTTCTTCCTCGGGTGCTGTAGGAGTTGCAGCCTCTTTCTCTTTCATAACAGGAGCCTTCTTCTCGGCATGGTCTTCCTTGGCCTTGGTTACGGTTTTAGAGGCAGGAGTATCCTTGGACACGTCAACAGCGCTGTTATGGGGTCCTTTCTGAGTCAGGCTAGCACCGTCGGCTTCTTCCTCTGTAACCTTCCAAGACAATCCGCTCTTGCTAGGAATAGTGACTCTTTGCGCTTCCTCCTTGTGGATTGGAGGAAGACGGTTGGTGTGTCTCGTGGCATTGGGGAAACGACGGTAAAAATCGCGTTCCTCGAAGTAAAGAACGGACTCTTCGCCGTATGGTACGTATTCGGTGAAGAAGTCGTGGAAATTGTCCGACTTCAAAGCAAGAAAGACACCACCGCCGTAAGCTATACCTGATGTGAGGATGAGATAGAAGAGGAACCGTCGGAAACGCCCTTTTCTCTTGGGTGTAGGTGGCGGAACTGGGCTGCTGCTCGGGGTTTCCACCGGCGGTTGAGGTGGTTGTATAGAAGTTGGAGGAGAAGTCTGAACCTGCGCAGTGGGCGTCGTAGTAACCGGGTTAACAGTCTGAGGAGGGACTACCGAGTTTGATTCAGGCGTCACCGGTGTCGGACTGCTTGGCTGGACATTCTTTGGGTCTGCGAAAAATCTCTATGATGACAGATGAAACGTCAGTAGATCCATTGGATACCTCAATGGGGTGGAGGACTCGGTACCTGGCCGGTGGTGATGCGGTTGCTTGCAATGGGATTCGCAAGCAATTGCGTCGCACTTCGCTGTCTGCTCGCAGACAGCAGCCGAGTCTGAGTTGACAATACCGAGTAGCGCAGCATAGCGGGCTGCCCTCCCTGATGTCGGCTGAGTAAGTGGTAGATGGAAGGAGTTGTTGTTGTGGTAGGCAAGTCCTGTGAAGTGACGGAAGATTGTTGCATTTTACGATCTGCTCCGAGCGGGCTACGATTGGTGCCGGCTGGGTCACAGCGGGTACCTAGGCAAGGCCGTCCCGAGCTGGAAAACTATGACCTCAACGATTCTCGCTGCTATGCTTTCATATCTTTATTGCGTAGAACTGCTCAAAAATATAGAATGTTATTCGTCGCAATTAATTACAGCAGCCCGACAACACCTGCCCGAGCCATTCACTAACGACAGACAGATCTAGTGAAGAGGATGCCGCGGAGTCCATTGTATGAAATACGAGAGATAGGAAATAAGAAGTAGCTCGAGTAGCTTGACAAACGAAGAAATCTGACCAAAAACAGGTATAACGACGCCGTCGGAAAAAGGATGAACAGTAGACATAAAGATAAGATGAAATACAGCAAGAAAAGGGATCAACATCAAACAGCAAGTTGGTTGGCTTGTATTCCACTGGCCTAAATTCCATTGCAAAAGCAAGCGAGGTCAACCAGTTATGTGTGCACTGAAAGGGAAGATGCACCATATAAAAGAAGAGGAAGCTGAGGAAGCCGGATGTGGACTGAATTATTGTGCCTGCTGGGCTCCACAGAATTAGAACCCTGTCACGGTCGCAGCAACTTGATAGGGCATGTACTATGCATACATATCGCAGGATGTGTCAAGAAAGAAACCTCGCCGTTCGGAAAGTGCGAGTAGATAAATTAACAGCTGCAACCATTAGCTCCCTGTGTGCCGGAAGCCTCCGGTCGAAGATCGACACCAGGTCTGGCGTTGGTTCGCAGATTGCGTGGTCCTGCTTGGTCGAGCGGCAACTTCTTTGCAATGGCAGTAAACAATTCCTTCACGTTGGTGGTGGTCTTGGCCGATGTCTCGAAAAAGAGTAATCCAGCCTCCTTGGCATATGCCTCCGCATCTGCAGTCGCGATGGCACGCTTGTCGGGGTTCTCAGTTACCAAGTCCAGCTTATTTCCGGCTAGGGCGATGATGATATTCTCATTCGCTTGACGCTGCAATTCCTTGACCCACGATTTGGCCTTATCAAGTGATGCCTGAGAGATATAAGATTAGTCGGGACGGTAACCACAGAGGCATAAAGCAGAACAAACCGATTGTGTGATATCATATACGACGACGGCACAGTTTGCGTTCCTATAGTACATGGGCGCTAATGACTTGTATCGCTCTTGGCCTGCTGTGTCCCAGATTTCGAACTTGACTGTCGTATTCTCGTCCAAAGAGATGGTCTGTGTTAGGAAGGCGGCGCCGATCGTGGATTCTCTGTAATCATCAAATTGATCCTATGAACGTAAGCATCTCCCTCATATCGTCGTAGTGCGGCAGAAGTACCGACCTTGACAAATCGAAGGACCAAGGAACTCTGTACTCGTCATTCATGATTAGCATAAGATAGCCGCCGACCGAACGAGAAAGCCTAATTTTACCTTTCCAACAGCAGATTCACCTGGAGCATATCAAGTCAGTAAGTAGTTTCATATTTTATACCAAAAGGGAAACCAACCAAGCAAGACGAGTTTGAACTGGGCGAATCTCGCACCAGGGCGACCTCCAACTGGTGCTCTCGCAGCCATATCTTCGGTATCTGGACGGCGGTATTATTGTTCGAGAATAGGACGGATAAAGGTCCTCAGCTACTCAAGAGAGAAGCTTATCGTATATGCGTCGTCAAGGAGGATAGGGGTGTAGGGCGTCGTCGGGTGGTTGAGGTGAGATGCAATGAGGGAGTGATGGCGGCGGCCTGGTCTGTTTCTGGCTGTCTGCGGGATGACGGAGGCAACTGACCATCATGCACTAGCCACAGGGCTGGTCCTGCCACTGTGGCACAGGACTAGTGCTGTCTAATCCGTATTTGCACTATTTGCATTGTGCAGTATACAGCACGTGACCTAGGACATTTACTGAACAAGGAATCACGTGATATTGAGCGTCACGTGCAGCCATACAGTCCGTCACAAATATATTGCCCCATCAAGGGAATCTCTTTTTGGTAAAGCGGTATTTTACTTCCGACTACATTCATAGTTACACTACTCCATACTATAAGCCGAAATCAAGTTTCTGAGAAATTGAGTGGGAACGCGTAATGTATTGTACTGTGTGTCTAACTAAAAGAGTGAAATTATCTGGCATAGGCTGCCATACAGGATTATTATGCAAAGCTATGCACGCTAGTTTAGTAAGGGGGTTTCTTGGCAACACTTTGTACGTAGAGAGGCATGCTTGCCATCCAATGAGAGCAGGTGAGTGGAGTTATGCGCTGTATCCGCCGTATTTGGGATAGCGGTAAAGTAATCCTGTCAGTTTCTTACACCCATCTTTTGTTCTACACAAGACTCCAGACAGGCCTACCTTGCTCCAATCCTCCACTCACAGGCCTCCTGTTGTGCGGTGTGTTCTGCCGAACTAGCTGCTGCAATAGGCTTGTGGATTGACTGTTTATCCTTCATTCTACGTTCTAGAATCTAGTAATAGAAATGGATTCTGAGGAGACGCAATCTCGCGGACAAGTATAGAGGAACTAACTCCATTTATGAAAGCAATGCCGAATACTGGAAGACCCAGCAAAGGCTGCTTTTCCTGTCGACAGCGCCGGATTAGGGTCAGTCAGATGCCATGTAATCGAGGTCATTATTGATGTTTGGCAGTGCGATCTGGCGCGTCCAGAGTGCACACAATGCACACGACAACGCTTTAAATGCCCCGGGTACCGCGATGAAACCAGTATGTATTTCCGAAATGTAAAATTATCTTCATTTGAACAAAAAACACGTCCCGGCCGGAGAATGAAGCTGCGCTACGACCAACCTGAAGCCACAGGAGGGACGACCAGAGATACCGATAAATGTTTACCAGCTGAGCTGCCCCAAATATGGAGCCAGCATGTCATTCCACTTGTCCTAGACAAGTTCTCGATTGGTCTAAAGACTAGCAACATCTTTGCCACAGTCACTCGGATGGTTTCAATGGCCAAGCAGGGTTCTCCAGTATACGCTGTCTCCGACGCTGTCGCCTGTGCTTATCGGGCAAGCGTTACAGGCTCTGCTGATGCAAGGTCGAATATGGTTCATGCATACGGAAATGCCCTACGGACAGTGAAGACGGCTTTAGATGATCCGGTGGAGTATAAGGAAGACAGTACTCTATTAGCTGTGTGGATGTTTGTCGTCTATGAGGTATTTCTTGTTCTGCTATGGTCTTTTGTCTTCTAACACTTCTGACAGTTCCTCTCGAATGCGCGTCTCACTACGATTGCAGGCTCCGAACAGGGAGATCGACACTGCCAGGGAATGGCTTCGTTAATTGCTCTGCGTGGCCCCGAACAGTATACTATACGACCGGGACGGGATCTCGTCTGGTACGTGTGTCATTGCACAGTAAGTCAAATCGAGAATAACTACACTTGACATACTCTTAAAGTCCATAGCAAGCAAAAGCACTCATTGCCAGACGAGAATCTCCTCCTGAGGTCCTGAGTTGGCTCCATCGATTAGACAGCCAAACATCCGAATACGATTTAATTCAAACATGCACATTTTCGTACCACTGCACTCAGCTCTGCAGTCAAATCAAAGGATTACTTCTTGGTTCTCCGGAGCAGCTGGTAAACAATACATCCTCAATCATACAGCAGATGGAAGAGATTGAGAAAATAAGACCTGCGCTAAACACGAGCACTGCATCCTCCGGTGTTTTAGTCTACCAAGGGAACTTCCAATTACATCTCTCTGCGAGCGTGTTGATGTTTCTATCTATGGCGACTCAAGCAGACGCCTCATTACAGCAACGAGCTCATTCAATCTCAGCTCGGCAACACTGTATCTCTGAGTTCCAGAAAACAGCATCGAGTATTTTGATGAAGGACTACCATTCTATCGGCTGGGGAGATACAATTATGGTATTGGCTGGTCTAAATACTATTGCGACGTCCCATGTTTCATTGCCTCTGCAGAGAGATGCGGCGCGGAGGATACTGGGTGTTGTGAAAGAACAGTCGGGTTTTAGAATTGGGAATGCTTAATGTAATTTCCAGCCTCTGTCAGAGGGGTGGTTTTTGTTGTTTGTGGTACGTATCATTCTCTCGTAAATTTATAGAAATCACTGCGCGTAGGTATTTTTTATTTTGCCTATAATCTTGATTGTAAATACTGGATTCAAAGGATAAAACACACAACTGGCGTCGAGTATCCATGTCAACACGACGGACGGTTCAAAATCAAAGAGCAAACGCGGAAGCCCTGACGGTACAAAAATGATGCAAAACACCTCATTTTTTACCTCAAGGATGTCGATTGATGCCATGTGGTAATCACAGCTCGCTGTTAATAGAACCACATGCCATCCTGACACAACTTTCCTTCTTGCTCAATCCTGTCCATACAGCTCTTAATCCGCTTCACGACATGTTCTGCATAGCCCGGCCCAACTGGAGGTTTAGGCACCGCGTGGTCCATCCGCAGCCAGGGTACAGAGCTGATTCCCTGACAGGCTTGATACATTGCATCGATCTCCGCATCAGTATACACACCTCCTATACAGACAGCTACAGGTGGGGAAGAGTCTCCGTTGAGTCTGTCGACGGAGGATGTCTGGCCTTGTAGGATGAGCGGTATGTTGGCTATTCCAGAGTCACTGCTCGTGATATGGTAGGCAACTAAGTATGATTGTTAGACATCTTCTGGGTTATGTAGGTTCTTGGTAATCAGAGGAACATCTTACTCTCATATTGTGGCAAGTATAGAGGTTGAATGGCATTGAAGACCCGTGGATCGGCACTGCCGCAGGCAATGATAGGGAGAGACATTGTAGAATGTAATTTTTCAACAGAGAGAGTTAAGCTACTCTTCAGCTACCTAGTTGGACATGGGATTTTGATCTTCTATTTATATTATCTTATATTTTGTTGCTCGTGCTGACAACGACCTGTTATTGGCCTCACGCATCACTTGCCAAAAGAGGCTAGCTAAAAACTACATGTATGCAGACGACTTTATGTCCAATCATTCATGTTCCTTTTTATCACTTAATTACCTGGATATCTAGTACAGATATCCCATGCATCTTACGCAGAATCCTACCCGTGCTTTGGAGTTTAGGCTTATTGCATGAACGACATTTGAAGCCTTAGGGCTTCTCTCAGCTCCGCCACGCCACGCTCAGATATTCAAGTGAGTGATGGGCTTCTTCGGGGCTTTCATTCGCTGTCAACGGAGTCACAGCTGCTCATTTTTGGCTAACAATGACATCTTGTGGATTCTTATGTGCCTATGTGATTGAACACGACACTCGGGACAAGAGATGCAGCTTCTGATGTACCCACTCAGTTATTTGAGTATACAGCCTGGTCCTGGATAGAGAACCTATTGGAGAGGGTGAACGGTGTAAGCCCCACTGTAAAGCTTCAACTCTGCATTTATTGGCTCCGTCTTGGGCTTGCAATCATACCTGGAATCTCAACACGAGCACAGGTAGGCTCATATTGCTAGGTGCATTATAGAGTACCAATAGACCTGATCTTGTGCAAGATCCTGGAGGTACTAGAAACTTACGTACATAGTATAACGATCTGTTGCCGGCGCCAGGCACTTACATAAGCAAGCCAAGCACGGCTGCGAATCACGACGGTAACTTCATAACATCGCCTATCATAACATTCCGGTGGCTGTTTTTTCGCTCTTTAATGTTCCATTACAGCTGATAAGCTGTCGACACTCGCTTGATTATTTACCAGGTCTCTGCCAAGCCTAGCGATCTTTAACCTATTCTCGATTTTTGATTTCTTCGCTGCTTGCCCAAGTCAGCGAAGTGTTGATAGGCATCATGGCACGCCCCATACTACCATTCAAGGATATCAACATCCATTCCTCTCCCTCTCACTACGCATTCACTTCGCCCTCTACACCGAATGCTCCGACTCTGGTGGTGGACCGGCCGAACGGCGATTTGCGCCTGAACGATGGTATTCTCCTCGGCTCGAAACGAGTGTCTAGCATTGCTGGAATTCTCGGTATCATCAAGTTGAAGCTAGGTACTAGATGGCTTTTCACAATCGCACGATGTCACCGCTAATATTCCTTACTTGCAGACAAGTATATTATCATCGTTACCAAAGCACAGCCGATGGGCCGCCTCCAAGGCCATATGGTATACAAAGTTGTCGCGACCGAATTCCTGCCTCTCCGCGAGCGCCCGCTGCACGACAAGGATGAAGACACATATCTCGCTCTTTTGAAAGACTTGATCCGAACTGGGCCCATGTACTTTTCGTATTCCCTCGACATTACAAACAGCTTTCAGCGACAGTCGCAGAGTGATCCGAGTACCCCGCTATGGAGACGAGCCGACGACCGCTTCTTCTGGAATCGTTTCATCCAGTCGGACTTGATTGACTTCTGTGTTGGTACGAGCGATACGACTGGAACAAGATATAGTCCGCAACCCGGCGTCGATCCCTATATCCTCCCTGTTATTTTCGGCATGCTGCGCATCACGCCTGCTCGGGTCAAGAATACCTCCTTCACCTTCGCTTTGATCACACGGAGGTCGAGACATAGAGGCGGTACTCGCTATTTCTCCCGTGGCATCGACGAGAATGGAAATGTGTCCAACTACAATGAAACAGAACAGATTGTGATTTTGAACGATACTACTGGTGGCCTGACTGGTTTTGCTGGTGGTCAGGGCCTGCCCAGCGGAAAATCAGAAGAGCCTGGTCGTGACTTGCAGGTGTTTTCGTTTATTCAAACGAGAGGAAGCGTTCCCGTTTTTTGGTCCGAGGTGAACAACCTTAAGTACACGCCGAAGCTCCAAGTCAGAAGTGTGGAAACAGCTATTGAGGCTGCACAGAAACACTTTGCTCAACAGATTCAATATTACGGTGATAATTACCTGGTGAATCTGGTGAATCAGAAAGGCAGAGAAGAGCGAGTCAAGAAGGCCTACGAGCAGCTAGTCCGTACATTGGTATCATCGCCAGGAGAGACGTCCGAACAAGATCAGCCACGCACTGACGAGAAAGTACACATCGTTGAATCTGAGCGAAGAAAGCAGCTTCTGGACCGAATCCATTATATTTACTTTGACTTTCACAACGAGACTAAAGGTCTACAATGGCACCGCGCACAACTTCTTTTAGATCGACTTCAAGATGGGCTCATGCGCGGCCAATACTTCCGAGGCATTGAGAGCCCTGGTGATGCCAACGGGCGTTTGGAAGTCCGGACTCAGCAGAGCAGTGTTGTACGAACTAACTGCATGGATTGCCTCGATCGTACGAACGTCGTACAGAGTATGCTTGGTCGCTGGACGATAAGCCGTCAATTGATGGATGCTGGCGTTCTGCGACCGGGAGAGGCTGCAAGCGACGATCCCGAATTTGAGAACATCTTCCGCAATATCTGGGCTGACAATGCCGACGTTGTTTCAAAAGCTTACTCTGGCACTGGAGCTTTGAAGACCGATTTCACACGCACAGGCCAACGTACGCGCGCCGGAATGTTGCAGGATTTCTCGAATTCAGTCACTCGTTACGTTCGCAATAATTTTATGGATGGTCCTCGCCAAGATGGGTTCGACTTGTTCCTCGGCACTTATTTGCCGCAAGATTCGGCGTTGGGCAGTCTGTTGCTTTTCATTGATCGCCGACCCGTCATTATCCAGGCGATTCCATACCTTCTGGCAGCAAGTGTTTTCATGGTGCTGGTTGCCATGTTCACCCGCCGCCTGCCGGATGCTGCAGTTTGGCCATTAAGGATATTCACTCTCGTCTGGATAGTTATTGGCGCATGGACATCACACTTTATATTTAGCCATGGAATGCTCTATGTAAGTTTCAAGTTTGACATTCTCATTCTTCCAGCAGCTGACGGTATCGCAGGTCAACTGGCCCAAGCTTAATACGCCGAGTGCAGCTTCAGAAGGCTACCAGGAAGCTCTCAACCATGCCCGCTCTGATAAACTCATTGGCCGTCTTTTGGTCAACAAGCGACACCAGCGCGGTTTCAGTAATGCCCGCTTGGGTTACTTGGAGGAGGGGAAGAAGAGGCTTGAGTAGACTTCTCGTTTACCGTATGCTTCACGTTGTTGGGGTATACTATCTACCGCGACGCAGTTTCTCTTTCTTTCTAGTGTCGTGCGACTTTTATCATCTATTAGTTACATATTCACTTCACCTGTTCGTCAGGTTGCTACGTATCATTAGACTCATACCATTACTATGAAAGACTATCGTAATAGCACACTGTGTGTAGATTAAATCATATATATTGCATACCGTTGAGCATAAATAACATATATAGTCTCTCGGCATTCAGCCTTATCGTTATCGACGTCCATCGGCGAGCGAGCCGCTGGCCGAACTCCGGAGCTCCCAAAAAAATCACTCTTCATGCGCCTCAACTAACACCGACTCGGTCCATTTTATTACCCCCAGCACCTCCCTCTTTATTCTCCGAATGCTTGCCTGGCAAGAGATCTGGAGATTTTGGCCCTCTTCAATAGTATCCCGGCAATTGCGCTCAAATTCTTTCAAGCCGTTCACAATGGCGGGGCGAACGTATGACGTGAGTCGCATCTTCCCTCTAGCATGTGCCCATGACTGACAGATTTGAATTCAGGAAGCTATCTCGGCGCTGAACACGTTACAATCGAATTTCGCAATCGTTAATTCGTTTAGACAGTCCGGGGTAAATAAGAATCAATATGCCATTCCGGAGATGATTGAGTGGTGTCGGAAAATTGGCTATGAGGTACTTCTGCAACTTACCAATTGAGGTCTTCGTGTGCTCACTACTGTAATGTCGCATAGCCATCCGACTTCAACCGCCTAAATATCATACACATCGCAGGCACAAAAGGCAAAGGCTCAACATCCGCGTTTATCTCCTCCATACTGACCCAATACCTCCCCTCGACAACGACAACAAGCACGGACCAATCTACCGTCCACAAAGTTGGCCTCTACACCTCGCCACACTTGCGATTTGCGCGCGAACGAATAAAAATAAACGACGAGCCCCTGACAGAGGCCCAATTCGCTCAATACTTCTTCGAAATCTGGGACCGTCTAGAACAATCTGCGAAAGCCGCGGGACATCAAGACCCTTCAAGCCCCGAAACAAAACCGGTCTATTTTCGGTATCTTACTCTCATGGCACTGCATGCGTATTTGAGTGAAGGTGTCGATGCGGCTGTCATCGAGTGTGGGATTGGTGGTGAATATGATTCGACGAATATTATTGATCGGCCGGTTGTTTCTGGTATAACAAGCCTGGGAATTGATCATGTTGCTATGCTGGGGTCTACGATTGAGGAGATTGCGTGGCATAAGGGTGGTATAATCAAGACAGGCGCAAAGGCATTCACGGGGCCACAGCCAGAGACTGCGCTGCAAGTTTTACGGAAGAGAGCTGAGGAGAAGAATACGGAGCTCGTTGTTGCGCACGATCAGCCTGAACTGGCAAAGGGTGGTGAATTGAAGTTGGGTCTGGATGGGGAATTTCAATATACAAATGCGAATATAGCTGTTGGTGTTGTTGCGGAGTTTTTGAGGCGTCGTGGTGAGCAGGATATTCCGGCGGATATATTCAGCTCGCCACTCCCTGAGAAGTTCCGGACTGGGTTAGAGAAAGCCAGACTGGGCGGCAGGTGTGAGACTCGCCGTGAGAAGACGGTTTCTTGGTATATCGACGGTGGGCACACGCTCGAAAGTATCCGCGTTGCGGGCCAATGGTTCACATCAAAGCTGGTCGACGATGCTGAGAGCCAGAAACCCCGAGTCCTCATCTTCAACCAACAGACACGAGACAGCGTAGCATTAGCACGAGCACTACATCAGACTCTAGCCGAAGTTCTTGGATCTGCACAACCTTTTACGCATGCCATATTTTGCACAAATGTCACATACAAGAATGCGGGTTACAGACCAGATCTTGTCAGCGTCAATGCCAATGCGTCTGAAGTCGAGAAACTAAGCGTCCAACACACGCTAGCTGAGTCATGGAAGGATATTGATCCCAAAGCGCAGACTGTGGTCTTTTCTACGATTGAGGAAGCGGTTGATTTCGTGCGTGATCTTTCGAAGCAAACTTCTGAAGATGGAACGCCAGTCAAGACATTGGTTACTGGTAGTTTGCATCTTGTGGGTGGATTTTTGGATGTGATTGAGACCAAGCCGGGAGAAAACGTGGTGTGAAAGGAGTTTTAGGAGATACCCATGTACTTTTGTGCCATATAGAGCATCTAAAACATCATAGAAAACCTCTGCGAAGATGAGGGTGTCTAATCCGGTTCATCTTGGCAGCCCCGACCTTCGAGTTGTAGACCAACAATGTCTCGGACCTCGGTGACAGATGGTCACACACCCAATGAGTCTTCATAAGCTTGGAAATACTTGATAAGTTGAAATAAACGTAGAGCATGTGCTGTTGTGGCTTTGAATGTAGTACCTAGGTACCTTCACACCGCCTGCCATTTCGGTAATGCGGGGTTGCCAAATTATTGGTAAACGCGACAGTTTCATCAGAATCATCTAAATCGTTTTTGCCTCCTCTGAATAACACACTCGAGAGATCTCTGTCATACCAGCTCTCTGCCAAAATGACAGACTCGCAGGATTCCAAAGGCAAAGCCCGCGTCGAGGACGTCACAGACGACAATGCGCAAGACAGCCCAGCTGTCGACAATGCGAAGAACACCACCACCACAATCGAAGGCTCATCGACCGACTCGAAAGAGAAGAAACCTCTCGCCAAAAATATCAAAGATAAGATTGGCAAAAAGCTTGGCCGTTCCTCTGACGAAGAGAAAAATGTTACACCCCAGATGCTCGAAGCATTACTTTCCATGAACCCTGCTCTGGCCAGTGAACTTGCGAACATGCCGCATGACAAGGCTGTCGAGACACTCGGCAAAATGGATGTTGCCGATCTTTTGACGGGATTGTCATTGGGAAAAAAGAATGCGAAGGATATGGCGTCTTACAAGTTTTGGCAGACGCAACCCGTACCGAGGTTCGACGATCAGGAGAATCTCGCCGAGGGTCCAATTATGATTATCAATCCGGAGGAAGTCTCGAAGGAGCCGCCGCAGCTTATTGAAGGATTTGAGTGGGTGACGCTGGATGTCGAGGATGATAAGGAGGTGGCTGAGTTGTATGAGTTGTTGTCAAACCATTATGTGGAGGATGATAATGCCATGTTCCGATTCAATTACTCACGGGCATTCCTCAACTGGTACGTTTATAGACCCTTTGTTTGCGCTTTCAGATCAATACTGACATGCACATATTCTGTAGGGCATTAACATCTCCAGGCTGGAAAAAAGACTGGCACGTAGGGGTTCGCGCCTCCAAGAGCGGCAAACTCGTCGCCTCTATCTGCGGTGTACCAACATACATCCGAGTCCGCGACCAGCGACTCAAAGTCATCGAAATCAACTTTCTCTGCGTACACAAAAAGCTGCGTTCAAAACGTCTTGCACCCGTATTGATCAAGGAAGTCACACGCCGCTGTTACCTGCAAGGTATCTACCAAGCCATCTACACCGTTGGCATCGTCTTGCCCAAACCCGTGACATCTTGTCGGTATTATCATCGACCATTGGACTGGCTGAAACTTTATGAAGTCGGCTTTTCTCCCCTACCGGCTGGCTCCACCAAAGCACGTCAGATCACGAAGAATCATCTCCCGAGCAGTACGGCAACACCGGGTTTGCGGAAGATGCAAAAGAAGGATCTCGATGCGACTTATGATCTGCTCGAACGATTCCAGAGCCGCTTCCAGGTCAACCCGGCTTTCACCAAAGAGGAGATTGAGCACTGGTTGCTTCATACCGAGGCTCGTGGCGAGCAAGTCGTCTGGTCTTATGTGGTGGAGGATCCTCAAACGAAGAAAATTACAGACTTTGTCTCGTTTTATAATCTGGAGTCTTCAGTTATCGGGAACCCGAAACACAAGGAAGTCCGCGCCGCATATCTGTACTACTACGCCACAGAGACTGCGTTCAATGAGAAGGAGAAGGGTTTCAAGGAGAGATTGCAATTATTGATCAATGATGCTCTCATTGAAGCTAAAAAGGTAAGCGAAAGAATTGCACAAGTTTAAAGGAACTTGATCTGATGATTAGCAGGCTCGCTTCGATGTTTTCAACGCTCTCACACTCCAGGACAACCCCCTTTTCCTTGAACAACTCAAATTCGGTGCCGGTGATGGCCAATTACACTACTATCTGTACAATTACCGTACCGCCCCTGTCCCTGGTGGCGTCAACGATAAGAATCTTCCTGATGAGAAGAAGAGAGGTGGAATGGGCGTGGTTCTCCTGTAATCAGCTGCGTTTCTGTCCGCTTTTTGAACATGCATAAGAAACACATTTAGGGGATCTTAGTTTGTCACCTAAGCATTTTGATTTTGGATTTTCTGAAGGATAAACGCTATAAAAGCTATGGGATATTTAGTAGATTGGGATGAGCAATGAGAAATGTACATTTTGGAAATCTATAAAAACTAAGAAAGTATCCATGCGTCGTAAGAAGGTCCAGACTTAATCAGCCTTATAACAGCCCCACCGCGTTGTGGATGAAGTCATTGGCCGGAGATCAGACAACCTTAATTTGACCTCTTCATCCTTCATTCCCATCTGGCATCATGCGCATGTAAACTTGTAACTTATTCAAGCCTGATATAATCGAGATGACAAGTCTACATTCAGTCAAATTGATTGACTGAGAAAACCGGGAAAGAACATCAATCGGTTGGATCTCAGGAACGATATTGACAAAACTACCTTATTCGCTTCCGTAAACATACAATTACCTCGCTTCCCACAATATGGGCGCGTCACAGTCTACAGGTGGACTGGAAGGCACCGGAACACCTGGTACGTTTTATATCACAGGCGCAGCTTAACTTCCAAACTCGTAGTTGAGAGACTCATTTCCTCCGGCCACAGAACAGCTTAGCATCCTCCTCGCCGAACGCTTCGCCACCAAATGCTTCACTCCCCTAGAACTCACCCATTTCAAAGACAACTTCTACTCTCGTGCTCTCGACCAAGCAGGTTTCCGGTATTGGAACGAGAAGATATTATCTGATTTCCTCTCTGTTCCAGACGGAATCTACACCAACGAAAAAGATGGCGGACACGATGGACGTCTTGATGCAGGACCGGTTGTGTTCAGGATGGTTTCGTATTTGGGCGCGTTCCCGTTCCAGAAGACTCTCGCACCGAGTGTGTTGACGTTTGATGCTATGGTGAAAGTTGTTGTGTTATTGACGGAGAGGTATGGCAAGGTTCTGAGGAGGGGACGGAAGGATCGGGTTAAGTTGTTGTTTGGGAGTTTGGCGGATGTTGGAAGGCCGGTTGTGCAGGAGGAGCAGAAGGATGAGGGTCCAGACTCCAAGCCAGAAGACTCTGAACAGTCTTCGCATGCTCAGGGATTCTCGGTTGATACGTCGGCAAATGACGAGTATGATGAATATGAAGACGATGATGATCTGGCCCTTGCTGCATTAGAGTCTCTCGACGCTATTGAAGTCTTCAAGCATGATCAGCGGATTGATCGCGCAGTCTACGAAGCGCGTATATCTGTCGACACATTTCGCCGTCTGCTCATGCTGTTGCTTGTGATCGCACCGCTGAAACCACTTGAATCAGTCACGAAATACACATTCAATCTGAGCTCGGAGGAGCAAGCCGCCGTCAAACGCGAGGCTGATACTATCATAGCTAGCTTTACGGAGAAAGAGATTCGCGATGGCATTGGGTATAAGAGCTTTGCAAAGACTCTTAGCCTCAGTTTGCCTCATCTCTTTGACCCGTTGACACCGCTGTTTGAGCATTTGCTATTCAGTAGGAATTTGGATTTATCCAGAAAGCAAAATCTTGCATCTGAAACTCCTCCCGAATTTCCTGCGCCAATAGAGGACCCGAGGGATGAGGAGGAACACCCGCCAACTATCATGCTACCGGGGAGTTTTGAGTCTGCAATCCTGACTCCAAGCATGATATCGCACCTCTCATTCTTCTTACCTGCATCCTCGGGTCAGAATCTCTACAGAAGCGGTATACAATTACACCCCGTCTTTTCAACAGTCGCTCACGGTGAATCTCTAACATCATTCCAACACAACGTCTTCACTTGGCAAGCTCCCTCAATTCTAATCGTACAAGGAGCAGCCCCGGGAAGCTCTGATTCTCCTGACGAACTGATCACATTCGGCACATACATTCCCCAACCGTGGAAGCCATCATCATCATCATCCTACGAAAACACCCAGAGTCTAAACGACCGCTCCAGACTACCCTACCTCTTCCAAATCCACCCCAAACACTCCGTCCTCCCTGGTAACCCTTTTCTCCTATCAACAAAAGAGCAGCCATCAACAACGCCGACAGTTCACTTCTCAACCACAACCGGCATCGCAATAGGCTGCGAAATTCCGGTCTCCGCACAACAAAACAGGACACACTACGGTCCCGGCGTCCCTTCTCCACGCGAACACGTCCAGCATCGTCGTCAAAGTAGCGGTAATGGTACTCTCCACAAACCTCAACAAGGGCCCTATCCCCACGGAGCGGGAAGTCTAATCATCGACGCGGGCCTGGAAACCGCGCAACTACACGTTTCATACCTTACAGGTGGTACCACGGGAGTCTTCACACCCGCCGTCCCACCCATCCTCCCCACAACGACACACATCGATATCTACAACCTCGAGATATGGGGCATAATCGAGCCTGTGCCATCGCTTGTGGCGGCAAGAGGAACAGCAGCGACAGGGGATGTCGCCAGAAACGCGATTTCGCAGCAACGCGCGGCATGGCAGTTCGATGCCAGCGAGGCAGAGCGCAGAAAGAGCGTGAATGTGAAATTGGGTAGTGGCACGGATAGCGAGTATCAGAACGCGAGGGCGTTGTTGGAGATGGCGGGGATTATTGGTGATTCGGCGCATCAGCGGAGTGGGGGGAGTATTTGATTTCTCACCTTTGTAGTCAAGGATTTTGAGGCCTTTTTTTGGTTCCTCATTTTCGAAGGAGCTCATAATAGTGTTATAGTGTCATTGATGATCCGGAATGATGGAATGAAATCAATGGACGTTCTCCCTTTATTATATATCAAGTATTTTACACAGATAATATTTATCTTACACATACTCTAATAAAAGCCATCAAGCTCGTATAGGCACAAGCCCACTAGGCGCATCGTAATAATCCTTCAATAAAACTTCCAGATCCTCCTGCTCCACATCCTCTACAGCAGCAGCGTCACCGCCATCTTCTCCGTCCCGCGGAGTCGCGATGGCGAGACTTTCATCCCTGGATCTCGATTTCGCATCCTCAGCGGCAATGGCAGCTGGAGCATCCGCTTCATCGACGATCTCAAGAGGCTTTTCGCGCGGTAAACGAAACGGCAAGAAACCAGCAGGCGCGCGCTCGGCTCGTTCCATGATTTCTTCCATATATTTACGGACTTCGGCGGCGGGTTTGACGATGCGGGATAGTGGTTCTAGGGTTGCAGGTTTGCTGCTGTAGAAGCGCATTGTTATGGGTTGGTAGTACTCTTTTAGATTTGATGGTTCTTCCTTTTTGGGTTGCTCTGTTGTTGTTGTTGTCGGTGTCTCCTCCTTTGTGCCGTTGGGTTCTGGTTGCTTTTTTTCGTCTGTTGGTGCACCGGCCGCACTTGCTTCGTTATCAGGAGCAGGAGTGGATGGTCCGCTTTCGTCTGCAGCTTTCCCTTTATCCTTCTTCTTGGATTTGGATGCTTTACTCTTAGTCTTTGGGACAGCATCGGCCGCCAACTCAAGCGGGAACTTCGTGTTGGGATCAACTTTGCGTACGAGCAAGAACGATGCAAGTAGCACAGTTCCTCCGGCTTGATATTCCAAAATCGTGTGTTCTGGGAACAGATAGCGATCGCCAGATCCAGCATGACCGGACGTGCTGCTTCCGTAGGGAGTTAATGGAGAAGTAAACTCGAAAACAACAGCCTTGATAGGTGGCTTGGGAGCCGGAGGAGCGGGCACTGATTGGTAATAAGTGTTTGACGGGCCATAGTTTGGAGGAGCACCGCGAGCTTTGATAAGGGGCGGTCCAGTAGGGTAGTAAGGTGTATGGTACGGTGAGTGCTGTGATGGACCTGGAGGGTACGGTGACAATGGTTGTGGTGATGGGTTCGCCGAAGCGTAACCAGGTGCTGGCGAGACTTTAGGTGCGTTGTAGGGAGCTGGTGAAGGAGCAGCCGGGGTGGATATAGGCGCCGCAGTCGGCGGTTGCACAGGAGGGGTAGGGGTTGGAAGTGCTGAAGCTGCAGGAGGAAGAGTGGGAGCAGCGGCAGCAGTTGTAGACATGTCAGGCTCTGTTTTAATATTAGGAGTGTCCTTAGGTGTGGGGGTATCGATATTAGTGTTGCTCGATTGAGCAGTGCTAGGAGCAGGTTGCGATTGGGATTCTTGCTTGGTGGAATTAGCTTGAGACGTTGCTTGTGCTCCTGATTGTGGTGGTGCCTCTGGCTTCACGGTACTAGTTATGGGTACCGGTGTTGAAGGTGACATGGGTGTAGATGAAGGCGCAGGAACAGGTGTTGATTGAGTAGAGACAGTCTGCGATTGCTGCAGAGGTTTCTGGGCTTGTTGCGGAGTGAGTGGTGCAGCAGGTGGCGAATTTTGAGGCTGAGCGGATTGAGGACGCGGTGCTTGTGGGTTTTGCTGATAGTATTGCTGCTGTTGTCTTTCTCTTTGTCGAATGATGGCATTAAGCTCGTCAATATGACCCTGAAAAATGCGCAATTGCTCCTGGGTCGCTTTGCTTGACGCCACAATCCTCATCAACGCCTTCAATTCAGGATCCGAAGCTGCTCTTGTTGCGAGCATTTGTATGACAGGGTCCGGACTCGGCTTTGCAGGCTGAGGCGGAGGTCCTTGTGCCTGGGCCAGCGGTTGGCAAGAGACTGATTGTGGTGGCTGCGGAGCCCGCGGAGAAGCATGTTGCGTATTCGGAGTTTGATAAGGATATGGAGGAGGTCGCATTTGCTGCGGAGGAGCATAATGCTGATATTGGTATCCGGCTTGGGGTGGCGGAGGGCCGTAGTGGATGATATGCCGTTGCGGCGCAGTTATCTGTACGGTTGGTTTGGCGTTGGGATCTTTGACGGTATAGATCATACCATCGAAATGATGGGGCTCGATGATAATCTTGCAAGCTCCGATTTTAGTCATCGAATCTTTAGGAGGATTTTTGCCTTCGAGCTGCTCCCTTTTCGTTTTCTTTGGTTTTGTCCAATATCTTTCGAGGATGCCATCGCTTAGCCACTTTTTCTTGGATCGGTCAAGGGAGATGCTGAGAATGGCACTAAATGAAAGATTAGATACGGAGTAAAAAAAAGCGAGTCAAGAAGCAATACCTCTCTGCAAAGGACTGATATTCCTTGTCGGACAGAGTAAGTGACAGCTGAGCTTTTATCCTCATTGGCAAGGGGTCTGCATCTTTAACTTTTGTGGGCAGTGGTTCTTCGATTGGTTCGGGTGTAGCTTGACGTTCAGGTGTAGGCTCAGCGACCGGTGTGGAGGCCTGGGTTAACGCAGGAGTTGATTTTTTCCTTCTGCTCGAGCTCTCGGGAATCGCCTCGGAGACTCGTCGTTTGGCTGCCGGTTCTCGACGTTCGCGCGCCGGGAGTTTGCGCTTCTCCGCCATGGTTGCCTTTGGCCGTTTATATCATTTGTCAGGGCTGAGTATCATATGATTCAGGCAGCATCAGGGTCTCGAAGATCCGATGACCGTGACGGATAAAGGTTGGTTTTGAACTGGAGGCGCGTCCGAAAATTAGGAGTTTTCGGAGATGTCTGCGCGTTAATTATTCAGATAGCATGACATGGTATCCATCCAATCATCAGAACACGTGATTTCCCGAGCCCGCTGCTAGCCTGAATTCGCAGGCATCCGCTGACAATGAAGGAAACTACCATATCATCTTTCTTTATACTTTCTTCTGTCCCCCTAGTCTATATTTTATCGATAGGAGAATACAATCATCGATCCAATTTGTTGAATCGAGCTCAACTGAATACGCCCCAACCTTCGCGCCATAGGAACTCATTGCCGGAATTTCCCTACAATCGCCTGACAAACATGGTTGAGCTTCAGCCGATATTCAAAAAGGCGTATTTGGCCTTGGTAGCTGGAGGCTTTGCATATGTATCATGGCTATATGCTATGACATATCCAAGCTTTCAGAGAGCGTATGTCTTTTCTGATCGGTAACCCTGACGTAAAGTTAACTCGTTCACAAGGGCGCTTTATATGAACCTTGCCAATCCAGCTATATGGCAGGACTTGAATGACGTAGAGAATTATGGATTTCTTAGTATGGCTGTTCGTTGCTTATCTCGCGACTTGAAGTACGCTGATTGTGGCACAAAGAGACTCAGGTACAGCCGTTTTATCTAAGGACTGCCGATAATGAGACTATTTACGGATGGCATATACTTCCACTGCATCTCTGTAGAGAGCATGAGGGGCTTCTGAGCGATAACTGGTCATACGGACCAGCAGAAGACTACACTAGCACGGTAGCATACAAGCTACTCAGCGAGAATCCTAATGCACGGGCTGTTGTGAGTTGTGAGTATATCTATACAGTACTTGCAAACATGTTCCCCTTTCCTTATGCTAACAGTATCTATAGTCCACGGCAATGCGGCTCATCTAGGCTCCATCATCCGCCCAGACATGTACCGAATGGCTTTGGGTGTTTCTACTCCAGAGAACCCTCTTCACGTCTTTGCCCTTGACTACCGAGGATACGGCATATCTACAGGCACTCCCACAGAAGAAGGAGTCATCACCGACGGCGTCACACTACTCAACTTCCTCACCTCTAACCCATTAAAGATATCGCCTTCACGTATTGTGATCACTGGACTGAGTCTCGGCACCGCAGTAACCTCCGCAGTCGCTGAACGCTTCGCTTTCGGCGCCCCTTTAACAGCCACCGTCCAACCAGCACTCAAAAACCCCGAGCCCTTCGCCGGTATCGTTCTGGTAGCATCTTTCAGCAGCCTTCCCGGTCTGATTGAATCATATAGCATCAAAGGTCTTACACCACCGATGCTATCACCGCTGAACAGCTTTCCACAAGCAAAGACATGGATCAAGTCTCGAATAGTCGATACTTGGAGAACTAACGCCCGTCTGGCACGCCTCACGGGTATAAAACCAAGTGAAAATGACGGGGCTGATGAAAGACATGCTCAGAAGGAGGTAGACATCACTGTTATTCATGCACGCAATGACGCTGAGATTCCCTGGAAAGAAGGATTCACAAATTGGATGTGGGCTACTACAGGAAGTGACAGCCTTGACTCCGATCAACCTCAACAAGGCAGAATTGTCTATGAACGGATTGAAGACGGTGGTAGAACGGAGACCAGAGTCTGGGAGAAAGATGTCTTTTCGCCTAGCAGTAGCAAGAAACGAGTGAAGCGCGTGAGGTGGGAAAAGGTTGGATATGGAGGTCATAATCAAGTCGGCGCTTACTCGGTTGCGGCCCTGGCTATTCTGCGTTCGTTTGAGGAATAAGCAATGATAACATCTCACCAACATACCGATACCTCGGGCAGCGGGAGGATAATTGGATTTACAGATAGCCGGGATGAACTTTTCAAGACCTGACGATAGTTTAACTCCATCTCGATATTCTCGTCCATCCGTAATCGCACGCCATGCTTTTCGTCACGCCCATATTCAATGACGGCCATCTGAATCTATAATTCCAGCTATATCGTGCAAAAGTTAACGAAGAGAAGAGATGATATGAAGATGATATGAAAATGATAAAACTGGCCAACCGCAAATGGAAAGTCTCAGCAAATGTAGTTATTCAGACAATACGTTATGTTGAGATTAGAAAGTTGACAAGATAATAGACAGGCGCATGCTCGAGATCCACCAACAGTCGTCAAAGGGAAGTATACAAAAAATTTTCTAGTAATCGTAGTTATAAGACAAGTAGTGTGAAGGTAGATGTTGGTGACGCTGCTGGTTCAGGTTGCTCGAAGGGTCATCGGTCTCCAGATTAGAGGGGTCGTTAAGAATCAAGCGAAATAGGCCTGGCGATCTATTTCTTGTGTCGGTCCGCCTGAGCCTTGAGATACTTTTGCACTAGCTCCTTTTGCAACTGACCAGGCGCCTTCTCGTAATGGCTGAATTCCATCGTATATTCACCCTTACCTTGTGTCGCGGCACGGAGATGGCTACTGAAACCGAACATGCCATTCAAACTGCAGTCTGCATAGACCGTGAACTCATCAACACCAATCTCACTATCATTGATGGTCGCGTTACGCTTGTTCAGGAGGCCGATAACGTCACCCTGGAACTCAATCGGGGCAGTAACGACAGTCTTCATCAGAGGCTCCAAAATATGAGGCTGGCTTTCCATAAATGCCTTTCGGAAGGCTTGTTGAGTGGCATTCTTGAATGACATTTCAGACGAATCAGTCATGTGGGTTGCGCCGTCGTTAATAACCATTCTCGTTCCGAGAACCTTATGGCCGATCAGGGGACCCTTTTCAGTGGCCAAGTTGAAACCCTTTTCACAAGCAAACAGGAATTTTTCGGAAATGGCTCCGCCGACGATCTGTTCTTCGAATTTGTTTTCTTCGAGGGATTCAGAAGGTTCCATCCAGCCCACGACGCGGGCATAGTCACCAGGACCACCGCTCTGCTTCTTTAGCAAGTGGTCGAATTCGACGCGGCGGCCGATGGTTTCTCGGTAAGCGACTTGGGGTTGGCCGGTCTCGCAGTCGACTTTATATTCGCGACGCATGCGCTCGACGTAGATATCCAGATGCAATTCGCCCATACCAGAAATGATAGTCTGCTCACTTTCGGCGTCATATGAAACACGGAATGTTGGATCTTCACGCTGGAATCGAGCCATGGCTTTGGAAAAGTTGGCAGAGTCCTTGTTGTTTTTGGGCTTGATGGAAAGAGAAATAACCGGCTCGGGGACGAACATGGACGACATGCTGTATGCAAGCTGCCCGTCAGTGAAGGTATCACCTGACGCGCAATCGACACCAAAAACGGCACAGATTTCTCCAGCGCCAATCTCTTGCACTTCCTCCATCTCGTTGGAGTGCATACGGACGATACGAGGGACCTTGACTTTCTTGTCATTTCGAGCATTGAACACATTAGCACCCTTACGAAGAGTACCCTGATAAACACGGATATAGGTAAGTTGACCAAAATTACTTTCTTCCAATTTGAAAGCGAGACCGACGAATGGCTCGGAGCCATATGGCAGCAATTTAACCTGAGCTTCTTTACGCTTCTGGTCGAGGGCAAGGTTGGTCACTTCGGAGGGGTTGGGGAGGTAATCGCAAACACCGTCGAGCATAGGTTGTATTGATTTGTCGGCCAACGCAGAACCCATGAAGACTGGCGTGAATTTCAAGGCAATAGTAGCGCGGCGAATAGCAGCTTTGATTTGATCGTTGGTGGGTTCCCTCTCATCCAAGAAGATCTCTGCAATCTCGTCATCGACATCGGCCAAGGTCTCGATAAGAATTCTCCTTCTCTCTTCCGCAATGGGTTTGAGGTGTTCCGGAATTTCGTCCTTCTCAACAATAGTTTCTCCTCGGGGACCCTCGTTGTAGATGGCCTTCATGCGGATTAAATCGACGACACCCTGAAACTCATCTTCAGCTCCAATGGGTACCTGCACTGCGGCGGCAGGTAATTTGAGCTTGTTGTTGATCTGATCAATTGCCTTGAAAGGGTTGGCGCCCATACGGTCCATCTTATTCACAAACGAGATTCGGGGCACATTATAACGCTTCATCTGTCGATCAACAGTAATGGTTTGCGACTGCACACCCGATACAGCGCACAGAATCATAACAGCGCCATCAAGAACACGTAAAGCTCTCTCAACCTCAATCGTGAAATCAATGTGACCCGGTGTATCAATCAAGTTGAAGTGATATTTCTCATCCTTCCCGTCCTCTTTCTTCACCCAGTCACAGAATGTGGCTGCAGACTGGATAGTAATACCCTTTTCACGCTCGAGGTCCATAGAATCCATCTTTGCGCCGACGCTGTCACGGCCACGGACTTCGTGGATAGAGTTGATTCGACCGGTGTAGAAGAGAACTCGCTCGGTTGCGGTGGTTTTGCCGCTGTCGATGTGTGCCTATTCAGATCAGAACCATCCAGTGCATACATACTAACCGCGATCATTCACATACAGCTATACCAATGTTTCGGACCTTCGAGATACGTTTCCATTCCTGGGCGTCTATATTCGAGATAATTTCTTCTTGTGAAAGTCCTTCAGGATCGGCGGCGGCTTGTTCGGCTCTGAAGAATCACATATCAGCACTTGCAGGTAGTCGAGTACCTAAAAACAAATACATACAAACTCGCCGTCGCAGCCGCCGAAGCATTTCTGATCTGATGCCATTTCCTCAATGGCGAGGATGTAATATGTGTAGCCCGCAAAGACAGAATACTGAGCCTAGAGCCAGGCAATGAAGCGCATCTCAACGCATTCTGGTTCTGTGATGGGATTAATCGTGTCGATGTCGCTGATCTGGCAAGGCCAGAAAAGGCGCGCACTTGCGCTGGTCGCACCATCGCGTGGACTCTCATTCTGATCCCCTATATCCGAACAGATATCCCCAAAAGAGTTACCTTTCAGAAACCGTGGAATAGGTCAATTGGCGTGATGAAACACGTTGTTTTTTCAGTGAATCTGCGGAACGGAGAAAAAAAGTTCGGAGATAGGGATCCTTTCCACGTGATGTGGAGCCAGGGGTTGGCCAGTAATATTGCTCGTATTCATCAGTTGAATTCCGTCTGAGCAGACTTATACCTATATTTATTGAATGAGTCATTGAAAGGGTATTTGAGATTCTGGAATGTCTTCCTGGCCTAATATAATACATGATTGTTGTAAGAGAGAGAGAGTGTGTGAATGCCGACGAGAAAAATCAGGACCCAATCCCTCCAACTCCGACAAAAATACAAAATGCGAATCTACCAGTCCTGTTTTATGATAAGACCTAGCCTATCCCATAAACAAAGGCCTTGTCCCACTCGCCTGGCTGCTGTATGTCTTCCTCAAAACCAGGCATGAAGAAAACAGAACGGGATACCGCACACTCGAATCGATTGAACTAAACCATAATCACCATCTATTTGCCTTGACGCTGCTTATGTTTCGGATTCTTTGAACTGATCACAACCTTTGTATTAGCCTCATCTCCCATCATAAGTCAAAACTAGGAAGAAAGACATACCAGATAATGTAGACTCTATTCTTCCGTCGCACAGGCTACCACACCAATCAGAATCCCCGATTCCTCTTAACATCCTAAAAATTTCTTCCAAGCAGGCGACCAACTCACCTTGCACCCATCACAAAGCCTCTTAACAGACGATCTCGTCTTCATCCCACTAGCCTGCGAGAAAACATATGTCGACTTCTTGCCATCCTTCACTCCCGCAATCTTTGACCGCAAAAGGCCACCCCACTGGCCCTGAATCATCAAAGCCGAAAATCTTCGTAATTGTGAGAATGGACTCGTCGAGGCATGGCTCTTATACACGGAACTGTTCTGGCGAAAGGATGTGAGCGCGAATTGGCGGATGGAAAGAAGGGAACGGGACGCTGTTGAAAGCGCTGAGCGGAGGGGTGACATGACTGTGTGTATGTGTTTCGGAACCTGAGTTCCTGCTTTCTGTGGCTCGATATATGCTCGAATCGAGCGTTGGTCGTGTCGTGGACGAGGAGTCGTGACGTGGACGAGGAGTGGAATGCTGTACGAGAAATAGATCGGAGATATTGCGGAATAACCTTGGTGGTGAAATTTACGATCACGTGATCTTCATATAGCTGTCGCAATCAACGAGTATATTTAATTTGTTATGCTATTCACAAGTCTATAAAACATCAAAGCGAAAAATTATTGCTATTATCAATCTATCTACTCGACAACAATGAATGCAACCATGGTAGGTATATCTACTGACCAACGCCATCCGAACAAACACCTCCGAAACCTACTGAGACTTCCCACCCAGTTATAATTTGATGTACAATCAGAATGATCTTACAATGTAATAAACTGCTTTTGGTAAAACCGCAGGTCAATCAACACAGCAATTAGTCATGTCGGAGGAACATCTTATACGCCGCAGAATTGGTGCATTCTTCATAAGGATACCCGAGCTCGTTCAAGAAGCGAGTTAACTCGGCGTTCTCTGACGGAGAGCATTGAATACCGGCTAAGACGTGACCGACATCTCCACCATGGTTTCGGTAATGGAACAAAGTCACATTGTCCGTTGGACGCAAGTGGCCAAGGAATCGCTGGAGTGCACCCGGTCGTTCGGGGAACTGAAACATGAAGAGACGCTCGTCTTTGACGCCGCTGGGTCCGCCGACCAGATATCGAATGTGTGTCTTGACGAGTTCGTCGTCGCTGAGATCGGAGGCCTTCATACCGGATTTCTCGAGCTCTGAGGTTATACGTTGGAATTCACTAATCCGTAATGATGCAGGCAAAGATATACCCATGAGCACATTGGCGAGGTCTTCACGACCAAAGCGATAATTAAAAGCGGTGATTGAATGAGGTGTAACGATATCGATCAAGGTAGCATATGCACCAGGCTTTTCGGGAATGGTGACGCTAAGTAGAACCTCCTTCTTCTCCCCAAGTGCAGCCCGCTCGGCAACGAATCGAAGACGGTCGAAATCCATATTAGCGCCCGAAGTGACCGCTACGAGCTCTCGCTGTGGGTTGGGATCAGGATTTGTCGCAACATATTTTTTCAAACCAGCCAAGGCAAGAGCGCCAGCTGGTTCGAGGATGGAACGAGTATCCTCGAAGACATCCTTTATAGCTGCGCAGATCTCGTCGGTTGTGACTTGGATAATGTCGTCGACAACGTCTTGACAGATGCGGAAAGTCTCCTCGCCGACAAACTTGACAGCAGCTCCGTCCGCAAAGAGACCGACTTCTTTGAGCATCACTCTTTCTCCCTTCTTCAACGACTGTAACATCGCATTGGCGTCATATGTCTCGACTCCGATTATTTTCACATGAGGTGCAATGCGCTTAATATAAGCTCCCACGCCAGCAATGAGCCCGCCGCCTCCAATGCAACAAAAAACTGCTTCAAGATTGTGTAACTTGGCTTGGCGCACGATTTCCATGCCAACGGTTCCTTGGCCGGCAATAACATAAGGGTCGTCGAAAGGTGGGATGTTGGTTAGATTGTGAACCTTTTCCAATCGATGAGCTTCTGCTTTAGCAGCGTCAAAATCACTGCCATGTAGAACAACACTCCCCCCGAGACGCGAGACGTTCAGATGTTTGATTGCCGGGGTGCCGGACGGCATGACTATGGTGGCCGGGATCTTGAGTTTGCGGGCAGAATAAGCCACGCCTTGTGCATGGTTGCCTTATCAAATTAGCCCTAGCCCCTCCAGAATCTTCAGGGTGTACATACCTGCAGAACATGCAATGACTCCCTTCCATCGCTGTTCCTGACTCAGATGTGCCATTTTGTTATAAGCTCCTCGCAACTTGAAACTGAAAACAGGCAATAGGTCCTCTCGTTTCAATAGAACATTGCACTCTAAGCGGTTGCTGATATTAGTAGCATGTTGTAAAGGAGTCTCTTCGACGACATCATAGACGCGTGACGTGAGAATCAATCGCAAATACTAAAAAAGTGTCAGTTCAGAGCTTTGCGATCGGCTTCATGGTTGGATCGGCAACGTACGTCAGGGTAGCCCGTAGGCAGAATAAAATCATCAGGAACTGATTTGGAGCCATCCCTGACTATTCCTTCAGCTCGTTCATTATTGGGAGTCGGTATTGATGAATATTCTGTCATCGCCAGGCCGTTGACATGAGGCCGGCGCGGAGGAGTCACCGGGTCGTTGGCCATTGTTTTTTCCGCCGCCCTCGAATCCTCCAGCAACTGAGACGGATAGGGTGTATTCTTCCGTAGAAATAATTGAAATTTTGAAAAGATACCAATTGCTCGAACCTCAATGAGTCAAAGAATGTGAGTAGGTACGATTGGCGGTGTGGCACAGATTGATATGGGTGGGATGCGGCTTTGGTTCACCGTTTTTTTCTCGTTGGGCGGAGAGTTGCCCGCGGACTTTACTTTTCCCGTTATGTCAGCAACCCTAACCTGGAGCCCTAAGTCCATGTCCGTTTATGGCAAAGACAGCTTCTCCCTATGATTTGCTGTGGCTACTCCGATGATTCAATATTAGACTCAGGGCTAAGTTAAGCAATAGTCTACAATTCATGCTATCTGTTAGCGGTACCCATGACTGGGATGTCCAAGTGGCCTCCATGACCTGTCTGTGCTCGCCGATCGATGCCTCGATTTTGAATCCCTGAATTGTTCGATGTTGACCGAAAGCAAGCGGTGGTTGCGCTTGACTTCCACTTCGTATCATATGATCTGACGATCTGATAAAGAAATGGGAGACGAATTGCCGGCAGTTCATTGCTGGCTCCAACTCCCAGGAAATTATCAACGTGGTATGTACCTGGGTATGTGCTTGGCGCAGCAGGGATTACAAGCATGCCGCCACTCGAGAAACGAGTGACGGACTTTGCAGAAGTCACAGCCAGATACGGTGGCTCAGTCAATGTGGAGTTGAATACACATGCAAATCAGTACGCATAAGGTTATAGGACTAAGTCAATTTATCCGGGGGCGATCCACAGCTGCTTATAGGCTATGAATCTTCATCAGTCGCTTGTAGCCAATCTGTGATGTGCAATAGCCTCCTCCTACTCCTGGTTCATCACCCGATCACACCCTGGAGGCGCTAAGTTTATTGTCAAGAGCCTAGCCAAGACGTCCGGAAATTGAGTCGATCAGCGTTTCTTATTTTGTGCTTACATGCGTTCTAAATATTTAGAATCTGCTCTTTGACTAGATTAGTAGAGGCATCCGAGGTATTCCGTGCGACTATCTGTGCAGGTGTGTAGTCGATTCAGGATAGACAGAAACGGGGCCGTTAGACCAGTCAACAGGACGCTTCGACTTGACTTGAGACAAGTAAGCAATATTTTCCGGAATGACTGTATGGAATTGGAGACTAGATCCCATCCATTTATGAAGAATCGAAGAATAAATTGGCTCATTCAACGTTCAGAGTCTCGAAACGAAGCGGGCCAAATGACGATAAACGCCCTGAAATCCTGGCCTTCCCCCGCAATTTCGCTTTTTATCGGGCATTAGATCGCCGCTGAATAGTCAGGGTTGCATTTGCCGACATAATGCATGCATTATATTTGCTGTTGTCGAGAACGTGAAACGCCTCTGATGAAAAAAGCCGAGTCTGACCAGGTTGCTGTCGTTGTCGCCTCCATCCCCGCTTGGAGGAACAGGAAAATACTCCCAGTGCGTCTTTCCCTCAAGCATGCTCCGGTAGTAAGCAAGTGGCACTCTGCATGCCTGCCAGACGCTGGACGGACCCCTGGCATATTAATTTTGGCAATTTCCCCCAACATAGACAGACGTATTAGCGGCTCCGTGTGATTTGCCCCATGCCCCATCCCCTGCTCTTTTGCGGAAAATCACCCGTATATTTTGCTTAAAGAGGCCATTATTAGTGAGGCCATCTCACATTGTGCCAGCCAATCCGAGCTTGTCTCGCAACCCTCAAGCCTCGAAACGATCGCTGACCCTGTCTCCGTACGTTTTAATATTGCAATCTGTTCTGAGCCGCCAAGATGGCGAAAAACGAAATGAAAGGATCCATCATCCGACCATGCCCCTTCTTTCATTCTTCCGTCCAGCCGTTGACTAGACTAGATCGAGCAACCGCTAGTCGTTTAGTCAGTTACTGTAGCCTATTGGTGTTGTTGGGCATGTCTGTTAGAACTTAATGCTGAGTGAGAAAGAAGGTTGGTTAGAGCGTCAGTAGAGCCGAAGTTATTTACCCACGTTTTCCCCAGATTTCTCCTCCGCTCTCCACCTCAACTCGACTCAACAACCACCACAACCACCATCACCACGACACGCTCAACATGCTCATCAGGTAGATGATGGAATACAACTAGTTCTCATTCATGAAATAGCTCCAGTTTATGCCACGCAAGTACGACGTACAGCGATTTCACACTGCACATCCGGCCTTCTCCTAGTACCATGAGCAGAATGCCCCACCCCCGATATTCCGCACGCTCTCAGACGACGCAGTAACTCGCACGTACCATTACCACTAGCCACTAGCCACTTTACTTTACTTTACACTTGTTCTATCTTCAAGGATACGCCATGATGGATGATTCCTTGCAACAATTACTTGACGCCGCTGAACCAGAGTTCACAACGCAAAATGCAATCATCCTATCCACCACAACCGTGGGATCAGGCTCCGATAGCGCTGCTGAGCTCAATCATAGCAAATTAGAGGCTGCCATGACCCGACGGCGTCCGGCTCCCAGAGGCACAGCAGCCTATCCGCGCAAGCGGGCAAACCGCGCGTGTCAGGTATGCAGAGCCCGGAGAACGAAATGCGATAACAAGAAGCCGTCGTGTTCGTTCTGCGAGAAAGTGGGTGCTAAGTGTATCACAAGTCCGACGGATCTGTCGTCGTATGGCCCCTTTTCTTTTTCACCCTTCTTGTGTCCTTCTCATGGATAACAATGTGCTGGACGAGTGCCCGCCGTACTGACGATGATTTGAAGCTTTGATCCTGCGAGCCTCGCTATCTTGGATCGCCTCGAGCAGCTGGAGAAACTGATCCGGGAGAAGCCGTTGGGAGTGAATGTGCACCCAGCACCACCATCAATCGAGCAATCAGCTTTAAGCTATGGTTCACCACCTCCCGACCTCCAATTCGGACCGGATCTCAGTACAGTCACCATTGAGACCGTGCTGGCCTGGGATGTATTCCAAGGGCGCTTCGATCACCAGTTGGACATCAAATCAGTCCTCAAGAATTATGAAATGCCACCTTCTCCGATGACTTCTCCTGTTGGTGAAGCCATTCCATTGATCAACAGTTTAGAGCTCGGATCCTGCAATAGGCTGCTCGATAGCTTCTTGAGCCGTGTGCACATTGCCAATCCGATTCTAGACGTTGAGTTGATACGTAGCTATGTAAACAATGCCTGTTTGCATGGCGTTGGTTGGGACGCTCAATCATGTCTAGTGGTGAGTCTTCCCCGCTGCAAGTCTAAATCGATCATAAGCTCATGAATATCTGCAGCTCCTTGTCTGCGCTCTAGGCTCTATTGCCGAAGCATTCCACGGCCTCCACCCGCACACATCTCTCATGACGAGAAACAGCCCTAGCTTCGGATTGGCCAAAGTCTTCTTCGAAGCTTCACAGAAACGTATTGGATTACTGATGCGCGGCAGCGGAGTCCTTGAAGCCCAATGTTTCTTCTACTCTGGTGTTTATCTAATGACTATACAACAGCCCATGGATGCATGGAGACATTTCGTCCAAGCTGCTGCAATCTCACAGGGTTTTGACTTTCTGAGGAGATCACTCACTGCCGACATGTTGATCGGCGACAGTTTTCAGCGGGAGCGAGCTTCACAAGAGAGCATTTATTGGACTTGTTTCAAGTCAGAGCTGTAAGCTTTCCCTCTTTTTGATTGATATGACCGGGTCCTAAGTATCTATTAGCGAGGTTCGAATGGAACTA
The DNA here is from genome assembly GCA_022813215.1 of Talaromyces ruber. Taxonomy (NCBI): domain Eukaryota; kingdom Fungi; phylum Ascomycota; class Eurotiomycetes; order Eurotiales; family Trichocomaceae; genus Talaromyces; species Talaromyces ruber. The sequence goes on along the minus strand of JAKLMW010000023.1, from coordinate 217,404 downwards.
TCGTTACCAGGTTTTGGATTACAGGATCTATCGTATCCCAGTTCGTTCCCTAGTCCACCACTAGACGACCTGGGAGACGACTCCGCACGAGCCTGGTATTATTATCTTGCAGAAATTGCATTACGTCGGTTAGCAAACCGCATTTTATACAACCTATTCCGTCACCAAGACAAAGGTCGCTTTCCACGGATCGTAGATATGGTTGAAATGACCTCAGCATTCGAATCACAAGCCATCGACTGGTAAGTATTCATTTTACAGAGGATGAAATACACGAGCTGACTGTGTTCAGGATGGCCTCACTCCCCCCAATCTTCTCCCTCCAAACGCCCGAAGAACAAGACGACGTCCTCAAATTCGTTCTTCGTGGCCACCTCCTCGACTGCTATGAATGGATCTATTTCCCCTTCATGGCTGAAACTATCAACTACGGATGCCGTGACCCGATACTGGACGAATACACCCGTAAAGGTCTACAAATGTGTGCCGAGCGCATCCGCAAAAATGAGCCTGGATTCCAGCACCGACATCACGGCGCATGGCTCATGTTGCGGACGTGCACGCGAAGCGCGCTGATCTTGTTGGCGGCTTGTCATAGCCAAATGGTGCAAGACCTGATGCCGCAGGGATGGAAGGAAGCTGTCCTCAGTGCAATGAACATGTTACGGTTTTGGGAAGATGAGGTTGGTGATGCGCAAGATCGGCTGCAGATTCTGACTGTCTTGATGGCGGAGGTGAGCTGGTAACTGACACGACCGTAAATGCTGTTTTTCATTTTTCCTGCTCTCTATCTTACCTTTCCTTTGAACGAAAGGCAAAAAAGAGAAAACGATGACATCTATAACGAGCCAAGTATAATGATGATATTGTTTCCGGTCTCGCTTTCTTGAATGTTTCCCTGCAGGGCAGGCCCGCATCTCTTATATGTGTCTATATGTACATATTGTAACAAGTGACAAAATTTCAACATTGAAGTTGAGATGGTAGGCAAGGATGTGATAAAACACACAAAATGCGTTTCATATACAATCTAATACGGTACCGTATTGAAATGTTTCCGACGTCATGATCACCCAACTCCGGCGGGAAGGTGATAACGATCGGTAGAGCTCAAAAAGTTCCCCCATGCTCCTCTTCCTCTTCCTACCTCATGCCTCACAGTCGATGCAGCACTTGAGAGTTGCAGCAATTGGATTCTAGAGTATACTTATAGTATAATTTTGTCTTCTTGCTGCTATTTCAATCGAATCCTACCAGCTCGGTACTTTTTCAAACCGAAGCTCCTGCGGGTCCGGAATTTCATCCTACGACTTGAGCGTCTTTCTCTTCAACATCGAATTCGACACCAAACCCCAATTAATAACAATATTAGCATCCACAATGACCGATCAAGGCGATGTATTCGTCCCTCTGTAAGCTACCCATTCAACCCACTATTCATTTCAATTCGCACGCGACTAACACATGCACTCGGCAGCGACTTTGAGGAGGAGACCTCAATGCAAAAATTTAAACGCCGTCTCAAGGAAGAACCATTGATCCCCCTCGGTATTCCTTGCCCCTCCCTCTTCAAGAAATTTGATCCCGAAATATCTCAACTAACAGTGTATGACTAATAGGCTGCGCCGCAACATGCTACGCCCTTTACCGCGCCTACCGCTCCGGCAAAGCCAAAGACTCCATCGAAATGAACCGAATGTTCCGCGCCCGCATCTACGCGCAATTCTTTACGCTGCTAGCCGTCGTCGCGGGCGGAATGTACTACAAGACAGAGCGCAAGCAGCGCCGCGAGTTTGAGAAAAAGGTCGAAGAACGAAAGTCGCAGGAGAAGAGGGATGCGTGGTTGAGAGAGTTGGAGGCGAGAGACAAGGAGGATAAGGGATGGAGGGAGAGGCATGCTGCTGTTGCGGAGGCGGCGAATCAGGGTGCTGCGACGAAGGAGACGACGGTGACGGCGAAGAAGGAGAAGGAGAAGAAGAAAGAGGAAGACAAGGAGACTGCGATGGATAAGAATGTGAATCAGGCGCCAACGGAGGAAGGGGATGAGAAGAGGGGGGCAGGAATACTGGATGCTGTCAGGGCGTTGGTGCAGGGGAAGAAGGATTAATCTGGATTCTCGTGGTGATGGATCTGTTGAGAAGAAAGTGTATGCTCCACTCTGTAGTCAATATTGTACATATCATGCAACCTGTTTCACTGATTCAATCATGCTATCTATTATCTATTTACAACATACAAAATATGGTACAAGGCAATACTCGAAGAAGTAGTCATCGATTCACAGAAGCAAGTTCATCAATATATCTCCTCATCGTATCAAACTCTGTCTTCCCTGCAGACAGAAGATATCTAATATGCGCCTTCATTCGTAGTCAGCAACTAGAATACCCAATCCCCAATACCGATAAGAAAGAGATATACGTACAACATCCTCAACGCCTCTATTCCGATCAAACTCCCTCCGCGCATAATCTATCAATTCTGTGCGTGTTGATGACGGTGGTATTTCTGCAGAAGTCAGTCATTTGCATAGCACATCACGTCTCAATGCTGGGAGTAACTTGGGGAGACGTACTATAAACAGCACGAATAATCTCACGCCAAAACGAGAGCACTCTCTGCCTTTGAATGAACTATATTACACCAAATCAGCCACAACTACTTCTCTAGGCTGCGTAGCAGGTGTTATTACGTACCTGATCAAGACTCAAAGCGGGCTTGCGCAATCGTGAACCTCTTTTGGGCGTTGATGATGATGATGACTGGTTGGATGTATTTGCAGCTACTGGTTGGTTGCTCGGCGCAATTGAGGCGAAGAGTCGCGAGGAGGGTTTTATGTTTATTGATCGGGGGAGCATGTTGGATATACAGATATAGGAAATAATGATCGTTCCTCATATGTAAAAATATACTGAGAAGAGAAGATTGGTGGAAATTGATAGATGATGGCTTTGCCGGGCGGTGAGGGAATGAGATTCACATAGTCCGGTATTGGATCGTAATATTTTACGGGTAAGAGGGTAATACAGATGCAAAACGGCATCTGGGTAATTTTTGTCGACTTTCCTATTTGGGAAGTTTTCAGGAGCGAGGATGCGCAATAGGGTGAGATTGCCTGACTACCTAGTCTGTTTTGTGCAAGCTAGCAAAAGTAAGGCTTTTTCGTATTAAATTGGACTCGACGGCCGGCACGTGGCACTTGATTTGCATGTCAGGTGGAAGTGTGCCCCGGGAGAATCCGTTTGTAGCTTGACATGAGATTTTTTGGTCTTTGACAAGCCCTTGTTTGTTAAGTCTCAAGGCCTTTTTCCTCTCTTCTTTAACCTCGTAGTTCTCTCATGTTTAAGTGATATGCAGATGCCTTCAGTCTAGCATCGATAGAGTTCACTTGGTGAGTATCATAACAAGGGAGTTATCTCGATACAGATTCAACATCAACTCTCAACCACCATGGCTAGTCTGAGTGCGACTCCAGACAGTAAAGACAGAGACTCTACTGCTTCCATAGCAGCAGCACCAACTCCATCTCCCAGCGCCACCAGCAAGAGCGTCCTCCTGAACCCTCGAAATGATCCCAACGAGCCGATGAACGATTTGACTGAAGAAAGTGACAACGAGCATCTCAACGATACATTAATCAACCTGACTCCTTCTCGTATCCGCGCCATCATCCAGAACGACCTCATAAAACGCCTCTCACACCTCTCCGCAGATCACTTTGGCCGCCACCTGCACCTCCAACTCAACTCCCCTTTCTGGACCAAACTGCTCAATCCAGCAGATCAAAATACGAATGCAGATGGGTCTACTCGTTCCTCATTACTCATAAGTCGCGAATGGGCCGAATACGTCGTCGACGCAAGCCGCATATTCTTCGACGCGGGCCTCTCAGTTGACAAAGTGGTGTCCATCATCGACCGCGCGATCTGTTTCGCTGCAATTTGTCTCCTGGATAGACCTGCAGAAAAAATATACTTTAGGGATGGGAGGAATGTGTTCTACGAGTTTGAGTCTCGCGGGATGCCGAGGGAGATGAGGCCGAAGTACAAGGCGTTTTTGGCGGGAATGAGGAATAGTATTTTGGGAGGTAGAGAGGAAACACAGTCAGATAGTGGAATGGTTGTTGTGCAGTGGAATGACGATGAGTCGGAAATTGTTGGTGAGGTTGAGCAATTGGAAGATGTAGTTGCTTCTCCTCCGGCGGATGGCATTGTGAAGGTCACTACCGGTCGTCGAGAGGAGACCACCAACATTTTACGCTGGGAACTATCTACTACCCCGGTAGAAGTAAAACTTTCCGCTCTCAATGGCGAGGCAAAGCGTGACAGTCAGGATCTAACCGCCATGAATCCTCCGCTATCGAAGAAGGAGCGCAAAAATTTGAAACGCAAAGAAAGGAGGAAACGCGCTCGCGCACAAGCAAAGCTACTTTCTCAGAGCAAGGATACAATGGAGGTCAAGATCAAAGAGGAATTGCGGGGGTATCAAAACCAGAAACGGAAGGAGAGAACGAAAAAGGTCAATCCAGCGGCTGTACACTGGAGTGGGTTATGATCATGACAGGTTGTGTATGTGGCTGTATGTTCTACGGTCAGCATTCGAGTCAGGGGGGAAGAGGTTAGGTGTTGGCTATGAGAGGCATCTCTTGTGGAAGGAGAGTCAGTCCAAGTTGCAACTGTGAGATGTATCCCTGCGGAACGCATCTTTGTCTGCAATTGTTAGACTACTTGTTACTCATATGCTATGGATGCTAGCAATTCCATCATTTCTATCCTATTCTAACTCCTATTGTACTCTGACATCCGTGAAAGAAACAATAAATCAAACTCGATTGATGAACCCAGTTATCCCTTACATACCCAAACTCGCCATTGAAACGGCATCATGCTGTTATGCTGATGTGCAATATTCTTAGGCCAAACAAGCCTGTCGAGTTGTAATGACTCCCCTTATCATACTCATACATTAGCAATAATGCTGTTGATGCTGTACTTTCTGCGCTCGTAATGCTCTGTTCGGTCACGTCGTGCTCGGTTCTTGCTCCTGTTGCGTGTTTCCCTGCGCTGGAGTAGCGAGGTCTCTCTTTCGATATTGCCCCTATCTGAGTAATACGTGTTTTGGTCCGGTCTATCCAAACAGTAATGACCTTCGGTCTTCATAAGACGCTGCCGAATATGCTCCGGAAGCGAGTTCTGACCGGTGGCTGAACCACGTCTCTGTGTCTACTTGGTATCGGTTAGAAACGACTTGACGAGTATGCAGAGACTGTGTCCGGCTGATGACCATATCATCTATGAATGCTCGAATATCATGCCATTGTCAAGAAACATGTTGTCACTAATAACTTTGCGCAGAAACAACAGCGGGCTGATAATTGATTAGTAACAGTCAAATGATGGATAGTTGGGAGAACTTACAGGACTGTTAAGCATGCTGTTCCGCTTGTTTCGTCCCTTCTTGATGTGATTCTTCAATGCACTCGAATCCAATGGCTTGAGTAGCTCGAAACTGCACAGCAACTCTGCCGATACCGACATAATGGCACCCCAGTTGTCAAACTCGCCGCAGTACTAGACTATTGTTAGTAACAAATAACCAAAACATTGGGAGAGCTTACATTTGGAGCAGAAAATACAGTGACCAGGACCCGGTCCTGGAAGAATTCATACCCATCTTCCACAACCATGTGCGCTCGGCATACAAGATCGAAATCGTGTCGTTGCAAAAAGTCCATAATGACCTTCTTGCCAAAACAATAACTCACTCCGCGCTCGTTGGGCTCCCAATCTTCCTCCATATCTGCAGGATCACTCCACAACAAGTCGTTCAAAAGACCATAGTCCGGCACGTCTGTCGGTCGTGCAATGCCGCGGATATCGTCCATGTGAGAAAGACTGGGCGAGAGGCCGCCGTGAACGCAAAAGATCTTTCCTGCAACAATCGCAGCAATAGGTAAACAGTTGAAGGTGTCGACAAACGTCTTCCAGATCTTGATATTACACCTGCGTTTGCATTCGTCGTAAAATCCGTAAACACGAGTCACATTCGCGCATTCGTGGTTACCACGAAGCAGGAAGAAATTTTCGGGATACTTGAGCTTGTAGCACAGTAACAAAAGAATCGTTTCAAGACTCTGTTTTCCTCGATCGACATAGTCACCCAAAAAGAGGTAATTTGCAGCCGGAGGAAAACCGCACATCTCGAATAACCGGATTAGGTCGGTATATTGCCCGTGAACATCGCCGACAATCTTCACCGGCGCTGACAATTCTAGCAAGGCCGGCTGAGAAAGTAGCAACTCGCGCGCTGCGGTACAAATGGCAATGATTTCTGCATTCTTCAAACAAACAGCTTTGGTGATCTTGGTCGAGTACCCGGCATCTAGCAGCCGCGAAATCATGTCGTCCAAATCAATTGTCTTGAGTGCTCCCATCCCCATACCAGGTGATGTGCTCGTATCGGAACCGGCGGAAGCGAGAATATCTAGCAAAACGGGGTTGATCTGATTGTCAGGCCTTACCAAGATGGACTCTCCAGGGGCCTGTGGCGTGACAGGCGGAACAGAAGGCGGGGCATCCGATACTAGATCGACTTCGCCACTCTGTTGAGCAGCGTCCACATCCTTGTGACCTCGATTGAGAGAGGTAGATTGTGATGGAGATGGCGGGGGTTCTGGGGTACCGGTGCGGGAAGGAATTGGGTCATTCGAGACAGTCGACTGTTGAGCCACTGACTGTGGCTTCAAACTACTTGTGGAGCGTACAGAAGCTGCGTCGGATCGATCATCACCAAAGCCTGCTGTAGAATTTCTCGGACTGTCATTGTTCTTGTCGCTACCTCTGGATCCCGGAATCTTAGACCTAATTGAGCCTTTGAGTGATCGGATGGATTCTTTGGTATCAGTGCGCGAGAACGATGGATATGATTGCAGAGGATCGCCGGAGCGGTCTCCGCCTTTGGACTGAGACTGGCCCATTATGGACAGCTCAGGTTTGAGCAAACGCGATCGTCAATCCCACCTACTTCTTGAAGATGAGTTAATGCTCAACTAGATGGATTGAGCTGTTAAGCGATTCACGCAGTCGATGGTTATCGGCTGATAAGCGGGATTTTCCCGGTCGGCGAAAATGTAAGGAAATCGGGCCAGGAACAGACAAGGTACCGAAAGGTGTCTCAGCCTTTCAGGTCGCGGAGATTGATGTTTGGAAAGTTCGAAGGATGGTTCTGATACGGTCGGAGCATAAGCTGGCTGCTTCCGGCAACGATAGCTGAAGATGAACTACCGGACTAGCAGGTAAAGTGTCAGCCTGGAACGGTAGCAACATCAAATAAATAGTGTTGAGCATGACGACAGTAAATCAAATCAAAAGTCAAAATCAATAGCAAAATTATCCGTGCACAGGAGCTGAAGGGAAGAATGATTGCATCGGGGGGCAAATCGTATAAGAGATCTCGCCGTGAAGCTTCATTTCCAACGGGAGCATGTAGACATGCAGGTTGCTAATCGCATCACATGAAAGCTTACCGAAACAGGAGGCCAAGAACCAATGCAGCAGAAAAAGAAATACTACAAGATGTAGTCGAATGATGACACTCCGACAGAAAGGGATACATAACACAGCACACGTGTGGTTGGCGTCAGCCATGTGCGGGGGGTAGGTTGGAATAGAAATGAAAATACGAAGTACGTCGTTCATACGACGAGCGAAAGAATGTGCGTCATGGCAGGGATTTTGTAACACGAACCTCGAGATAAGCACTTTTGCAGCACACAGAATGTCCCACGAGAGACAGGATGTCGGACAGTAGAGCTAGTGATGTCTCCTTGGTCGACTGTTGCAATATATCTGCTGCAGATTGAGTTGTTCAGGTGGACGATGTAGCCAGGAAAGAGAGGTTGAGCTGAGACGGAGTGTATCTATCGCCGTTTCTGTCTAAGATTGGCCTGGCCTGCTTATGTAAATTGCCAGGCTTGCCAAGACCGGTCTGGAACTTGCTTCTCTGTTCCCTGATTGGCTGAAATGCATCCCGTGACCTGTCTGTGTTGATACGTCAACTGCGCCAGCTTGGTATCTAATACGCATGCGTTACCACTTTGTCACATGTATACAATTATCGTCATGTGTTTATATTGTCTAAAGTAGTCAACGTGCCCCTATCTAGAAACGCCCGTATCGCTTCGTATCGTTGGGCGGCTGAACATGAACACGTGAGTATGCGACTGGGTGTTCCCCGGACAGCCAGGAGTCTAGAATTACGAAGTATAATAGAGAGGTGAATTCAACATCATAACGCAAAGCCAAGCCCTTGACCGCGAGTACCTAGTGGATATCGCTTCTTTGAGAATGCTCTTGATCGAGTCTAGCTGCATAAACAGACAGAGGTATTGTTGATTCGTATACACGGAGATGTATGTCTGTCAATGCGTATGTAGTCCTGTTGACCACTCATCTCGCGTTCCGATTTCTTCCTAGATGAGATCGATGCATCATCGGATATGCCTGCAATGCATGCTTGCGTGCTTCAACAGCACTGGTGAGACTCCCTGTAGGACTTTTGTACCCGAGATTGGGCCTCCCCATTTCAGCTTTGACGTATGTTTGGTGGTTTATCGAACCACGATGATCGAATGGATGGATAGTTCCGACACCCATGCATCTTGAGGCTGTCGAGATTATCGATACGTCCAGTCTGTCTGGCTGATACTTCGCCATTGGATGATGCTAAGCCATTCTCTGTCTCTTGATTCCCGTATTTGTCCATAATCCCATGCTGTAAGATCCGGTTTAATGCATTAATGGTACCGTCGGCTGAACTCGCATCTGATAAGGGTTCTCCTCCAATTCAATCTTGGTAATGTGTTGACCCGGCACAACGACCAACCCAATAAAGCGACTGGTCATATCCATTTTGAATTTGCCCGTTGCGTTGTCGGATGTACATGCGGTTTCTGTCGCGGCGGCCTGAACGGCATTTTGGCTCGGAAGACGATATTCGAATGTGTTTGAGAGGATAACGTTGCGATCCTGTTTTCGTGGGGCAAAACTAGTCAGATTGTATTCTGCGTTGTGAAGTAAATGAGGTAGACGTACCGTATCGGTGCACTTGAAGATACCCACAAACATGCGAGTGTCGGTTGTGTGAATGCGCAGGTTTCGTCCTAAGAGGGACTGGAGGTAATTGATATGAACTGAATTATCCATTTTGATTGATAGGTGAATTGTATTGTACAGGTTTGCATGTCCAGGTGATTGAAATATGGTATTGGAGGAAAAGGAAGCGGTAGAGAATGATTTATCTGGAAAGAAGCTTCCCCGCCGTCATCGGGTTCCGTGTCGCCTGGCTCTGCAGCGCAGTGATTACTTTCAAGCCCTCCAACCTCCGGATCAATTACTGAGTAGCAATGAGATGATATGGACGATTTGATTGTCAAATTCTTCATTGCTATCGTCAAGCTCATAATATTTCTACTGAGATATATGACATAAATAAGCGAACTGATAATACAAATAACTCCAGACACTTTAAACATATTCAAGGTATTGCCTAAACGCCGATCATAAGATAATAACAACACATACGCTGCCAGAAAATTGGGAGATTCGCTTCGTGAGTGTCGCTTGGGGAACATGGCAAGATTTCAGACGAGATCACATCCGCTTATGCTGCCAGAGAAGCTGCCAGTCCAAATTTTTTCCGTGGTATAATTTGTATTCGGATTCACATCCATATCCATGTCTACATCCATAGCCCCGGTTGAATATGGGGTTGAAGAGCCACTGGTGGAACTAGATTGATCATATTCGATTTCTATCGGGTGATATTGGGCCGGTTGAGCACCGAACGCCGAAACCTCTCTGCTGTTGTCATGATGTCGTGCGTCGACTTGTTTGGATGAGGAACCGGGTGTAGGTCGAAAGAATTTGAGCAAAGTCTGTTGTCGTGGATCTAGAGCATCGGGCTCTGAGGGTGGTTCGGCAGACGGCGAATGATCATCGGATGGCGCAGATACGATTGGCTCTTTCTGAGCTTGAAAAAGCATTCTCAATGTGTTTGCTAGTTCGATGTTAGCTCGATGTGGTTGCTGGTTATAAGCGTATCGGCTCACCATATACCGTTTGTTGGTCGGGACAATTGTCACGCACTCGCTTCCTCGTCCGGCTATTTATGTGATGCGGTACATCTGCTATAGGCTGTGTATCGAAGCTTCGGCCGTGCAGGACTTCGCTTGAGAAGGAAGCTTTGCGCTTGAGAGACATGCTGTGGCGATGAAGGTGTTATAGCGTAATGGTATGTAGCGAAATTATAGATGAGGTATGATGTGTGCGACTGAAATATGAAATTGGATTAGACTTTTGTTGTTTGAGCTCGAGGACAGTCTGATCATAGATATTGTGTTGATGTTCACATTCCAGGTATATCGAAGAAAGGCTCGGCGGAGCTGGGGCTTAAAAATGAAGGCGCGGAAAGACGCGTCTACCAAAGCGACGCCGCCCCAATACACGGCGCTAAACCAAAATAAGCCATATTGTTACCATTCTCCAGCATCAATCGAGCTTCCGAAGAAACTTCTCCGACGATATTTCTAAGCAACCAACAAAAGTGATTGTAAAGCTGGTAAAATTCGCATTCTTCCAATCTCTGTTGAAACACTTGAGCGGATCCTATGTATCAAAATCTTGAAATCTGATATTGTTGCCCACAGGTGACGACCGCGTATATTGTTACGGTATCGCTGTATCATCAATACACCTCCGCTTTACCTAGGTAACCTCGCATTCCATCGTCTTGTAACAGGTCAAAAGCCCATGGCAGGAGATAATGTAAGAATGTACTCAGAAACTCATAAACCAGTATATACTCGTATTTGTCAAATCGAGCTATACATGGTAAAGGTTATCCTCGGCCACCTTTCTCAGTGGGCCATCTCCAGATTGTAACGGCAAGCCGATTATTATTGGTGGTTGCTGTCTCGGCATGCCGAACGCTATGACGACAGGCACCCCTCCCCCGCAATCTCCAATAACCTAGCTTGTCTACCTTTCTCAGACAACAACTTTTCTACTACCTATCTCATCTGCTCCCTTACATGTTTCATCTGTTCAACTTCGAACGTACAAGGCAAATGTCGACTCGCAGACCCACCCACGCCGGTTCCTGGTACGAAGATGATAGTACAACGCTGAAAGCTGAACTGGACGGATGGCTCGATGCTGTTCCTGACGAGATTGAGCAGTTAGGCAGTTTGCCAATACCCGGGGCGAGAATAATCATAGGACCGTTAGTTCTCCTTGTTGTAGTGTTGAGTTTTCAAATTACTTTTTTCTCTTTGTTTTCTGTCTTTCCTTTTCTTCTTTAAAAGCTAACAAGGCAGTCACGCGGGCTATGCGTATTCAGGACCATGTGCTGCTTGGGCTTACAAGGCTCTCGACTTGTCCAAAGCGTAAGCTAGTCTTTGACACAATACGCCAGTCGTATCTTTATCAAGTGGTAATGTATTTTGACAACAGCAAACGCATCTTCCTGCTCGGTCCCTCGCATCACCACCCCCTCGCTACAATTGCCTTGCCTGAAGTATCATCGTACGCGACACCCGTATCCGACGAGCCATTAGCTCTCGATACCGAAGTCATCAACGAAATCCGCACCGCCTCATCCACATTCGAAACCATGTCCCGCCGCGTGGATGAGCGAGAGCATAGTATGGAGCTACATCTACCATACATACATCGTAAACTACAACTCACCTTCCCCGGACGTCCTGCCTCGGAGTATCCGCCCCTCGTCCCGATCATGGTGGGAAGCACCAATCCCGAGACCGAGCGTGCTGTGGGTACACTGCTTGCTACGTATCTGGCCGATGCGTCAAATGCATTCATCATTAGCTCTGATTTCTGTCACTGGGGTCAGCGATTTGGATATACGTATTACGTGTCTGATGCACCGCAGCAGAAGCCGCCGTTGCCGTTGTCGTTTGATAACCTTCCACAACCACCCACCACCACCTCAGAGGCCCGGGACGCTCTACAAAAAGTGTCGGGACGGTCACTACGCAGTAACAGCGAGCTACATACGGAGATTTACGATAGTATTTCGGCAGTAGATATCGCGACCATGACGGCCATTACAACGGGAAGCGCGACCCAATTCTTGAAAATACTGGGAACGACTGGAAATACAGTCTGTGGCCGTCATCCCATTGGCGTCATCATGGCTGCTTTGGAAGAGTATGCTTCAGTCTCTGGTGAGGAGGTAGGAAAGTTTCACTTTCTCAGATACGAGAGAAGCTCGGATCCAGATGTTGTCTCGGAGAGTTCGGTGAGCTACGTATCTGCAGTAGCTGTCATCTAGAGCTTACACATTCATTTCTAAAGACTTGTTAAGCCAACTTGCGGGGGCGTTTCTTCGAGCACACGTCTTGCAATCATTACAGCTAGCCCAATACCACACTCTAGCCCTTGTGTAGCCACAATCTCTTATCTTCCTTATCAACCAAACATTGCGAAAACGAATCACTAGACGAACCGGACTGCATGACAGCCAAATCATAAGCGGTGAGACCGTTTAGCAAGATTGATCACCAATAATCCTTCATTGCGGCATGGCTACTTTAGAAATAATTTAGATCGCTGTTGGGGCCGACTAGCGGTGATCACAGTTGACCCCACCGGAGAACCGCCCTGCACTCCGACGTCGGTGCTATCGACTCACACTTATCCGACTGTCGAGTTCTTCTTTCAATCTACAAGATGGAAAGTTGTTCATCTTTCTGAATTACTACAACACTCCATGTTTGTTGTGTTTATATACATGGCTGTTTACAGCTGATGATTGGTGTTGGGTATCATGGGCTCTATATACAGTCGGGCCTATATTGAGCATCTTTAGGTTGATGAATACGCTCGGCTCAGTTCGATCGCAGAATCCGTTTCGAGTTCAATCAGTGGATATGGCCAGGCTGAAGAAGGGAGGTGTTCATTCCTGGGAAGATGTGCTTGCCCAGCGGTATCAAAGTACGTCAGTCTGGCACTTGTTGCTACAAAAGCCAATGAACTATCGCATTCATGAACGGAATAAGAAACTAAACCGATGACCTTCTTGCAGACGACAAACCATCCTCACTCCCTCGCTACAGACGCCGCAAAGGCAACGTCCGCGGCCCAGCACCCCGAGGCCTCGACATCAGCCAAACACCAGACCCGCAACCACAATGCCATCTACTCCAGATCTTACCGCCAGAACTGCGCCTCGCGATTTGGGAAATGGTCCTCGGTGGACTGCGATTACACATAATCCAACGCTCCAAGCGACGGTTAGGCTGCGTCATTTGCCCTAACCCTCAAAAGCATACATGCGACATCTGCCGGGGCGTGCTGCAACAGCCTGTCAAGAGTGCAGAAACACACTTAAACGTAAATTTGATAGCATTGTTGGTTACTTGTAAACACATGTGAGTCCCCTTTTTATCTCAAAAACTCTCCCCTCTCCTTCCTCCCCCTAATCCTCTCAACAGATACCGCGAATGCATCCACCTCCTCTATTCCTCCAACACCTTCGAATTCAGCAACACCTGGACCCTAGCCTACCTCCGCCCAACGCTCCCTCCCAACCAATGGACCGCAATCCGCTTCGTCGACCTCAAATGGGCCTTTCCAGGCCACTGGCTGCCCAGCAAGGACTCCGTGAAATCCGTATATGTCTGGGCGGGTCGCCAACAATGGATCGAAACCTGCAACGCGATCTTACTACTCAAGCATCTCGAGGAATTTGTGCTGCAATTAACGGGGAATTGGTTCGGGGAACCGATTGAGAAAGTGCCTGTGTTTCTGGATCCGTTGAGGGATCTGCGCCTAAAGGGTGGGCGAGACAAGAAATGGAGGATTTATTTGCCGCCGCAGCCGTATTATAAGATGGAGATTAAGAGGTTGAATGAGTTGATGGTCAAGGAGGGAATTTGTTGTGAGGTGTATGAGGCTGGACAGTGCTGATTGACCTAGGTAGGCTCCCAGACCGAAGATTCATCGAAGTATACCTGGGTAAATGATAGAAGATCGAAACTTTTTTTATAATGCTATACGTATCTACCTACCTATGTATAGGCAATGAATGCACCCAAGATGAAACAAACCAATAAGAAAAGAGGAACGAGAATGGAACGCTCGAATGACCCACAAACATGAATATCTCATAGACACATTGGCAGAGAAATTAAACATACAAAACAACCATCTTCTTCTTAAGAATTAGACTATTCATAATCCTTGACATATCTCTCACCCAAGTCCATATCCCACATCGGCCTCTCAATAACCGCCAACTCCACGATTTTCTGTGTAGTTGTCGCTGCTGACGGCGACGACGAAACGACATCAAAATGAGAAGCAGAGCCAAGCGGTAACACGCCTAGAATATCTCTGAATTTGTACGAGTGCCAGAATATGGTCGTTGGTTTTGAGTCCGCTCTATGCATAAGTTGTTGTTGTTCAGGATTTTGTTGATTTACGACGACTGCGAAGGAGGCGCTGGTCGTAGCTGGGGAGTTGAAAACTGTGCCATTTGTCGATTTCTTTGGTGTGTCTGTCGAGGTGGTGGTAGGTTCGTTGGCGATCTGGCGACGAAGACGCGCGAAATCTGGTTCTCCGTTCACGTGGAACGGGTGGCTATCTCCATCTTCCGCCTCATCGTCTTGATGTTGCTGGAGACGATGTTTCTCAACGTCAATCCACTGCTGTTTACGGTCTGCAGCGATTTTGCGCATTTTCGTGCCCATGGACACCATTGCTTGGGACTTGGGGATCAGATCTCCTGCTCCGCTATTGTATTTTCTGCGCCAATGCTCGTTTTCATCGCCATTGGCGTCGAGGTCGTCTCTGTCCACGTCTTCATGCTCATTGTTGTTGTCATTTTCGCGCTTCCGTTTGCCCATTGCTGCCTGCACAAGTTCAATGGCCAAAGCCGCATCTGACATTCCTCCGGCCGCTGCTCCCGCTGCTGCATCTCTCTTGATATCGTCAGCATCAACAGACTGCGACGGGAAATCATGTGTGAGGTCAAACATCCACATCCACGACGGTCCATAAAGCAACAATTTCGGCATTCCCTGGAACATATCACAGACACCGCCAATTGCGCGGTCTTTGAGACCAGTAAACTCCTCGGGCAAGCACGATTTGGGGTTACGTTGAGACCACTCAGAGAATTTGCCGGAAAGGACTTCGTATTCTGTTAATTGGTGTTTGCTGGTGAGAAGGAGTAGGCGGTCTTCTGTGGTGGATTTTGTGGCTGGTCGGAAAGACATGAAAATGACGCCGGAGTGGAGACAGGGGATTGCACTGAGGAGTTTCCAGCGTTGGCCGTCAAGTATCTTTTCGACGCTGTGATCGCCGTCGTCATCATCAGAGGACTCGTCGTCGGATGAGGTGTTTCCATTAGCTATTTTCTTGATGGGTTGATCTGAGACGTCTTCGAGGGCCCAAGAGTCGACAAAACCTGCCAAATCGCCGGCTGCGAAGAGTTTGCTGTCACTGCTGAACGTGACTGCGCGAATGGTTCGGTCGTATTCGCCAAGTGTGCCATGGTTAATTCCACGTAACGTTTGCGTCCGACCAGATGATCGTTGTAGACGCAGAATTTTAGAGTTGATCTGCACATCTTTGCCTGCGTCATTATCTGTAACGGACAGTTTCGCCAGATATACCTCGTTACCAGGTCGAATTATTGACATCCATTGAAGATCCGGCGACAGAGAGACATTTCGGGCTCCGTTGTCGGTGATTTGACGAGGAAGTTTCACGTCTGTAACCTGTAGTGTATTTTCCTCATCTTCGTCTTCATTTTCAACGAGTGTGAACATTCTGATCGTGGTCATTGTAGACAGCACCAAAAGACTACCATCGGTCGAGAGAGCGGCTGATGTGATATTTTCGTCGCCCTTTATCAATTAGCAAAAATCCAATCAGAGTCAAATGTATGACAGGGACTTACAGGAATCAATACTCGGCCAATCAATTGATTCCTCTGACTCTCTGCATCTACTCCACTTTCAGGCGCGACTTTGTATATCCTGACTTCTCTCTCCCAGAAACTCATTATGAGCCTAGACGACGAACCGGAGGCAAGTTGACAGATCTGCGGGAGACTGGAAAGCGTCCTGTGATGCTCTTTTCCAGATTCACGAAGAGGCAAGACGACGAGAGATGCATCGGGGCCTATACAAGCATAGTGTTAGACACTTCATAGAACGAGAGAGAGAAAAAAAAAAAGGGGGGGGAGCTACCTCCGGAAACCGCGATACTCATATCCTTCGACTCATAAACAGCAAACTTCTTGACATCATGCGTATGATATCGCCGGTGCATAACCTCCGCCCATCGGCGCGATTTATCGTTCTTCTTGCCCGGTTTCAATCGATACAGCACCGTCCTTCGATCTGCTCCACCACTAACGACCGTTTCCCCGTCGATACTAACAGCAACATCCAGCACATCGGCTTGGTGGCCCCGTATTCTCTGCACAAGCGAGTAATTCTTCGGGTCCCAGAACCGGATTTCACCTGTCGAATCTCCAGAGACCAATGTACCATCGGGCAGAGACTTTACACTCCAGACCAGAATATCCTTGGGACCTCCAATGGGTCCTCGACCGAGCGACACCGTCCGTAAAAGACGCCCATTCCGGATATCAAACAGTCGAATCGAACTATCCGCGTACCCGGCAGCGAGCACATGTCGGCTTTGGAACGTGATACTGAGCACGCGCACATTCTTCGTAACAGAGGCATTCAAACGACGCACAAATCTCAAATCATTCTCGGCCGTAGACAAAATCACAATCGATCCATCCGCGCATCCAATCGCCAGATGTTGGCCCGTATATTCGCCTTCCGCGGGAGTAGCAGCAGCAGCACCTTTCTCAGCTGAAGGAGTCCATCTCGGCTGCGCTGTTAGACACCAAATCTCTCCATAACTCCCACTCGAATGCCGCGCGGATTTCCCCTTTTCCAGGTCCCACTCCGTCACCGTGTTCGTATATCCGATACTAAACAGCCGCAAACGACCCGCTGTTCTCATTCCATCAGGCGAATCTCCAGACGGGTCGAGCGTCCAGGCGATCCCCTCGATACTCCGCCCTTTACCGCCACGAATAATCGATTCCTGAAACCAGGCACCGCGCAACGGGTTCCAGATCTCGATATCGCCGTTTGCGCGACCGACGGCGAGACGAAGAGTTTGCGCGCCTTGGCCGGCGGCTTTGGAGGAAGGAGGGTGCGAAAATTCGAGGGCGTTGATAGCCTGGGGGTTGTAGGGGACAAAACGACAGCGATGAAGCTCCATATTGACTTTTTCTCCGTTTCTTTCTGTGTTGTTGAATTGGTCTGCGTCGATTTTCTTCTTATCCGATCTCGTTCGAGGAGACAATCAACCAAGCACAATCTCCCTGCTCTGCGAGCTGAGAGACGACTCAAATGCGATTATTCTAGACAATAATAGCCATTTGAAACAACACTCTAAAATCCGGCAAAGGCGCGTCAAGACTCATGCAGAAAATGCGACCGATTAGAAAGGAAGCTAGGGTACAAAAATCAAGCGGATAATCAAAATTATTTTTCTTCCAAAGGGCAGTTTTTCGCGGCCCTTATCAGTCACGTGAGCGCGGCTAAACATTCCCTTATCGGGGCCGACTCGTGTGTCAGCTTCGGCCAATCGGAGGCCAGATTGTATATATATCTTCGTCTAATCTGCTGTCTGTACTTTATTCAAACACGCACTGATGTTGTGGGATCTGATTATATCAAATACATAATTACTGTCACCTGTCTGAGTGCTTGTCGCTACCAGCTACTTGAAGATAGTCTCCGGGCGTGGCTCGATATATTTATTTTATCACCGAATCAACGAGGAACAGAGCCGAGCATTCCTCACATGCACAATCTATCAAAAAATAGATATCAGACGAACGACAGTATTTGACTACATCGTACTGACCAGCAAATCCCCTCCGAGAGAGAGAGACAGGAACTACTATGACAGGGAATCCATACATGGCAAGTACCATGATGATCTCGGGAGTATTCGCATAATACCTACCCTCCAATGGGATAAACAATCGTTACTCGCCCATTTCGAGTTGCAATGGTGCATAGGTAACGTATGTACAACACAATCAATCGTCGTAGCTGCGTGCCCCTGCTTACTCGGAATTCCCCATTGTTTGTCTAATATACTCGTAGAGAAGAGGAGCCACTACGTATCCTTTATCCATACCCAGGGCGCTTCGGCGGGTACCCACTCTCGCCGAGGCCAAACAGGGGGAAGCTTGAGCAGTACAAAGGAGACCGAATAAGCAGGTCTCAACAATGCCCTTTGTTCAACCATTGCTTTGTCGGTTCGGGCTCACCAACCCGGCCGGCGGGAAAAAAGCACGAAGACGTAACAACGTAACAAGTCTACATACTACATTATACCACTATTTTCAGAGAAAGAAACAATTCAATTTCTCTCCTCATTGATAGATAGATACGTATGTAGGCATCTCTTCCCATTTTCAGCACGAAAAGCCATCCCCTTCCGCGCATACTGGGAGGCCACAAAAAGATATTGAAACACCGCTTGTAAGCAGAAGAAAAGCATTATCAAATGAGAATTGTTTTGATAGCGAGAGAGAGAGAGAGAGTGAGTGAGTGAGTGACGGAAAGTGAAGGTGAATAGAATCAATGGAGGAATTTCTTGAACACCGCCAATGATATTGGTATAGTAGTGATATGATGACAGACAGGTATGGTCTCTCCGTTTCGACTTTGGTAGAGTAGGGCCCTGTGGATGGTGAGGAATGACTCAACGCGGAACGCTAGAAGGACAGTATTTGAGCAGAAAAAAAGAGAAAAAGTATGATAATAAGAAGAGAAATGAATTTTTTTTGTATCAGAAACGACTCGCGCTCGCAATGCCAGATCTAAAAACACAGACAAAGATGATGATGATGATGATGATGGAAAGTGAAAGGGGTATGTTAATATTCTAGGATGAAATAAAAATGCAATCCGTCCAGGCCCTCGTATGATGATAAAAGAAAAGAGGAAAAACAGATCCAATCGACTCGCTCGTGCAGTATTTATGTCACGGTTGAAGCAAACTATGGCACACAGGTCGTGGTAAATATGCACGTCCGAAAATTAGGAGAGGTTGATGTAGCTCTGAAGATAGTCGGCTGATGTACCGCTAGAACGCAGTAGTATACCCGACGTGAGCGGGAGCATACTGAACGTATACTGGCTCGGCATCGTACATCTGGGTATCATTGAAAGAGACGTTCGGGGGGGTAGGAGACGACGGGCAGACAGTGATCGCTGCCTGTTTGTTCATATCCGCGGCAGCAGCAGCAGCATTGAAACCCTCGCTTTCTGGGGTGATAGGGGGTGTAAGGTATCCATGGGGTGGCATTGGCTTTTGAGGAGTGGACAAACCAACTTGACCGGCGTACTGAGTCTTGGACTCTTCGGCGACGTCAGTAGGTGGAGATGGAGGAGCATAAGTACCGCTGGCAATGGCGGCCTGACGCGCGAGGAAGTTGTCCAGAAGTTTGGAGATCCGGGAGTAATGTGCTGAAGAGTACTTGCGGTACAATACTTGAGAGGGTGAATGCAACTGCTGGGACAGACTGACTAAGGTGTTGGGGTCGTATGTGGCAGCCCATTCGGTAGCCTCCGGCTGACGGCGGTTAAGGATGCACCTCGACAAAGCGAGGGCAGCTTTAGCGAGGTCGGCCGAGGGTTTGGACACGAATTCTCTGTGGAAAAGCGCAATCTCTAGAATGTAAAGTGCAAGATGCTCGACCTCCGGATCGTACTGCATATCCACAATCGCAATGTTCAGAAAACTGTCCACTGTCGGGTGGCCGACGGTCCAGCCAAGTGTCTGCAACACATGCCACTCCATCTGGAGAAACATGTCGTCGTCATAAAGTGAGCAGCACATAGACTTCAACTCACGGATGGTTGGAACATGCTCCTTCTTGTCACTGTACTTGGCGGCGATCAGGAGGGCAGAGCAGCCGACGAGTTGGTAATGACGTTTGTAGACAACACGTTTCGAGCAGTAACGATCAAGAAGGTTGATTGCAAGGAACAGTGTAGAGGGTTGCAACTGGAAGGCCGCATGTGCTTCGATGAGGAAATCGAGGAGGTATGGACGCATGAACCATTGGATTTCAGTTTGAATGTCAATGGATTCTACATCAGGGAGAGTCGCAGTATCCATGTCGAGCATGTGTTGCAAGCAATCATCGAGATACTCCTCCCTTGCCTGGGCAGAGAGTTGATCTGCGATTGCGTACTGACGCTCACGAGCAATGATTTTTGCGTGCTCCTTGGGATCGAAGCAAGGACGGACGTCGTCAGTCTCAACGAAGAACGAGTCACACGTCTGGTGAGAGGGGCGAATGGTAGCCATGGTGGAAGGATTTATAGAAAACTGTCTCGAGCTGACCGGCAGGAGGATCTGAAGACTTTTCTGTTGAGGTTATGGTACGGAAGCGAAAGTATCCTGACGATGATAACACCTGTGTATCACTTGTGTTGACGAAGGAAGAAGAGAGTGACAGTCGTAGGATGAATTAATGATTGTAAGTAGTTGGAAAGGCAATTAAAGAGCGTGGTGCCTAGACAATAATCTGGGCGGTGCGAAAACAGAAACAAAGTGCGATGAGAAGGACTTCTCCGGCGTAGCTAGGAGACAGAAATATTAGTACCAGTGAGCAGTGAGAAGCGATGTGAACAGAATGGTAGTATTAGATGATTATAAAGAGTGTCAAAAAGCTGAGCAATGAGAGGAAGAGACGAAGAGCAGAAAGCAAAGAACATAAACCACTTTCAACAGGAAAGGGCGCGAACAAGCATGTTGCACTTACCCAGGATGAGGACTGCCCTTACTGTAGTAACAGCTCTGGCATCTAGGCTGACAAAAGAGGCAGGAATGAGGTCCTATCTGGCGGTACCTGTCGACAAAGAGGTGAAGTACGAGTCAACGTCTCCACCCTGTCGACGAGTAGTTTTGAGAGGTTGCTGGCGAGTGTTCCTCGTGTTCCGGAATGTGGAGCGGAGCAACCGAGGGCGGCACGAAACCCTATGTAAGGGCAAGGGGCAGTCAGCGGACGTCGTCCTTGGAGAGGTCTTGGTATTAGGTAGAGGGTAGCTCACAGGCTTATTTAGGAGGTATGCAGGTCCGTGTTGTTGAAAGTTTAACAACAGGTTGCGGTAACCTTGAATAAGGGCTAAGATTCGACTTCGTGAGAACACGATAACGAAACTCAACCTATTTTCTAAAACAATACGTTAGCGAGAATTTGAAGTGAACTTGCAGTTGCAACAATGATGAAATGGAAATTAGAGAGATCAGGGTGGATGGTTTGGTGCTGTAGTTGGGTGCACGAGCAGAGCTCCATTCTTCCATGCCGAGAAAGGCTGCCACCATGGTGATCCTTCATGCCACAGAGACCAACAAATGACAGCACGAGTCTTGAGCATTTGAGTATTCAAGTATTTCACGAGCGAGCAAGTGTTGTTGGGATGAATAGGCCGTACAGAGACTAATCTCTTTTCAAATACTGGCTGTTGTGCCACCCTGAACCTCCATTGACCGGAAGACAGGAGGAGCGAAACGAGTCACGAAATCTACCACCAGAGCCATTGTTCAGACTCGATGGAAGGTTTGTTGTCCCAATTATCCATTCTGCAATAGAGGTTGCAAGTCGATCGTTATTAACGAATGTACGGGCGGACGCTCGCTCAAAGTAGGACCCAGCACGACCACGGACCGATCGGACGGCGCCATCCACTTGAGGTATCTGGTACGTTTCCCAAACGAATATACACATCTCATATCCTCTGATATCAATTTTTCATGAAGATTGGAACGCTCTGCTCGACATCGACTATTCGATATTCGTGGTTCGCTGCACGTGACTCTCAACTCAGGGTACCCTGCCGAGCAACTCTCACAACCCAGCTTGAAGCTGCACTCCGGTATAACAAGGTATATATTCGACAGGGGAAAATGGGCTCGACATTGTTGGGGGAGGAGGGAAAGGTAAATCTCACCGTCGGTTAGAAACGAGGTTGTTGGAGCGGCTCTGCACAGGACAGAACAGACGTCGGGAGGGTCGAGCTGCAACGACACAGCTATCAGGCGGGACGAGGAGGGTTAATTGCTGAGGGGATCAAGGGACTGATTCTGTCTTTGACTTGTTGAATAAGTATCTCTCACGAGACCTTTCTCTAACAGTCAAAGTTAAAGCCAACTCTCGACGACCACGAACAAGGCGATCTCGCTCCCAAACTCTCCGAGCAGAGTCAGGGAAAGGAGAGAAAAAGGAAAAGAAAAAACTGAAAGCGGAGATGAAGAAAAAGAGGAAGAGTCGGATATAGAGGAGAAGGAGGAGAAGAGAAAAAAAGAGGATGTCGAAGGGGCTTTTTTCTTCTCTCTCCAGGTGGGTGTGGTAGAGAGAGGAAGGAAGAGAGAGAGGTAGGTGAGTGAGAGGTGAGAGACCAGTGCCATGCTTTCCTTAGTGAGAAGGTCCGCTGGCAACGGCAGAGAAGGTACGTAATTTTGGTATTGCGGAGACGAGCTACACTTGCAGGAGAGGGTCGTTGAGTAAAATTGAATACCAAATGGAGCCGTCATCGAGGCGTATCGGTACGGTATGACCGACTGGGGCGCGTACGACAGGGGATGGGTTAGTGCGTTTGGAGCGATACGGCTGTGGTGGTTGACGACTGGCCAATCCAGGTGCAATTTGTGCCGTCCCTCTCGATAGCTACAAGTGTTGTTATTCGACCGGGGTAGTATATGAGATGTCGCTGCTCTATTGGCTTTGACTATTGGCTTGATTGACTATCGTTTTCAGAATGTCTGTTCAGACAAACGAGCACAGTCATTTCATATTCAGCCATGTGCGTACTATTGTATGGAATCAATCAATACTGCTGCGCAAATCTGTAAATAATAATACAAAGCACTCCGTCGTAACAGGATCCGATCAGCTCCATCCGAAATAGACGGCAGGCGGCAGCAGCCAGTAGGGAGCGGCAGATTGTGTTAGGTGGTGTAAGACAACCTGTTTTGCGGCTCGTATGGCTGGTGAGCCATCTGGTAAGAACCGTACTAGTGATACAACGCGTACCGAGGCCGGCAGAGTACAAAGGCTGGTCTTACCATGCACAATCAGATGAATGAAATATTTACTACATAGTAGTACTTGAGAATTGAATTGAATTGATTTTTTTTTTTTTTTTTTTTTTTTTTTTTGAAGAATAATCGCCCCGAGTGTCAGCCTGATGAGTCCGAGTACAGAGTATACAGAGTATAGCAATGGAGACATACGTACACACCTTACCGGGTACAGCACAGTTGAACTGCAGTGACATACAGAACGCCTGAGCACAATTACCGAAATACAGCTATCTGTACGTAGTAAGGAACATACATCAATACATACGGGCTACACCAATATAGGACTAGCGGCACAGCTTGCATGCATCAAGGTCCAATCACAGGCCGTAAATGGCCGGAATCCCCTGACTCTTGGCAGACTCCATCCAGCTCGACGCGTTCAGTGTCTGGGTCTGTCCAGTAACATTCAATTACATAGTAAACGCAGAACGTATGCACTCTAGGCAATACGAAGGAGACAGCTCCCCGCTTTTTCGTGAGGTTTTGTCTTGTGTCTCCATTCGTCAGAGACTGATCGAGCAGGAGGTGATGATTGGTTGTGAATTCGATATGTCGATGTTTCTCAAACTAAGTGCAAACGAAGATGGTTCTGGTCTATTGTTTATTGTTGATCTAGTTGACTATTGTCGAGTTGTTTGCATAGATTGGTGCTGCTTGGTTTGCTTGAAGGGCCATCTCGGCTCCTTTTCGCCAATACGAACGACGTCATTTCAAGAGCCTGACACTAGCCTTGTACGGACTAGCGTCTGCATCAGTCTAGCTCCAAAATGGCTTAGGGCGGAAGAATCCTGATGGCTTAACCTCTGGGCTTTGCAGGCCTAGAGCAGCTGAACCTTAACGCTGCCTGGCTTATTATCGGCACTGTTAGGGCATGCCGTCCTTGTAACAGGCATGTACCTGGTGCCTGGGTCAGGAAGATGCTTGTACTGCATAGGAATTCACCAGCCACTAGCTTACTCCGTACGCACTCCGTAACATAAATCACGTCCTTATCTCAGTCTGCCTGCCGACAGGACCTGTACCAACTGAGGAATACCGTTGCTATTTTAGTGGCCTCGAATCAAGATCCTAGCTCAACTAACCCCTTGGCGAAGCTGCTATGCTGCAAAGTGCTACGTCTAACCATGTAAATCCTAGCCTGAACCACACTTTGAACAGAGTCAATGTATCATCCAACGCAACATAGCGCCATTTAACTCGCGCACTCAACGCGCTTAGGCGCGACACACGTTTACGTACCACTGTCTGCACAAAACAGGTCCGTTGAAACATTTTGAGCGCATGGGCCGGGAAAGACTGGGGAACAACGTTTTAACCTTCTATACAATGGTACACAAGGAACGTGGTTTTCTTGGATGAGTTGGACTGGATGCGATTAAACAGGAATTGAATTAGATTGATGCTATTTACGGCAGTTGATTGGTTGGTTGTCTGTCGACGGTAATGTCAGCTCTCTGAGACAAACAACGTTCACTGCGGAGTAACTAGTTAACATTGAACGCACTCGATGAGATGACCCCAATTTAACTAGAATAAGTTGATAGGAGTTCGATAGCTTGGACAAGATCCATGGTTCTTGAGTCAGTCTAGCTTTCTTCGACTTGATTGATGCCGAGAGATTCCTCCTTGATCAGCTACGTATACATAACATGATCCACGAATGAATGGATGAACGGATGCGAATCGCAAGCCCGTATTGCAATTCGTCCCAACAGCCCAGGCGTCAGTTCAGCCAGACACATCCATCCAGATTTCCGATCTGACACTCTCCCTCCCACCTAGGGAGGCAAGCAAGTTTGCCTGCGTTAGTCTGATGAGTTGTCAAGACCAGACTAAGCCGCTTTGACACGCACCCAGGCGCGGGGAAGACAAATCACAGACACCGGATGGTCCTGATCTAGCAGATAAATAGATTAATCGATTCACCAATCACATCAACAAAACAGGGAATCGCAGTGTGCACGAGTCGCGAGCTTCCCCTTGCAAAGGATTCGAGGCATCGGTCAATGCCAAATGGTCAGCCCTACTGTTCTCATTAATGATTTGACATTCAAGCTACTAGCACCAACCGAACACTGTGAGTGTGTGTGTGTGTGTGTGTGCTTCCTGGCAATAAGTCTCTTCCAATGATTTGGCCAAGACGAACATAATATCCGATTGTTGGGTTGAGCTTTTTTTTTTTTTTGCTTTTCATAGTGTAGATTCTACGTAGTTCTTGAAATGATAGACATGAAAATCGGAGATTGAAGCCGATCCACCCCTCCGTCAACCTTGGAAAAATGCTACACACTAAACATTAGTTAGTAGGTGCTAAAGACGAAAATGTCAGCATCAGCCCAGCCAAGCCCAGCTGTTCAGCTCGCCTCCGCCAACCTAATTCGATCAGAGTCACCACTGATCGTCGGACTTGACTCCCAGAACCCGTACCAAATATATTCTTTACACCTTTTGGTCGGTCGTGTTCATTGTTTAATCAATAACCGATAAGACATAATTTTTTTCGCCCACTTTCAGTCCTCCATGTCCCTCGAATAGATCAATGCGGTGGCTGGTGTCCACCCTAGATGCTCACGGCGTACTCCGGACATACACCACTGCCGGCGTCTTGCGCAATCTCGATCGATCTGCGATAGATAACGAGTTCGTCTGCCAATTATCGTCGATAACTCGAAATCTCAGGCGATGTGAAATACGTGGTTATCGCTTACTAGTTAACAGTTAGCTACTTCTTATGCGATGTATGCGATGAGAACCGAGGTCATGGATCGAGTTTCTATTCGTTGAGATAGGGGTGTTTGCGACGAGTCATATTTCTAGCCACACCGGGTGATTGTTCAGCTGTTCACCAGCATTAATCTACTACTCGCTTGGCCAGTATGTGACTAGAGAGGGGAGGCTGATCGTGGCGATTAGCTAGAAACAGAGAGATCTTCAAATTCTTTCACGTGTCTCGCTCAACCCTGGCCTGACGTGCGGTTGTGTAGTGCAGATTTTGCCCTATCTTCCAAGAGAGGAAGATGAGATTCGATTCGATGCGCATTGCATGATTGTGATACGAATGACATAAGACGTAGTGCGAAATTGCTTTTTGTTTATATACATGTATATGCCTTAGGTTCCTAAACTAGCTCTTCGCTCTAACTGCCTTAATCGGAGTCCCTCACCCTTAATGACAAGAAAAAAGTATTCAAGCTCCTTGCAGCTATCCAACCTGTTCCCAGCGCTGTGGTTCGGATTCCAACCGACTCAACTCATTCTCTCGTACCGCATTCGCTTTCCCAAGTAGGTGCGTAGGTAAGGTTATGATCCTTACACGTGGTCAAACCTTTCGTCATGTATGTAGCCAGCCATACTGCTAGGAAATTATCGAAAGCCTCGAATCCCTCGCATCTGTTTTTTAAACCCATATTCCGTTAGTAACGCGGGCAATCGAAACATCACGTAAGGAGATACGAGAATCATATTAAACCTGTATCTATTTTCGCTTCCTTCATTTATGTAGCTTTCCTTAAACATACCGTCCTGTATGTACTTTAATGTATGAACCTCCGTACGTAAGTATGTATTCATACAAAACCAATAAAACCGAAATAGGAACCCTTCTAGAACCCGCCCGACTCCATTCGTATTGTATGTACATGTATCTATCATTTGGCTCTTATTGAAAATCTTCATACCGCTGAATTTTCGATGTGGTTCATCGAGTGCTGAACTATGTAAGTAATCATCACTGAACCGGATTTTCATCTTCTATGGCTGAGTTGACGTCGTGATCATGTTTCTGAGGCGACCGGGGCTATTAAGAGTAGGATTATTTACGGCGGCGGCGGCGGTTTCATACGGGATACTGTCAATTTTTCAAGTCGGCCGTTGACAGATCCGAAATTGAACTTTTTTTTTTTTTTTTTTTTTTTCCTTCTGTAAGGCGTTTGGGTCACATTTTTTAATGCCAACGGCTTTGATTCTTCAGAGGAATATGCTTAAAATATGAAAATGTCTGTAAACAGCCCGCCACCGTACATACTATACTGTACGTTGAACCCAAGGGAGAAACTGCGAAAAGCTTCACGATACAAGATCCACAAACGGAGCTCTTTCGGGAAGTACGAGCGTTCGGGTACTCCATATAAAACTCCATATAATGGATATAATGGAGTCATACAGCAAATTTTTTCTTCCCCTCTCTATAAAAATTTTCAGGACGGTGAGCACTGAGTGAAGGTTTGATTGTTCGTTTCCTATAGAGCCCGTTTACGGGGTTGGTGACGAGGTGGGATGTTGACTTGACGGTAGGACGACAGTACATGAGGTTGAATGTATGTAATGGGCCGACTATGTATTTGGTATGTGTAATTATGTATTCAGTTAGGTATGCAGGTAAGGAGAATACGTTCGGATAGTGATGATCATGCGCATTATGTATGCTTGGTCTCGTTTTCTAATTTGCACAGTGATCGATGTCATCCAAGGTTCATCTCCTGTCACTGCTGCCAGAGCCATGTCAGATCAACTAACCATACCGTTCGATTGGTCATGACACGGTTGATGTCGGATGTCGCGCGACAGTAATTTTGAACTTTTGAAGATTTCGAGATCCACCCGAAAACCGTACTCCACAGATGCATATTCACAGACACTTTTAAATACTGCTACGTACTGGTAGTCTGGTACAGGCAAAAGGCCTCAAGTCCATGCATTATTCATGTACAGTTACTACATCGTGCGCGGGCATTTAGGTCAGGCAATCGCTGATCAGCCGGCGGTTTCGGCGGTTCCATCAACTTGAAGACTAAACTTTGAGCAACGCTAACCACCAGCCTTAAGCTCGACTTGTTAGCGTAGCTTATGGCTCAGGAGCAGTGGCTCGGATCGACTGGTCAACAGCTGTCGAGGTGGTTCTACAAAGACATTACATAGTCTGAAAGTATACAATCCTTGAAAAAGAACTGCAATGTCAACTATCATCCAAGTTTTATGTAACCTGTAAGTGTCATCCCAAACAAGAAATGACCAATATAACCCTATTCAGAATGGTCCGGTCTACTACCCATGGATGTGCCTAGCTCAGTGTACGGACCGTCGGACTGCCCCTTTTAACGTGCATGTACTTACTATACTAGTATTGAATACGGGACAAGGTTGGTCTTTGTGAGAATAGGATGATCGATCAGTTTAACTATACTTTGATAAGTCAGTCAGTCAGGCTGCTGGCATCAAGAGTCAACGTAAAGTTGTCATGTACTCGATTGAATAATATTACTTGGTAGGGTTTCAACGATACGGGTACTTGAAGTACCAGTGGATATAATTACATACCAGCAGTAACTCAGTGTCCGCAATACATCGCCAACTCCACAATTGAGTACCCATTATTAACAGTATGCAGTATGGTATCAAGAATTTGCTCTCCCAATAAATGCGGCCAAGTGCGACCAAAGTCACTCAAACGCATAAAACTCGGAATGCGTAAGTTACTTGAAAAATAATTCATACTGTGCTACGTACGATCCGATCTTTCACCGCGTACCCGCCTTTTTCTTGAATCTCGTGCCACGCGACATAGCTGAATGTATTCCGGACATAAAGGCATAAAGACCTGGCTCGCGTGTTTGTTTCAAAGAGCACGCGAGCGCGTTGATTAGTTACGTTTTCGCGCATTGCATTACGGAGCTTTCGCCGGTTTCGATGGTCCATCAGTCAGCGCTTATAAGACTACGTAACTAGAGTAACTAGCGCGTTGGCAATTATTCTTGGGCTTGCGTCCTGATTTGGTGATCTTGTCGATAGATGTTTTTCTTCGATTTCTCTGAGATCTTCCATTTAACTGATTTCTATAACCATGTATGTACACAGCCAATTGCTCTTTGACTTCATTTTTGCTCAGTACATTCTGCGCATTATGAATAGCAACCGTTAATGATATCATAACGTAAATCATTTACCCAGCCATGTAATCTAGTCCAAGTTGGTCCAAAGCCAAAGTTTTTCGACTCCACAGCCGCGCTTCGAGCTTACGAACAGCTCAGCACAGCCCGCGCTGAGTATGTAACCAAAACGAGACTTTCTTTGTAACCTGCTGCAGGACGCCTGCAATGCGAAAGTGTATTTCGAGTACGTATGTACTATGTGTGCACATCATACGAGGTTGTAAGTGTCAATGCATCCGGGTTCTCGCTTCCGTCGATGTACGTACGCTGTACACAAAGCCGGTCTGGTTTGAGACAGACGCGTTTGAGCGTGTCAGTTTTGAACATACATGTGAGAATTCGAGTTTGGGCTGCATTAGATGATAGCTTAGTCTATGTATATACTCCTCAACATTATATCCTGTGTAGGTTGTCAACGGAAGTACAAAGCCTCATGTTTGAGAGATCATTCATTCCAAACGACCCAACAACCATTTCATCCCCTCCGCAAAATCTTTCTTGGCTTTCTTTCCCTGCGTCAACATCCCAAACATATTCCAGAACGTATGCGGCATACCCGGATAAACATCCAGCCTCGTCTCAACCCCATTCTCTTCTCTCAGCACCTGCTCATAGATCAACTCCTCATCACGCACAATATCCATACCACAGACTTGAAAGTATGTCCGCGGCAAGTTCGCATGGCCTGTTGGCCAGATGAAGGGGACGAACATTGGAGAAGTGAAATCTCCGGCCGCCGAATCGTGAAAGATCTTTTCCATCTGAGGGGTCAGGATGGGATCGTGTTGGCAGGCTTCCTGTGTGCGCGAGAGGTAAGAGTCCCTGTATTTCCAGTCCGTCGGCAGAGTTTCGAATGTCTCAGGCGGTAGAATCATAGGTGAGAGAAGGAAGCATCCTGTGATGGTCGCAGCGAGGCCTTCTTTCTCATCGCGTGCCAGATGGGCCAGAATAGCTGCCATCGAACCTCCAGCCGAGGACCCGCCAACCACAAACCCAGTCGACAATGAGATTGGAGTGCCAGCAGCAGTTAACTCAAACACTGCGTTAAGCGCAATCCATCTTAATCCATCCCATGCATCATTGATACCAGCCGGAAACGGATCCTCAGGACCCTGTCGATATGACGGCGCTATGCAGACTACGCCGAGAGTTTGCACGAGGTTTCGGCATGGTGGTGCCGCATCTTCGGGGGAACCGATTGTCCATCCTCCACCGTGGTAGTACACTACCAGCGGCAGAGCGGCCTCGTCCTGAACGGCTGCTGCAGGTCGGAACACGCGAGCACGTAGTTGATGACCGTCGCGAGCGGGATAGAAAATATCATGTTCGATGATGCCACCGTTTGGGTCTGCGGCTTTATGTTGGCTTTTCATGTATGCGCGTATTCCTGCGATGACCTTTGCTGGTTCCGCATCGGGGCTTGGGGCAGGTATGGTGATTTTCTTGAGGGTCTGATGAAGTGTGAGTCGGTATCATTGACTCGACGCAAGAGAGGTGTCAGATACGTACTTCGGCAAGCTCGGGGTCAATATCCGCCAATCTTAGTCGTTCTTCACGAGTCAAGGCCATGTTGGAGAATAAGATCAGGCGTAGAATTGTGCAAACAAAAAGAAAAACATCGATCATCCTTCAATATAGGGAAAGAAGTTCATTTTCCCACCTACAACTCCCTTTTTATATATACAACAGCAATATTTGAATTCACCCGCATCTCAACTCCATCATCACTAATAAATCTTCGAATAAATCCTCTTACAACGGGCTCACGGATTTCGGGAGAACTCCACGGAATCCGTGCTGACACAAATTTCCTAATTGGGTAATTCTGCCTCGGGAGAGCCTGTTGGGGCGGATGGTTTTATGGCCGACATTTTTGTACGAGTTTTACCATTCTTTTGCAAGAATAATGTGCTATCAACGCAAATAAGAAAGGATCTTGATATGGTTAGCAATCTTTTGCAAAGTTTCATTCTCAATTCCTTCTCTGTTGTACCGTGGAGCGAATCTCAAGCCCTAATCTACAACCATTTGCACAGTTCCGAATTACGTATTATCGGGATTATTCACCCACATTAGTCGGCTTTCACTCTTTTTACTTCACTTAATAGTATTCATATCTGCCCGTAACCGATTACAAAACAAGCCGGACCTTCAGCTTGTCACCTTGTATAATCTCGTCTTCTCTGGCGAGTAGCTCTTCCATGTCCCACATGCAGCTGAGGTACCTCCCAGCAAGCGACTCGCGCCTCTTTTGAGTGGAAAATACGACCGTGTCTCCAACCAGTTCAGGCTTGTTCGTAAACCCTAACCAGTCTTTCAGTTTCAAGTCCAAAAGAAATACGGAAAAATTCAACTCGTGTAATAAACTTGAAGTCAGAAACCTACCAGCGTGTGTTTCTCTAGGCATTGCTTCAGCCAGCTGGGTCATAACTCCACCTGGACGCACAGAAAACGCCAAAAGCCCATCCCTGGCTTGCTCTACCAGCATAAACTCCGTAAACTTCAAAATCGCCCACTTCGAAGTCCCGTACGCACTTGCTTCCGAACGCAGATTAATGAGCTGCGACCGAGTTGGTATTCACCATTGTTTTCGGCCCATCCACTGTCGCCGTCAAAAGCGGCGCGAAAAAAAAAAAAAACTTGGTCATAAGAAAGACGCCCTTTAAATTAACCTCAAAGGTCTTCCACCCAAACGTCCTCATCCGCCTCAATGATCGGGCGTGCTGGTGTCATGAATTCAGCATTATTCACTAGTACGGCCAGCCCCCATTGGAGAAGCCTTTTGGACTTGAGCTGCGGCTTCAGCCACTGATTTGCTGCTGGTTACATCCAAAATATAGACACAGCACAAATGGAGAGGTCGACCTTCCAGCCTGCTTTGCTGCACTCTCGATCTCGGATTTCACATTTGCGTCAAAACCATCTGAGCATCCAAGACCGATAGATGAGGCCCCTGCTCTTGCAAAGGACGTGGCAATGGCTTTACCAATCCCGCGATTGCCGTCTGTTATAAAGACGGTGCGGCCGTCATGACTGAGTGAATCTATTCGCGAATTGATGAACGGGTATGTGTCGGCTGCGGATGGTTTTTGTAAAAATTTGAGCCTGATGACATTTAACTTTAGTCAAACCGTTGGTCTGTTAGAAGAAGATAAGATCAGTGAGCCTTATAAAAAGCTGTTACGAAACCAACTTGTATGATGCTACGCAGAAATATGGCAGCCTGGCTAGTTTAAATAGTTTCGAGAGATCCAGAGTCATTATATTGTATGGCTGACTGCTAAATGACTAGGGCAAGTGGTATTACAACTCGTGAATAGGCTCCTACACAAAGTGCTTTCCGGAGAACAGCTGTAAACAAGATGATGCTATTAAAAGTGTCACAATGTAGCTGTCGTACTAGGTGACTGTGCCTAATGCCACTACTTCCAAAATTGGTATTTTAGGACGACACGTTTCATTGATTCCAAGACCTAAAGGTACATTCCCTATGCTGTAATAGTATGAGCAAATAAACCAACTCTTTTGTCATTGTGACACTGACAATGAACTTCTTCATTATCACGCTATTACCTTCTACCTGCTCTGTTATACGTTGTACGAGGAATTCCATTATGTACCCCTGATGCAATCAGGGAAACGCCTTTTTGTCCGATTTACCTCCAGAAAATTGGGATCAAATTATCGTATGCGTCTTCACTGCTCCAATTCTGAACCTTTGGATACCTCTTCCTAACGTCAGTTTTCGCTTGATTCAGCCACTCCTCATCGAGCCATTTTTTTGCTTCTTCGCGTTGGCTGTCGTCGAGGCTATCCTGACTTAGCGCCTGCGAAAGCTTAATATGGTTGCGTATATGCTCGACAGGCGTGTCATCTTTATGATAACTGGTGGCCTCCATAGACATGCAGAGATTTTTACTACATGCTCGATTAATATGGTTCGAATGAATCATTACAGACAGTCAGAATGGAAATCAAACCGGACTTACATTGCTTCCTCGGGTTTGCCTTGCTCCAGGCAGCACGCTCCGATTTTATACATACAGCCGCCATAGAAGGGATGAAGGCGTTTATCATCTTTGATCCAGGAACTTGCGGCTTTTCGAAAGGATTTTTCGGCAGATATAACTTTATTTTGCCGTTGTTCCAATGTTCCCTGGACAAAATATGCGCTACACAGCCTAGTTAGCCCCTGAAAAGAACCAAAATAACGATGTATTAGAAACTGAGGGACTCACTAGGCAAGCATAGCCCAGTCCTTCTCCTCTTCATCTTCCAGCTGCTTGATTGCCATATCAAGCAACTCTCTTGCCTTAAGAGCGTCGCCAAGGTAGACCATGCATCTAGCCCTGTTGGTGTGTAAAAAAGAGGGAATTGGTTTCTTATTGTCTGTCCACCATTTATACGATTCGTCCAACCATTTTTGAGCCTCCTTGTGATTATTGGCACTGTTGTAACAGTATCCGATATTATTGGTCACATGGCCAAGTAATTCCTTTTTAATACGTTGGCGAATATCGTAGATTTTCTTATTTAAATTGATGGCTTCCTCAACGTTACCCAGGCTTTCCGCTCGGTTGGCTTGGTAGGACATAATATCGGCTTCCAAGTCCTCCGTTGGCTGCTTGTTTTTCAGGGTATTCACAGCAGCCAAGCTGACATCGCAAAAGCTCTTAAGGTCGTCCAATGCGTTAACCTCATAGAGATATCTAAAATGACAAAAAACGACCAGTTAGGGTGTCTGATAATACGTAAACCTCTTGCTAATGCACTTACCGTTGACACTGTATGAGAAGTTCGCAAAGCTTTACCGTAGCTTTGAGAGGTTTGGAACCTCTACTTTCCTTCATGAAGCAGTCCTTCAAGTAGGAAACGTGCTGCAGGTATCGATTGTAAATTTCCCAGTCTCCATACAAATGACCTTTCAGAATGTCTTGCTTTGGAAGGACATTATAAAGGAGATCAACTGCTCGATCAAAGCTATCTTGTCGCTGCTCTGTATCTAAGAAGCTTTTGAATTGCGTCTGGATCACCCTATGGATAGACAGCACCCGTGTTTCCTTATTCCTTTTGATCAGATATGGGTCGATCAGTTCGGTCATAACGCGTAGAAAACTATCCCACTAGGTTTAGTAACCATATTCAGAACTGATATGAAATGCGACTCACTCGAGTTTGTGTAGGCAAAACTCAAGACCATTCACAGACCCACGATTGACACCCTCTTCGAAGAGTTCTTGCGGAATAGAATCTGGCATCAACCATGACATTACTCCGAGGAGTGAATGGCTCTTTATGTCCAATTCTTTGATCGCATGTCTCCACACCTTAGCTAACTCATCCATACCATGAATTTGATTAGCGTCTTCCTCATACATATCCATAAATTCACGCGTCGAACAGTGTCCATTATGGATAAGACCTGCGATTAGTAATATTGACAATGGATGTCCACTCAATTTCCCAGAAAGATACACAGCAGCCTCTTGTTCCGACGAATCCGGGTTAATT
Source organism: Talaromyces ruber (assembly GCA_022813215.1). Classification (NCBI taxonomy): domain Eukaryota; kingdom Fungi; phylum Ascomycota; class Eurotiomycetes; order Eurotiales; family Trichocomaceae; genus Talaromyces; species Talaromyces ruber. Next base: position 182,741 of record JAKLMW010000023.1, on the reverse strand, counting down.
CCATCGTTATAATCTAAGAGAAAGAAGAGATATCTCGACCCTTCATCGTCAGACCAAGGTTTGACTTCCAATTTCTCCCCGGGAAAATTAAAGATATCTGCATGAATGGAAGTCGTGACAATAACTCTGCCTTTGGTCGTTCTTGGCCAGTAGTGCGTACGCGCTTCGACCGTCCTAACGTTATCATAGACCACGAGCCACTGGCATTCTATTTGAGTTGAGTTTGAGGATTAGTATGCCAGACGGTCGAATTGTTTTAAAGCTCTTCTACAAGGATAGTGCTTGCCTGTCGTCCGAAACCACTCTTGAAGAAGACTGAAATTCTCGTCGGGAGTCTGGTGGTTTGCTCCTGGGAGTTTCAGCCCCATAGCAATATCAGTGAAACTTTGTCTCAAAGATGTGCGACTCTCTCCACAGATCCACAATACGACATCGTAGACGTTCTCTCTGTACCTTTCTTCGATGTAAGTCGAAGCGATTGCACTCTTCCCCACCCCTTCCGTACCATGCAGAACCACGCATAGGAACCGCTCTTCTTCGACCGATGGACGCAAAATATTATCGAGTTCCTTGAAACAAGAAACCCTGTCAAAATGTCGTGCCGTGCGTGTGGGAGGTAACATCTGGCAGCGTATAGTGGAGGCTGCTTCATTAGCATTCGTGGATGACGGAATCTGGATGCGTATTGGTAGGTTGGGTGGATTCGGATTCTCGATCCACGCCATGGCTTGTTCGATTTCCCTCTTGGTCATTTCATAGTATCGATTGATGGATCCGGATGAGTCTCTGCTATCCTCGCCATGTTCTGAACGGATAGCTAGAAATCACGTCAACTGTGAGGTGCTTGAAGAAATGAAAAGAATGCTAATTAACATACGGTGGTGTAAATCATCGCCAGTTGTACAGATATACCTGATCAAATCTGTGAAGAAACCGACAAACAACGTTTGCATATTGAAGCATGTTTCCCTAACCCGGTAGCCAACAAGCTGGGCATCATTGCACTTGTCGTTAAAAATCTTGGCCTTGACGGCCAACGATCTTACAAGACGAGGAACGTCAACTAATCCATTTGTAAAGCTGTCGACAAGCTGTCGACGTGTTAGCGTATATCGTCTACATAAAGGTAACACCTAGGGCGACGTACCTGTAAAAGGCATGCTAGAGCACCCCAAAAGAAATGAGCATCAAGAGTTGCCCCCAGCCTTTTTTCAAAGAACTCGACGAATGTTTTAAAGGAACTTAATGGAAGTCCCCACGCTGTTCTCGACCTTGTTCGTCCGTCACGTATTATGTGATGGACACTTTCAAATGACCCGTTTCGGTCAATAGTATCCAACTGCTCGCTTTTTAGAGAACTTCGTATGTTCTGAATATGTTGAGTCCATTCATGTGCAAAATCTATACTTCTGTGAAACTGTCTTTAGTACCAGTAAGCAGAATCGGTTGCCTGAGCGACTTACAGGTCTTCCTCCCCCATAGTAAGTATAACACGAAGGTCAGCGGGAAATATCCGACACTGACTAGCAAAAGATTGTATATTATGATAGATATGTTTGAGAAGTTGATCGGGTCTCGCTCTATAGAAGCATGCGGATGGACCGAACTCGTTAGTCTTGGTATAGTGTTGGTAATCCGCTAGTAAGGGGGTTACGTAGATCTGATTCGTCAGGGGCAGAGCAAACAGGTAGGTCAAGATGTAGTGGAGATGCGTGAGAGTGTGAGGATTTTAAGAAGCAGAAAGAAAAAAGATTACCAGGGCTGCTTGTATATGGTAGGTGTTTATATATGTACTACCGCTTGAGCTTTGGCTATGAGAACTATCATTCTCTCCTACGGCGGCATTTTTTTGGGGACCATTAAAATTATACTTCTCCCAAATACACACTATGGTCAGCCGGGAACCAATTAGGCTACACGACTCACCTCACGCTAAATTAGTTAGCCTATGATGGTGCTTATCTCGATCCAACGTTTCCCTCGTGCTCGGCCATACTTTTCAGACTACGTACTTCTCTTTGTTCCGGGAATGTTATCATATTTAGGTCGACTGTTCTAGACTAGACTCATGTCATATTTGTTACCATGGTTCATCGTTTCTAGGTGCCCTTCGTCGCGCCGGGGAAGGCCCTCGAATCTTGCTAGCTTTCGTCCAACGGCTCCAATCATTGAGGATGATGCGGAATACAACGTGCGAGTTCCGATCTAAACGGGGAATTCTTCCTTGCTGTCGCAGTCTTATTGATCACGAAGGCGCTCTCTTGATCTGGACTACCCCTCTCACTCCCCTCTTTTAGAAACGAAACCAATGGGAAGCCTTTCCAGCGCCGCATCCTGTTTCACAACCACGTTTACGCCGCACATGGTCAGTATCAGGTCCTGCGCGGAGATTTTCACAAGCTGCTAAGCGTTCTCTGCACAGCAAGTATGAATTCTGTAGATCGACTTTGTCATCGGAGAGGGAGTCTAGAGTTGATAACTGTTAAAAAAGGAAAATGATGAGGTGAAAACGAAGATAAGGAGAATGTAGCGAGGGTAGTCATTGGAGCTTTTCCCAATGGATAGGTGGCGGTACTTTGCTCGGATCAATCTAGTCTCGTTGATTAGTGCTAAAGGGAGAATGCCAAGTACGTTTTGATGTCATACGCTCTTAATGCACTGCAAAAATTGTAGAGACGACCCGTAATAACAGTCGGTTTAAACACTCTATTTCCTGAGCTCTAAAGCAAGTGTAGCAAAATCATTCTCAATAGAAGCACACCTAGCACCTTTACCCTCACGACCAACACCAAATCCTCCTGTAACTACGGTCGGACAGTGACGGCGATTTGCAAAACGCCCACCACTAATTGTAGCACAGCCAATGCACTAGTCAATCCACCGATCCACAGCACAGCCCAAAACGTATACCATTGCAAAGGGTTCCGCCGGTCTCGCCAAAAGTCTCTGACTCTACTCGGCTGTTGTCGCATACTGTAGCGTTGTAGTTTCAGCAACCGGTGACCAAAGACGGGAAAGTCATCACACGCTGAGTACGTGTCGTATTCTTGAAGCTGGTCATGGATGTCGAGCACTGAGGAGGGAAACAAAGCGCCGGGGAGAAGGTCGTAATGCTTTTTCTGGCTGGTAAAGCTGAAAAAGCGCAACCGCGAGAGGAGTGGTATGGTACAGATGGTAGAGAGAAATGGATCAATGCGAGTCGTGGTGTAGGTGCTAGAAGAAGTCGAGGGGTGTCGATACTTGGTAGAAGAGTGACAGTTTTGTGTATTTGATGCTCTTTTGGATAACTGACTGAGCTCCTTACCAACTTGTTTGCGAGATCTGGAGGATTGGCCGAACAACAGGCGATAAGACAGCAGCACCTCGCGATGTAGCGCGGACTTTTCTGCTGGAGAATCAGTATAGGGATTTGGCGGAAGAACTCCTTCTGTGATGCTAGATAAAGCAAGATGTTAACCAGTTATTTCCCAGCATGAAGAATATACTCGTTTTCATCTGAGAAGAGAGCACAAGGAATGGGTATATATATAAAGGATGGATAAGTACGCACTCTTTGAAATGTCCAATTTTTCCGTCAAGTAGCACATTGAGCGCACAATAGGAAGGAAAGCGGAAGATGTATAGAGTGCGTGTGGAGCGATTAAAGGCGAGGTGCGAAGTCAGAGTGTCAACCCATTGTAGCTTGACTCGGCCAATTGTGAGGAGCGAAAAATAATCTAAGCTTGATTGGTAGAGTACATCGTCGCTCCGGGTACTCTCCGAATAATCGGCTTTCGCAGTGCGGCCCCGAAGGTCTTTGAATATGACATGCAAAGGTCGCCCTAACTGGATGGAAAATTCTATCTCAGAGTAATTTTTCGCCGCCACTGAAGGACGCCTGCCTGCACTTAGTCCATCTCTATTCATGATAGCGGTAGATATTGCTTCGTCATCGAAAATGGGCGTGAGTGTTGCTGATGTCCAACAAAGCACAGCAAATATTGCCCGCAGCACTTGTTGCCCTTCGGGTGACTCTTGATTTAGTGATTTTTTTGAGTCCGCTAAGAGTTGCCCGTAGGCACGCTCTATGCTTACACCCCTATCTCGTGATGACCTTTGGAAGCTTTTCATCACCGCAAGACACCAGTGCCAACAATCGACCGGATTTGAGGGAGGGTCCCGACCTAGGATCTTCCAGATAACTTTGAATCGGTCCTCTAACAATTCCTCAAAGCAGCTTTCTAGATGAGAGCAGAAGGTCCAAACCCCTGGCCATTCCGATGCGCGATCTGCACTCCAACCGAACAGCAGCTCGATGGCCTTGATGCGTAGGGCTGTTGCCTGTTTGAGTACATGCCAGTCAGAAAAAGGGAACGGAGAATCTATACAATTGAATTACCGAAGTATCTTCAGCGCTTGTTGCCAAAGGTTTTTGCTATACACATATGTAGACGTCAGTAGAGCTGTCTGGACCATTGAACAAAAAAGAAAAAAAGAAAAGGCGAGGTTGGGCTATACGGACGCTGTTGAGTCTAGGCCTTCCCAACCAACTCAATAACCGCTGGTAAGGTCTGTTTGAGTCTTTTTCTACTGCCAGGACAACGGTATTATCTTTCGCTTGTCGCTCCATGTCAATGTCAAAGATGGGGCCATCTGTTTGCTGGCAGCGCGTCCCATTGCTGGCAGAGTCGTTCATACTTTCTAAGTCCTGTCTGTTCTGTATGTTTTCTTCGGTGGTATAGCGATGGAGGGTGTTACCAGTAATCTACAGAATCTGGCCCACGATCCGATCGGATTAATACTACTTATATGATCTACAGGTTCGATAAGGCTGCCTTAGCAATGATCGTGCCTTGTGCAGCCTTGCCTTGATTGAGAGACGGCGGCAAATTATACAATCTTCGTAGTAAGCCATCTTGTCTCAATGAGTGGTGGCTGCTTCAGTGGCGCAGTGCGTTGGGGGGGGGAAGCTTCTCTTGTTTCTCTAAACCAACTGTACGAAGTACATTATTTCCACAGTCACCAGTCTTACCCTTAAATGCTGCTGAGGTTCTAGACCAGCGTCGTAAGTTCACATCTCGGACTCAAACGAAGAACGTATGCATCCATGTGAGTACAGTTCGCGGAATCATATAGAACCTTCAGGGCACAAAGCTGACCACTAAGCAACCGAATTGTGGAGCTCATTTTGCATTTTGAATGGATCGATGCCTAGGAAAATAAATGGAGAAAAGTCGTTCGACTCCAAAGATGAGGGGGCCCTGAGTTGACCGCCGACAACCATCTAGGTCCAGGGAGTACCGACGGCTATCATTGGATGGCACATGTGATGGGCTTGATGAATCACATTTAGCGTGGCGCCTAGCGACTCCATGAGTTGGAAATAATTCGCGGTTCTCTCGTTCGATAACGTAGCGCCCTTTTCCTCAAACAAACGTTGAAAGGTAAGGTGATGGGCATGGTCATGGGAATATGGCAATATGGGGAATTGTTTGATGGACCAGGACCGTAGAAATGAGAAGATACTGTGATGGATTACTTTACGGCGATCCCAAATCCGGTGATGTTACCATAGCTTTCTCATTACCACTATATACTGTACCATGCGCTTCGGTGTTCTTCAATCTGGTATCGTGGGGTTAGAATTGACCTTTTTTTGTATGGCATATGGGCGGGCGATTCACGAAAGGTGAGCGACCTATCCATACCACCCAATCGAGTGTCACATGGATCTATAAGAAAATTCGAGATCTTAGTCCTACAATACCTACTAAGCTTAAACCGGAATATAAGACAACCGCGAAAGCCAACCCCAGCCAGATCCCGCATTCTATATATCAGTGGATTCGTAGGCCTGATAGACCAGCTCAATCCATAGAAATACAAGAAGTCTTAATTGCCTATTTGGTTGCTAAGAAGAAGTCTAAAGGAGACTGTTGTATCATAATATCTCTAATAAAGTAATTTCATAGCAGACACAACTGTATTGTTATGTTCAAGTGCTAGTGAGGAGTCATGTTGTGGTTTTAGGGCTTGCATTGTTTTAACCTATCTTCTAATTATGTCTATGACTGCTTTCTTACACTTCCCGTGACTTGCCAACGCAATTCATTGGAAGATGTATTTGGAAGAAGTAAACCTATTTTTTCGGCTGGTGATCGAGCTATTGGAGATTGTAGTGAGTTACTTCATGTGAGGTCGTGGACTCTGATTGGCACTGAATGTTATATAGTAACATTTCCTTTGTAGTTCCCTGATGTATGTAGGTTTATTCTACAGACGTCAAACAAATGCCTCTCCATTAGGACCTTTGCCTGGGAAAAAAATAATAGATAGTTGCATAAGGTATAATGTAGGCACAGGTATTATGTGTATCTAGGTTTAAGCTCTACGCCCAAATGACTAGTTGCTCAGAACGATTTGATCTCCCAAGCGTGAAGGAAACTCATCTATTGAAAGAATGTATTTGCTCACGTTTATAATATGACGGAACTCGCAAAATGCAATATTAGTAGAACGCGACCAATCTGACTTCGACACTTTCTCGGAGCGGCCCCTTTGCTTGTGGATTCGAAACAGCAGCATGGAAACCACCTGCAGATTGCGTTAACTGAAGATACGACAAACAGTATCGATGACACATTGTATCGAGGCAACCATGTCTGGGTGGACCACTCACGCGCTCGTTTCCCATGCGAATCCGAGTTTCGAAACACAATCAGGTCGTTGACGCCTTGATCCTTAAAATAGTACCATTTATGAGCATCGTTATAGTGTAACAGGAGGCCTTCGCCGATCAGATCCCGTCGTATCGCATCGTTGAGGCGTATATCCTCCTCCGTGTCGATCGTGGTATAATCGCAGAGTGCAAGAGGCCAGTCGTCGGTAGGTTTCAGAGGTCGCCATACACTAAGTACTCAGTAAATTTTGTTATTTGTCTAGTCTGACGTTTTCTCTCTTTGATGGCAACGTATGGCTGAGAAGATGACTCACTTCAGCATATCAAACTCTTTATTTTCCCAGTAGTTATCCTGGCCAGGGAAGCAGTGCTGGAGAGTGAGGAATGCGCCGGTTTGGGAATAGTCACTGTGAGCTGTACTCGAGGGCTGTTCATATTCGTCTCGATAACCTCTCACGATGGCAGGAAACTCAGGATCTCTTTTCCTAACCTGCAGGAAAAAAGCCCGTCAATGGGATAAAAAAAAAAATTGAAAAGGAGAACCAGACTGAAGGTTTTAGTACCCACCGTTAGATCGAAACTTTCGATCCTCGAGTACTGTGGGAAGTGCTTGTGTAGTATAGCTTCTATCTCATACCAAAAGGCGTCTTGCACCTCCTTCTTCCTCGTGTAGACGTCATTAGGATCGAGGTGTGTTTCGGCGTGCAGGAAACAGAATCCATGCACATCTAACTTCCAGTGACTTGGATCTTCGACCGCGGCTACTGTCACTTGTCGGTCGTCCGCTTCATGATTTGTTCGACGCGCTCCTTCAACGTGATCGACGGGGTAGTCTGTGCTGAAGGCTTTCTCTATCTCGAAAATGGGGCTTCGGGCCAAGTATCGGACGCGTGTCTCCATTATCGCGAGTGAGACTTCACCTTGCGCGTGGACACTTCAGGGGTCGGACAGTGCACAGGTTGGAGAGTCTTTGGCCTTGGAAAGTCCCTCGATTTCGAGATAATTAGAAATGCAGTATTTGATAGTGTTGGTTCAATGTTCTTGAAAGTAAATTTTGACGTTTTATTTGCGGGGAGAGACTGAACGGATTGTCTGGGTAAGACCTACTCACGCTACCAGTTCGGTCGCACTATGAATTCCGGGGGGGTCCACGGCTGAACACAGCAAAAAGCAGTCTACCATCGTACACTGACTTACGAGGAAGCTCTCACTGTGTCATCACATTGGAGGAAATGTGATGTTTACGCGATAGCCAACCAAATGAGACTTTCTGTGTGATATCGTACAGGTTTAGCTACATTGACGCGCAGCGAACGTGTTATAACCCGCCCCTTTTCAAGTGCATACCTTGCAATATGCGCCCGTTTCTGCATATAGACATTGTATCAAGTGAGCAACGTGCACTATCGCACTTCTGAGCAAGGTAGAGTACATGTCTAGCGGGCAGTAGTCGAAAGTGACGACCGTCATTGGCGTGACAGCGTTCTGGTTGCCACTGGACCATGAGGATTATAAGTATCCATTCGATTCCTGTTTCCCGCGCACAAAGACATTCCCGCTCTCCTACTAAGAAATTGGCAAATTTAAAAGGTCCTTCTTCTCAATACAATTACCAACCAACATTTAAGGGCATCAACGCGCTCACCATGCCATCCGAAGCGCAGCAGTCCAACCTTCAGCAGCCGTGGAAACAGTGGCAGGCTTCACTTAACCCCTGGAGCCGGAAAGACGTCCGCGACGGCAACGTTATCCTTGAGAATGCGGATAGCGGGCACGGCACAACCGCTGTTGATCAGAAGAACATCGACCTAAAGGCCGACAAGAAAACCCCCACGATGTATGTGACAGCGTAGACATCCATGGTACCTATTTGACCATTTCTTCGCAGTTAGTCCGCCTCAACTGTTGCTTGCCACAACGAAGTAGATTCGATCTTCGTCAAGGAACCAATGGTTATTCATGTGTGTGCACGGAAAAGGCAGGATGAATCATTTATTTAGCTCATAGCGGAATCATGTTATTGTTTTCATAATCTTGTCTATACACGCCTACAAGCAATCCATACCCTGCTTCGTGCGCTTTCATCTTTTTGCGATCTGTTGCGTGCTTCAGGGGCTTGCTGAAAGGCCCACTCCGTACCGAGTCATTCTTTCGTCGATATGCTATACCGTAAGTGATGTAGCCTAGCATAGGTAAAGATCCTCTTACATGCTTCAAGAAGCTCTTCTCAGCGTGGATACTTTCTCAATACGTGTTGAAGCCCTCGAATACGAGCGATGTCCTTCCAAAACTCCACGGATTCTTCATCTGAAGATTGAAGACTTCGGAGTGGTTGATCTCACTTGTGTTATCATTGGCCACGACATCGATGCAGCGGCAGCCAATATACAGGCTCTTATCGGCCAAGTCATCGGGTGGCTTGCAGCACAAACGTAGAATTCAGCCAGTGGACAAGTCTACTACCTGTATTGTGGCTTGCCTGTCAGTATTGGCGAGCAGGAACTTGTAATATAACTAACCAGATTACCCACCAGTGGCGAACCGTACTACCGATAGTTGTGGATGACTCGACTAGTATCGTGTATTGACTTACCGGCGATGGGTTTGGCCGGGCTCGCATAGTGTGCGGTGGGTCAAAACAACACAACACCAGCTCGTTGGAAGTCGAGTTGCGACCTAGCTACATAGGAACCCTCCAGCGTCATGCGTTCTGCATCTTAGATTCACAAGAAATCCTTTCTTCCGGACTCCATCGTCCATTCCCAATGTAGTCTCGGAAGTTGGGATGTGCAGTTGTTGGTTCTGGAGCTTTAGTTTCACATATCCTCCCTTATGCATTGGTAGATAACCTTTTTGCTCTCTTTTTTTTTTTTTTTCTTTTGCGACAACCCATCGCTCTGAGCCCCGCCAAATCACTTGGACAGAAATGTTCAGGTTGATGGGATAGTTATTCGGTCATTCTCCAAGAAAGAACATTACTCAAGGAGTATACACAGTTCTCCAGCGTTTCCGTTGTGTGACACCGGCCCGTCCCGCATACCTTGACTGAACTATACCGGTATAACTAGAGCCACGTTCTGCGAAGACCCGCTACCGGTAGTGGACCCGACCTCTAAATTAGGAGGAATGCTGTTCTGCACCAATTCTGCTATGAGCAATGTTGCCATCTACAGAGAACGCATCGAGGCCGTCATCTTGATGAGGGTTTAGGAGAACCTCAATTGGAAGTATCTATCAAGCTACAGTATCTGATTCAAACTGCTCGTGTAGCGAGAGGTCAGGGTAAATGAAGTCATTCACCCCCGTAACTATTTGAGACGTATAATACATTTCGTCGAAGTAATTCATCCTTTCATTCCATACCATTGTTTCAGGTACTGAGACAGATACAGTAAGATTTGGTAAGCCCAACCTCATGAGAGCCGTAAACCCAACAGAAGCTGTCTCGAAGTAATTCTCTTGTGGTAAAGAGTAGATTCTCAAGACAGATTTCTTAAAGTAAATTATTTAGAAGAGTAGGTCCAAGACTTTTAGCTGAAGATATGTTCATCAAGAAATTCTTTGACACTAGTCTTTGAATTATATAGACATCGCTTTTGGCTCTACACGGCATAATAAAGACGCAGTAGCTAAAAACGCTCCGATCAACTGGCTCACAATCACAGGCCGAGTTATGTGAAAAGGGTGGTCTGCGTCAAAAGAAATTCAAACTGACTTGGAGTTTTGGATACGCTGCCTCAGATATAAGGCTGCTCGTGTAGGAACCTCCTTGCCCAGTGGCTAGGAGAGAATCAAAGTTGGTGCTGGAATCAAGACAACCAATGGCCGATCATCACCGTTTCGTTTACTATGGCTTTGAAAAAATCCAAACAAGGTATCTAATCCAGCACTGTAGCACACAACTCGAAACCAAGACGCTACTTTTTCGGCATCTGTGGCATTTAATTCTTGAATATTCTTTAATGCCTGGCGGCAGATTTGAAGATAAGCCATAGCTACGTAAATTAATAAAGATATTTCGATAATTGTTCGAGAAATAATTAAACTGAGCTGACTAGGATTAACTATCTAATAAAAGCTCATACACCTTAAGTAATAGCTTTAAAATCTAATGGACCGCTCTCAAGATATGCTAGCTTGTCCCCTTTCACTTTTAAGGTCTGAATTGCGGCTGGCAAGTCCGTACGTAAGGGATACGGGCAGGATGACATGGTCAAGGTGCTTCCTCTTTCCAAAAAAACTTATAGAGAGGTGTTTCTGAAGTATAACTGACCCCATCCAAACATACAAAAGTAGTAGCATTATTGATTACTGGCATGCTATTTGGCTCGTGCATGAATGCAGAATATGCGTCAAACCTAGTCCGTCCAAGCTTGGCCATGCCATAAAGTCTGATCCACGATTTCCGAAATTGCGGCTCATAACCTTGTATGATTTGTATGTATTTTGTGTTGCTGTGAGGCTCTCTGTAACAACCATTTATACTTGGTCGTTGCGGGAAAAATGGCACGACGTCTGTAGCTTCCAGAGTGGGAAAAGTTGACACAACGTTGAGGCCGTCTCCTTCCACCCGGCAGATGACGGATTCAAGAGCTGGGTTGGTTTACTACGATCTCCTATGATGAACCTGACGTGTGTGGGAACACACACACGAGGTCACCTGGAGACACGACTAATATAATGATATTTTGGATAAGATAAGAATATACGAAACAACCGAGAATCATTGGAGGATATTGTATACTTTATACTTGCTACTTTCTGGAGTATACATGTACGATATACAATATATCAATTGATGGAACACTGGAGAGCTGGGTATATAAGGACACTCATTCACCATCATATGTTTAGCTCTTCATAGCTCTTTAGTCTAAGTGACTTGATATTAGACTTTGACAGTAAGGCTGTCAACAGATTCACTAACTGATATGGCTATCATCGAAGAGGTATTTATAAAAGAGGGTGAAGGTCCTTATAATAGATGATCACAAAATGTACCTCCACAAATGAAAAATGCAATGGCCTCCAACACAATCGTCCTCGTGACTGGAGGCTTAGGCTTCCTAGCCTCCTACTGCATCATCGCCCTCCTCAACGCCGGCTACCAAGTCCGCGCCACAGTCCGCTCTTTGTCAAAGACTACCATAGTCCAAAAAGCACTCAGAACTGATGGCTCAACAGACAAGGATTTGAGCCGACTAACATTCGTCGAGGCTGATCTCGACCACGACAAAGGCTGGAATGCGGCTGTTGCAGGATGCACATATGTACACCATGTAGCCTCACCCATCCCCACAGCAGAACCGAAAGACGCAAATGATCTAATAATGCCTGCTCGCGAGGGCACGCTGCGCGTCCTCCGCGCTGGCCGCAAACACCGGAACTGTGCAACGGGTCGTATTAACCTCCTCCTTCAACGGCCATCTCATAACGGCCGCGCAGGCCAACCCGACGCCTTCACGGAAGAACCCTGGTCCAACCCAAACGCCAAACTCATCGCTGAGCGCGCTGCCTGGGAGTCTGTGCGCAGCAACGAAGGCAAAGGCTTGGAGCTTACATGCATCAATTCTACGGCTATATTTGGTCCTGTTTTGAGTAAAGAGCATGTTGCCGTCAAGTGCTCATATTGTGCAGCGTTATTTTGAGTGGTGAGGTCCCGGCGAGTTTGAATCTGTATATGGCTGTCGTGGATGTGCGTGACGTTGCTGCGTTGCAGATCGTCGCTATGACGCATCCGGCTGCTAAAGGGGAACAATTCATCTCCGTCTCCCCGGGGAGGTGGATGGATGCTCGATATCCCCCTGACTATTCAGAAACGGTTTCCGGAGGACATTACCAAAAAAAGTTTCTACAAAAGTGTTGCCGGGTGGAAGCCGGTGAGGGCGAGGGAGGAAGTTATTGTTGATACTACGCAGTCTTTGATCGATTTGGGTCTTGTCAAACATTGATTATATTGTATTGATTTCAGTATTGCGGAATATATATTCACAGGTTTTATCCGCGTCTGGAAATAGAGAATTCACAATGAGTCTGGTTGACTTCGTCTAAATTAGGTCATGGTATCCGTCGATTTGAACAAATAAATGTGAACAAGTAACCCCATTCAATCAATGAACAAGTACGTACATTCCTATACGCGAACCTGTGCCTCTCAGTAGGCAGAAGCTGCTTCGAGTGGCCCTCGAATCCCTGAATGACCATCATGCCTGAAGCGTATTGTCGTAGTCTGAGAGTGAGCCATCCGAAGACAACATGATGACAGCACGAAAGGAGGCCGTGCGAAGCGATTGCATAACCCTGTTTGAGAAAAGCCTGAAGAGGATGCAAAAGATGCTAGCAGATATTTGGATAGAAGAACAGAATGTTATGATAAGTGAGGTTGAGAAGAGGGATGGCTTGGCCGCTTTTATCTGGAGTAGCCCTAATTCCCAACCCTAAGCGACTATGATTGGCCGAATCGGAGCATGCGGCTGACTCGCGGAGTTAGTTTAGCCAATCTACAGGCCGCCAAGAGCCTCTTGGCCCCATTATGAGGATCTGCCTGAGGCAGCAGTTGCATTTTCGATCTCAGGGGTTAACGAACATTGGGAAGGGCTTCTGAACTAGTCGCATACATATGACTCGTGAAAAGGATCCGTTGAAAGAGTAATGTATACATTGTGTATTGTATACAAGATGATTATTGCGGTTGTCCGGAATTGACATCGGAGCCAAATGGATGGATCTTAAAGAATGGGGAAAAGTCACGTGAAAGACTAGCATAGCTTCCCTCTAGTCCAATCAGACAAGCTTAACAGTCGTGGCTGATGTCTTGGCAGTCGTAAGGTGAAACAACAGGGCATGCCAGCATGCAACATCATGTCTGCCATGAATCGGATTCTCCAGCCGAAACAGTCAAGTGGCACAGCATTGACACCTATACCGCATCGCTAATGGGCTTTTTTTCGAGGTGTGTGCGACCTGTCGATTGCTTGAACGATCGATCGACTTCACCTCTCATCAGCCGCCCGCAAGGCTGCTGATAGCAGCAGCACTTCAACTTCAGCCTCAGATATTCAACATGCCGCAAGGATTCACCAGACGGGCGATTGGCGCCTTATTAACGGCCACCGCTCTGCTCTTAATATGGAGGGTTTCAAATTACGATGTTACCTCTTTAGCGCCGTCGTCCTCGAATAACCAAATCGCCAAATCCGGCGGAAACCCGAGACGAATTGCTAAAGTGTCGATGCTGTATGGCAATCCGAATCCATTATATGAACGGGCGCTTCAGAGTCACGAGCGACATGCAGATCGATGGGGGTATCCCATGTATGTGCTACAGGAGGATATCTCAGAGGGTTTTTGGAATAAACCGAGTTACGTGCTGTCGCTTGTTATCCAGGAGCTTGCGAAGCCACCTGCGAAGCGGTCTGAATGGTTGATGTTAGTACCCTGTATTCTCTCTGCCTCAATTACGATAAACTAATCAATACAGGTGGGTGGACGCCGACTCGATAATAATCAATCCCGCGATTCCCGCCGACATCTTCCTCCCACCCCCCGACCTCTCCGAAATCCACTTTGTCGCCTCCAAAGACCAAAATGGGTTGAATACCGGTATCGTCTTCTTCCACGTCCACCCGTGGACAGTCAGCATGCTCGTCGAAACGCTCGGACATCCCTTGTATCTTCCCGAAATCGACCTAGGCCGTTCGGCAGACCAAGAAGCAATGGCTCGGATCATGAAAAAGACAACTGGCGGCCCCGAAGGTCAAGGATATGCTGCTGGCATGGCATACCTACCTCGTCCCTGGATAAACACCTACGAATGGCACCACGCCTACGAAGGAGAAAAGGGGAATATGCTCGTCCATTTCCCCGGGTTGGAGGACGATCGTTGGCCTCATATGGCGAATTGGTTGGACATTGTTGAAAAGACGCCTCTAGAATGGGAGGTGCCGTTAAAAGAGTCCGGGTACGATGTACTCACCCACGAGTTTTGGGCCAAGTTCCGTGCTGCCAGGGATCTGGCCAATAGCGTGCAGGAGGACATCTGGCTGCTGCCGACGGGTACGTCGACATCGCTGCGCCAGGCAGCCGTCAATAACGTGCGGCTTGCGCTGCAGCAACATGCCGATGAGCCGGAGCTGCTCCAGCAGCAAGTTGATGAGTTGAAGGCCGCCGTCAAGGAGGAGTCATCTGGGCGGTAATAATACCATTCATTGTTTTGGGGGGGGTTTATTTGATTGTTATATCATCGGGTTTGGTTTTTGGCATCATATCGTGGATCATCTAACTATCGAAGGGAATTATTCTACACTCTCTGGAATCTGTCTATTTCGGCGCGAAGGCAACAGGAAACATTAATTTCTTATCTACACTTGGGCCTATCATACTGTATATATACATCGCGTTATCCAAGACTGCATGTGCAATCCCGCTCCTTCCAGGTATGGTATGTCGTATCCGATCCAAGATAAAGTCTCACATGCAGGGATCTTGCCGGTTGACCTATGTAGTATGCACCGTGCGTACTACGTAGCTATACCACGACTCGATTATCAACGTTTGGGTTGCAATTCGCTCGCTCCGGATCGACATGTTGAGCTTAGAGCCTTAGTTCTGAGCTTAGGATGGCCGACGTCGGAGTTGCTGCCTTGTTGCCTGCACTGGCTGATAAGATAAGAGTTTTTGTCTTTCGACAGCCGCAAAGCTTGCTGATTTCGTAACCCTAAGAACATATGCGATAGCAGTCATGATGATGATGATGATGATAGTCGTAAGCATGTACCAGCACTAGTCAAGAAACGACGATCCGGCGAATCTATAAGCTGCTTTTGAGGTTTGTACGACTTTCATCTCTTACATAGACAGTAGTGCTAGAGGTATGCAGTCTACCCGGACTTAAGCTTCTACTCCGATTAAAGTCAGAGCCAGCGGAAATTTCCAACCAATCACATGCCCTTTTTAGTTGAGCACCGTCCAGGCTTTCGCTGTTCGCTGATTCAGTCAGTAGTTGTACTCGTATGTATTCCAGCTGCCTCAGTTGGATGATTAGGGCTCGGACAACATGTGACGCAACGTCACCGCCTGTGACTCGTGTGACTCGCTGCGACGTATCGGGAAGGAGCAGTAAATCTCTGAGAGAGGAAGGAGTCAGAGACACACAGGAAGGAGCGACTGGACTGTGCACAGACCAGCCCCAAACAGGAAGGAGCGAAATCGCGCCTACGCCAGCCAAACCCAAACAGGCAGCTGACTTTTCTCCCTCTCGACATTTCTTGTTCGAGTATTTCCTCCGGACGCTCGTTCCACTGCGAAACCGGTGAGTCTCGCAAGACTCTCTTTTTCTTCTCTTTGGGTCTCGCGGTGACTTGATCTTCTCTCTCTGTCGAGTGACTCAGTACGTTCTGAGTGACTCAGAACCTAGAAAGAATGCTTTCCTGGTTTGGTCCAGTCGGAGACCCCGTCCCGTTTCCATGCAGTTATGAGCTCCGATGAAGGGGGGATTATCGATTATAATACCACCTTCATTCCTGTTTGTGCTGTCGGTAATTCGATTCTGCTGCACATCAGTTAACAATTTGGAATACTGTTTCATCCATCCAGCCTTGGTCGACATCCTCGACAATGAGTTGATGCACGTTGGATCATTGTCTGATCTGCCGCAACGCATCACCCCAGACTACAGACATTTATCTTTCTGACAAAACTTTTCGTCCGACACGCGATTTCGAAATTCTTGAACTGTCAACATGTTCGCCAAAAGCCATGTCCACAGCCATCACAAACACCTCAAATGGTCCAACAAACAACCACCCGTCCTGACCGTCTCGTCCGGTGATGTGGTTACCTTCGACCTGATCGATAGCAGCAACGGCCAAATCACCGTCGACTCCGACACCTCTTCTCTCGATTCCTTCAAGCTGGAACTCGCCGATCCTGCCATTGGTCCCGTATACATCCGCGACGCCGAACCGGGCGATGCACTCAAAGTTGAGGTCTTGTCGCTAGAAACGGGGAACTGGGGTTGGACAGCCGTCGTGCCTGGGTTTGGTCTTCTAGCGGATGATTACACGCAGCCTGATCTGAAGATTTGGAATTTCGATCCGGACGCTGGGTACGCCGAGTTGAAACCTGGTGTGCGGGTACCCTTGCGGCCGTTTCTAGGGATAATGGGTATTGCGCCGGGTACAGATGGCGAGTTTTCGACTATTCCGCCTACTGTCGTGGGAGGGAATATTGATTGCCGTGATATGGTGGTTGGTTCCGCGCTGTATCTACCGATTCAGGTGCCTGGTGCGTTGTTTAGTTGTGGTGACGGTCACGCAGCGCAAGGTCACGGAGAAGTCTGCGGAACGGCCATCGAGACCAACATGAAGGCTAAAATACGTCTGACGGTCTGCAAGAACCATCCCTGGGTTCGGTCACCGCATTTGTCGCTCCCACCTCAGTCGCCCGCCCCAGCCGCGTTTCCGGATAAAGGACAATATGCTACCATGGGGTTGGACGCGGATGTATTGCAGGCTACTCGCAAGGCGACGCAATCTATGATTGAATGGTTGGTGGCTACTAAGGGATTGACACGAACAGAAGCGTATATCCTGGCTAGTGTTGCTGGCGATTTGAAACTTGCTGAGGTTGTCGATATGCCGAACCATGCTGTTACGATGAGCATGCCATTGAATGTCTTTCTTTAATCATGTTGCCCTAGATTGTGGTCTCACGACCTTGCCTTTGTTGTCCTCTCTTTTTATTATCTGATGCTCGGTGTTGGTGGAATCATGAATCAACATGTTCGTTTATTGGTGTTTGGTCATTACCTGGTTAGGCTTTTTGCATTGTGTTTTAGCAGCGATATGTACATGTGTTAGTGGCATTTGTCCTCTTGAGATTGAATTTATACCCTAACCACTTCTTTGACTCAATAGAGTAATTTGAAGTAGCGTAACTTGTATGTAGATCTCGATTTAATGTAGCAACATATCCCTGCACGGTGTTTATGACCTCATGTACGCGCTGTACGTACCTTTTGTATATTCCGAGCTTTGCGCCCCCATTGCTGAAGGGACAAACTAATTGATATTCGTTACGAGTGATCACTGCTGATCATGGTTGCCTTGGAATATCACCATCATGGAGACACGGAATTCGCCAACTCCGAAATCCGGTGTTGGTAGCCAAGTACAAGAATCTGCAGTTTGACCGACTTTTTTTTAATTTTCAGCTACTCGCTCGCTGGGCAGGAAACTACAGCAAGCAAAATGACTGACTTCGACGCCCTCCTCACAGAATACACAGCTAAAACGAACCCCAAAGTCCACGGCGTAATATGCAAAGTCGTCGATAAAACTGGTACCACATCCCCTTCCCACCCTAGGCACACTCTATACACCATACTGAACCTGCGTTATGTCAGGCAAAGAAATATACAGCAAAACATCAGGCTCAATCTCCCTCCTGCCAGATGCAGCACCCCTCCGGGATGACGCCGTCCTCAAACTCGGCAGCGCCACAAAACTAATTACCAGTATCGCGCTCCTCCAATGCATCGAGCGTGGTCTTATCAAAGGGCTTGATGATCCGTTAATCGGGATATTGCCGGAGTTGGACGGTATACAGATTTTGAAGCACATCAATGGATCCTCAGAACTCATATATGAGCCTACCAAAACAGCGATTACGGCGAGGCATTTGCTGAGCCATACTTCCGGCATGGGATATAGATTTACGCACCCGTTGCTCGGTAAAAGGGCGGAGTATATGGATAAGCTCCGTGGTGGGAGGACGTTCAAGGTCACGGAACGGTATGATCTGCCATTGATATATGAGCCAGGTCAAGGGTGGTGGTATGGCTGCAGTCTGGACTGGGCCGGTGTCGCGGTCAGTCGTTTGAATGGTGGTGTCTCGTTAGAAGAGTACTTTGTGCGGTATATCTGGACCCCCTTGGGCCTGCAGGCGCCGTTTCCGAGGTTTAATATTGCGCGGCACCCGGAGTATGAGGCTAGGATATTGCATGGTGCGAAACGCGTGGTTGATAGTGATGGCAACCAGAGGCTGGAGGCGTGTGATACGTGGGCGTTTGATAACCCTGAAGATCAGGATGGCGGTAGTGGATTGTCGTCTACAGCGAAAGATTTTGTGGCTGTTTTGGCGGATTTGGTTTCGTCGTCACCACGACTCCTAAAGGAGGAGACGATTGAGGAAATGTTCAAGCCGCAGATGCCTGCTGATGGGCCGGGGGTTGGGATGCTGCTGAAGTTGAGAGTTGCATGGGATGCAGTTGCAGGACCTATTTCTCCGGAGTATGTGAATCATGGTCTGGGGGGATTGTTGTGTACGGGCCCTGCGCCAGAGACAAACCAGCCAGGTAACACGCTGGCATGGGGAGGAGCGACGAATGTGATTTGGTGGGCTAATAGGGAGTTGGGTGTTGCAGGTTTCTTTGCGACTCAGCAGGCGCCGTTTGGAAATGAGACTGTTAATGGGCTGGTAAATGCTTGGAAGAGGGATTTTTGGACGGAGTTTGAGGCTGTATAGTGATAAGATTGGCAGTAGAATTAGCCACCGAGTAGATCAATTTATACCAGATCATTAACCCAGCAATCACGTTGCAGTCACTCTCAATTCGAAATAATGGTTATCTGAACCTCGCCTCCGACAATTTTTCTCCTATTCTTCCCACCTTCGGTTTCTCAGCTTACAAAACGTGGAGGTTTCAGCCGAAAAGCTCTTCTCCTTGTTCATCGTTAGTGTGGATCAATTTGCAACGTCACAAATCAGACATATCGGATCTTACAAGGTTGGATTGGTCTTTGGCACATGGCATAGGGTACTATTGGGAATGAGTCGACTTCTCCCTCGCCTTATCGACTTCAATTTTGTGCATAGATTGATAAGGTCAGATACTCATATACGTGTTCCAGGACATGCCTTTAGCCTGCTTGGTGGTCAGCATAACAGTAATGCAATCGATGCGGCTATGATTATTGCTGCTCTTGGTCATTTGCAGCGGGCCGTGAATGAGAATAGAGTCAAATTGGGACTGGAGAGGTATACAAAGGATAGATACAAATACCTTGAAGAACCTCTCCACTAGAGCTGATGCGGCAGGTCCACTTGGACCTCAACGTATCTTAGTCATTGACTGGGATCGAGAGATTCGTCACTTCGAATGAGCCGCCGTTTGCCATGTTTCTTCCAGGAGAAAGCAAAAAGCACATACTACGATTGAGGCTGCACTGAGCTACGAGATGGAGTCTAAATATTGAATTATGTAAAGGCCTTTGAGATAGTCACATCGCCCTTGTTCCGATGAAATGTTGATATCCGAAAGTCACGAAGTAGGGTTAGGGTCAATATAATTAAGCTCGTGTGGGGTGCCCATTAACGCGGGTTCTGTTTACATGCTCCACTCCATCTGAATAACTTCTACATCCAAAACCACCAGCCAATTCCTTCTTTTTGAACTGGCCAAATGGACATCGA
The DNA here is from genome assembly GCA_022813215.1 of Talaromyces ruber. Lineage (NCBI taxonomy): Eukaryota > Fungi > Ascomycota > Eurotiomycetes > Eurotiales > Trichocomaceae > Talaromyces > Talaromyces ruber. The sequence goes on along the minus strand of JAKLMW010000023.1, from coordinate 162,610 downwards.
CCCAATTCTCAATGGACTAAACGCTGCGCAACGAACAGCAGTCACATCTCCATCCTCAATCCTTCAGGTCCTCGCCCCTCCCGGCTCTGGTAAAACCAAGACCCTAACCGCACGCGTCGCGTACCTGTTATCGTCGAAACATGGCTTCCGCCCTCAAGATGTCATCTGCTGCACATTCACAATCAAGGCGAGTCGGGAGATGCGTGAGCGGCTGGCGCATTTAATTGGTGACCAGATGGTCTCGAAACTTGTCTTGGGGACGTTCCATTCGATCTGTCGGCGGTATCTGGTTGCTTATGGTCATTTGATCGGGTTAAAGAAGGGGTTTGGTATTGCGGATAGTAATGACAGTTTGGCTATTATTAAGGTATGTTTTACATTTTGTTCTTTACGATAACAGCCCGCTTACAGTGACAAGAGAATCGTCAAACGCTTGAATCTCAATATACAGCCCAGCCCTGCTCGGTCACGAATATCCGGTCAGAAAGCGCAAGGAATCAGCTGGCAAGAACTTGACGATGCCAGAAATCCGAAAAACGTGGACCAACAAGAATTTGTCCAAGTATATCGTGAATATGAAGCTGCATTGGCAAGTTCAAACCTACTCGACTATGATGACCTACTCTTACGCTGCGTTGATCTTTTGCGGCAACATCCGCATTGCGTGTCGAATGTGCAGACTGTACTTGTGGATGAGTTCCAGGATACGAACGTCATTCAATACGAGCTGATGAATCTATTTGCTGCGCAGAATAGACGGATCACTATAGTTGGCGATCCAGATCAGAGTATCTATGGTTTTCGATCAGCAGAAATCAAGAACCTAGAGCGCATGCAGAGGCGGTACCCGAATACCTCTGTGGTTCTATTGGAGGATAACTATCGATCGTCAGGCTCGATTTTGGGGTCGGCTGAGCAGGTCATTGAGCAGGATACAGCGCGACCTGTGAAGAAGCTCCACCCGACGCATGGCGCGGGAACGATGCCGGTTTTACGAAAATTGCCGACGGCAGCGGCGGAAGCACAGTGGATGGTGATGGAGATCAAAAGGTGTATCACACTAACGGGCCAGTTGCTCAAGCCTTCTGACTTTGCGATATTGCTACGCTCAGCTGCGCTGTCGCGGCAGATCGAGTCTGAGCTTGGAAAACAGGGAATCCCATATCGCATGGTTGGTGGGTCAAGATTCTTTGATCGAGTTGAGATTCGACTTCTGTTGGATTACCTCCGTGTTATCAGTCATCCAGAGAACAATGATGCCCTCGCTCGCATTATCAATGTTCCTACAAGGAAGATTGGGGATGAAACACTGAAAAGCTTGACTGCAGGTGCTGAAAGTGCCAAACTTTCGCTGTGGACATTTATCAAGGATGTGGCTCAAGGCCGTAGGTCTTGCCAGAAGAATCTATCCAAGGCCGCCAGCACCGGACTCTCGGTGTTAGTTGGTCTACTTGAGGCAGCAAGACAGAAATTACACGATTGTATGGATGAGTCCTCACCTAGAGTTCTTCTCGAGTTTGTCATCAGCAAGCTTGGATTTCGAGAATACCTTACGGCAACCTATCCCTTAGATGAAGAGAACAGATGGGCGAATGTGGAGGAGCTCCTCGCGCAAGCTGGTGATTCATCGGCACCTTATCCCCAGCAAGACGACGTTCTCCCGGAAATCGAAGGCCTAGAGCAACATCAAGGCCACATAGGAGAGGAAGCTCTGTCGAGGTTTCTCGCGAATGTAGCTCTGTCGACAGAAATTACCACTGAAGAAAGCGACCAACCGCAAGAAAAAGTAACAATCTCTACAATTCATGCAGCCAAAGGACTAGAATGGCCTGTCGTATTCGTCGCTGCTGTCTACGAGGGGATTATACCACATTCCAGAGCCGAAGATAGCGATGAAGAAAGAAGGTTACTATACGTAGCCATGACGAGAGCGCAAGCACTTTTGTATCTCAGTCTGCCTCGTCGTGATTCGAAGAATGGCGAAGAGACGAGAACAAGCTCGTTCTTGCTTCCGAGTATAGTTAAAACCAAGTTCCGTGCTATTGGACCAAAGCTTGTTGATAAGAGTATCTTCGCTATCGCCGATATTCTCGGCCGTGAGCATCCGAGTCAGGAAGCGATAGTCAAGGGTTTAGAGGCCGGGCTGCCGAGTAATAACGACGACCTCTGGACCCATGATGGCGAGTATACAGGTGATACAGCTACGAAATGGGATGGATCAAAAGCGTCGTCAGCACCTGACGGCCGTGGTCAAGCGCAGGAAAATTGGGCCAAGCGTCGTCGATTGAATAGTCAAAAACAAGATTCTTATAGCGCCAACCCATCAGCACCAAGCTTTGTCACTGCGACCTCTTATACCATGAACAACGCCTCCAGGTTCTCGGTATCGACTAATACAGTGTCAATGGGATTTTCTTCTGCAAGACAACATATGGAGATAGCACCTCCGCCTCCTGATGAGAAGGAGCCAGTCAAGCCCACACAAAGGAAGACCGTTACTTCTACGTCTCAGACGAATTCAGCACCCCCTGGGCAGGGAACATTATCAAGCTATTTCGGTATCAACAATCCCAAGCCGCAAACTATAACAAGTGATTCAAATGACGATAGAAGAAGACATGTATCACAAGCGAACCGTGACTCGCCCGCTGCCCTCAGTTCTGCAGCGATGGATGCTCAAAAACTTAGCACGGGAGGCTATCGTATCCAGCCTCAGGCATACAAACCACCCCGTCCTGTCCCACTAGCAGCCAAAGATGCAAATAATTACACATGGCTACCACCATCGGGCAAAGCCTCGCCGCCATCAGCTTCAAAAACCACATTCACGCCTACATCAACGAGCGATTTCAAATCTCCCAATAACACAATGAATAACCCGCCATCTACATCGTTCCATACAACGACAACGATGTTGGGAACAACAATGAATCAGCTATCAACGGCACAGAGTGCTGGTGGATACGGTGTTTCTATGGGACGCAAGACTCTGGGTGTGCGACGGAGTCTGAATAATGGTTGGGCGGAGAGGATGAGTCGAGGTAATCAGCAGAATCATCCTAAGTAGCTGCTGGACGACTAGATCTAGAGAAGGTTAAATGAGGGGAATGAAACGATTACGAGAGACGCTAATTATGAAGAATATAATGATGAATATATAAAGATCTAGGTGCCTTAGGAATCTAGGCACGTGGGGTGTTGAGCCCTAATTCCGTCTTTTTGATTTACGCAACAAGCAGGCTCGAAACATTATATATTAGGTATATCTATCGGGATGAATGAACATGTTCCTCATATCTGACTTTTCTTATATTGAAACGATGCCTTGACATCACGCTCTTCATTGAGCTCATCCTCAGAAAATGGCCACGGCATTAGGAGGACTCGCAACACCACCCGGAGCCTACAATCAAGCATAATAATTCAGCCAAAACCCTAGAACAGAGAAGCTAGATGAATCACTCACCTTGATAGGCACACTAGTCAGAAAGACCGAATACCTCCTCGCCATCTCCGCCAACTCCTCCAAATCAAACATCTCGCCCAACGGCAATCCCCAACCCGCCAACGCCCATTGATGGATACTCACATTAGGATCATTGTAAGATCCCGTGATAGGCCCCCTCTCAAAACTAGGCGAGTCACTAGCCACGGCCGCAATCTGGATTCCCATCACCATTTCAGCGATTCGTGGGTTACGTCTAGGCCTAATAGGCCTGGTGGCTGACGATTTGGGTAGTCCACTTGCTCGGTGGGTGTGAGCGCGTTGTAGGCTGCTGTGAATCCAACGCGGATAAAGAGGATATCGCCGGCACGGATTTGGATGTTTTGTTCTTTGATGATGGTCTTCAGGTCGTTTACGAGAACGGGACCGGATTGTAGCGGTTTGATTTCGCGGCCGTTGCGGGTGGCCCATGAAGCCCAATCGAGGAGGATACCGCGGCCGATTATGCCACCTTTATCGACCCATTCTGCTTGGGGTAAGGAGGCTTGTAGCTGTGAATTAAAGAGAGGAGAGTTTACTGTCTATTCCGAATTTCTTCGGATCCTCAAAATTATCTTAATGTATGACCATTGAAGAACTGCCTCGATGACCGGAAAGCTATTTATTCCTGATATCAGAAATCCATCCGCACAGTCCCCCAGAGAGAACAATACTAATGAAACCCATCCCACTGCGTACTGCTCTGCGAATTAAAATGAACCTCATCATTTATAGGCGTTTTCGATTCATGAATGATTCGATGCTCAAACTGTTTTCGCGTAAATGTCGGATATGAAGGTTTGTCTAGCGGCTAGTCTAGTGATACTCGTATTCCTTGTTGGAATTCTTGTGCGGCTGATGCAATGACTTCTGGAGTCAGCAGGTTGAGCACGTCGAGCTGGTCGTTGGGGTCGAGAGGGAGAGAGTCGAAGGAGGGCCAGGGGTTTGGCATCATTGTGTTGATTGCTACTGACGGATGATCTTCAAGAACGAGGTTTACGGCCTTTTGCAATTTAATGCAAATCCAGGTAGAGAATGAGTCATGAGGATCTTCGGCGCTGGGCTGCTCAACCATCAATCGCACTTCTCTCCTGCTCCGGACTATTGGCGGCCCACAGAAAGGCCGGGGAAAGCAGAGAAATAACCCTATAAGTACAAAAGCACGCAATTACTTCATCTTCGAAATGTAACTTGATTTGCGTTCAAGTTTGGTTTTCTGTCAACTGTCGACTGTAGTGGCCTTGTATACTCCAAATGTTCTGATGATATTCATGATTCGTTAACCACGAACAGTCTTTCTAGCTGAAGTCTATACGACTTGAAGCATCCCACTTCATCCCTCCATAATCATTTGCATTCGCAGCATCCCAGCCCCAGCCTGTCCTCCAGGACCACGTCCGTAAACCTGTTCCCCAAGCATTCGCAACTGCATCGGCATATTTGAGTCTCCATAATGCTCAATAATATCGCCTTTCTCCACAGCACTTGCCAAACTGCTCCACTCAGAACTCCTCATACCCAGCCGCATACACTCGGAAGCCTTTTCCTCTGACCACCATGACGGAAGCAAACCCGGTCTGCTTCGAGCGAGCGACAGGAATCTTTGGAAGCCTCTCCCGCCGTTGGCTGCTCCGCCGTAGAGACTATCCTCATCGGCTTCGCCCTCGAGGTTATAATCATCTTCCATTCGAAGACGGTAACAATCTATGAGGAGCTTGTAGACATCTTTTTCGGGTCGGTCGTGAAGCCATGTTTTGTCATTAAGTTTATGGAACGGCTTGTCAATGGCGACAGTCAAGCCCTTTGGCGGCGGCCCACGAGAGGCGCTTGATGGTGCCGTTGACGGCGCTGTCGATGATGAAGGAACTGTATTAGTCGCATTTCTTGCTGCATTACTTGCGCAGACTTTCTTGTGTGTCTTCCAATCAGACTTTTGGCAGTCGCGAGAGCAATAAAGTGTTGCTTTGCATTTTGCGCAGCGTTTCAGGCCATTTTCGATCGTGCCGGCTTTGGTGCAATTGGCACACTGTTGCAATTCGTCCATTTCAGTCATTGAGCTCTGTTTACGGCACAGATAGAATTATAATCGAGTTCGAGTCGGGAAGTATCAAAATTCGAATGGGTGGATTTTTCTTGGGGTGGGAGATTGCAAGAAGACATACAGTACCATGAATAATGTGTTAACACCATATCCGAGCCCTGCACACCGCTACCCGAACATTCACTGCCTTCCTAATATAATAATAATTTACCCGCCCAAAACCTCTTAAAAGCTCTAATACTTTATATACTATTTCTCTATTTTTATAATGATAAAGGAGGGGTCAAATAGCGATAACTATGTAAGTAGCGGTCAAGTCATGCGGTGTATAGATCTTAAATGTTATATCATATTCTATATCACGTTGTTTTTTAAGAGACCAAGGTATATGATTAGCCCTGACTAACCCTGAACCCAAATCAGCATTAGTCAGCGACGCTATAAGTTGCACGGAAATCAAAACTTCACCTTCACAAGTCATGCTACGTCGGGATCATTCCTCCTATTGAACATAACACGAATCGGATAGAGAGATGCCTACCTCCGATCATGAATGTGGCAGCGCTGACAAAGGACGGAAACGCCAACGGGACCGCGTCAATCAGAGACGGAAACGTTTCAAGGAAAAGGAAGTCCTATTGAATCTTCAAAATGAGAATGCAAGTCTAAAGCAACAGGTTAGACTTCTTTCGGAAGGAACAACCTCGTCCGAGGATGCGCGAAGTCTATCTGATCTGCTGGAAGAGATGACGGCGCAGAATGAAGCTCTGAGGAATCAGGTGGCTGCTGTTAATGAGTTTGTCGCTTCATGGACCTCTTTGAGCACAGACGGCTGTCAGCGGCATGACTCAAAGTTCACTCAAAAGTCAGCACCCTGTGATGGTTCCAATATGTCGAATGGAGCATCATCTACATGTGCTAAGAGTCATGATGCGGTCCCAATAATCGATCATAACCATGCTTTTCTGCCTACAACTAAATTGGACCATGAGAAGACATTATCAATCACGTTTTGCAACGCTCCAAAACGTCCTAAAATAAACGAGGCAAACGCAGGCGACCCGCAAGACATACATACAATTGCTGATTGGCAAAGGTTACCAGTCCTCGTCTCGGATTACGATGGATGTGGGAGGCCCTTCGATTTTGCAATTAAACTGTTACAGAGTCAGCCAGACTTTGCTAAATTCTGCACCCCTTACCCAAAGATACTTGATTTATTGCTCGGTGGATCTCTTAATGAACTCGCAAATGCCGTCTTTAGAGTACTAGCACAGAGTACCATACGACGACCTGAAAGAATTGCAATCAGCTGGAGTGGCTATCTATTCATGCGGGTTAGTCATTTTGATTGTAGCGTCTTTTGATTTTTCATACTAATGGAGATCATGAACAGTGGACAATCGAGCCGTCCCCTGAAAGCTATGGCCGAATTTTACCTGCACTAAAACCAACCTCGATGCAACTCGAAGTCCCGCATCCTGGCACAATCGATCACATAATGTGGCCACAAGTTCGTGACAACTTTATCAGACTTGGACCGAGGTACTGGCAAAATGAGGTCTTTGGCCTACTCTTCTGCACGTGTCGTATCCGCGGTACACCAGATACCGACTTTCAAACATCAGATTTCGGAGGTAACACATTTCAAATCGACCTTTCATTCTTGGAGAGAGCTTCGCATGCAGATGACTGGGTACTATTAGAGCGATTTTGGGACGAGTACCCGGAGTTAGTTGACGGATTGGATGCAGAGACCTATATGATTACAGAGAATGAACTTCTTTGATTTTTGGGAAACTGAACAAGCTGTAGAATAAAATCAAATGCATCACAAACAACTCAAGACTGAGAACAGTCCACTACTTATATGCCCTCAAGAAATATCAATAACAAACTTTCCGATGGTTTCTTTCTTCGAATAGATCCGCTGACACTCCTCACGAATCTTTTCCAGATCATCGAAAGTAGCCTTCACACCAACAACCGGCTTGACTTTACCCTCGTCAATCCAAGTAGCCAACCTCTTCAGGTCTTCTGCGCTAGGCTCTATGAAAAGATGTAGATAAGTCACCCCATATCTATGTGCTCGGAATTGGTCGATGCCGCCAATGGTGTTCAGTATCCATCGCATTGCTGAAGGCATTTCTGGCATTCCTGTCTTCAATTTTGGACCAAAAGGTAGTCTACTGATGGTCACGATGATGCCTCCTTTCTTCATCAGGGGGAGGAGTGACACGCCGTGACCCATGGTATCGTACATGAAATCAACCGAGCCGGGAGGGATGACCTTTAGTGGATCCTCTTTGGTATAGTCGAGTATCTTATCGAAGAGGTCTCTGTCTAGGTAGGTATCAAGCTGCGCAATTTTGGAAGTCGACAGTGTCGTAATCACGCGTCCTGCATTGAATACACGCTTGGCTAATTGGACTGCTATGCTTCCTGTACCTGAAAGACCCCCGGGAATCAGAAGTGTCTTTCCAGCCAGTCCACCCTTGTCCTTGAAGTGAGACGCCGCTAGATCAAATGTTTGGAGAGTAGTCAGCGAGACCAGCGGAAAAGATGCAGCTTCAGAGTGAGAGATTGATTGAGGTTTCTTTGCCGTGGTAGATACAGTTGAGATCGCATAGTCCGACACAGATCCTCGACAAGATTCTGGAACACGTGCATATACTTCGGCGCCAGGTGCGAGGTCTGGGTTCGTATGGGCGACAGCTGAGCCAACTGCAACAACAGTGCCGGAAAGGTCGTATCCGATCTTGTACGGAAATCTAGAATACATAGCCGTGATAGTTAGTTTTTTTATTGATGTGATTCCAGGGGTTGAGAATTTTAGCTCACGGTTGAGGCCAGAATCTTTTGGCCATACCAGAGGCCACCTGGACATCGACAGGATTGATTGATGCAGCATGTACTTTGATGAGTATTTGGTCTGGCTCTTCTACCCTTGGGATTGGCAATGTCATCATTATGTACTTGTCAGGTGTGCAGTAGTCTGGGATAGCGAGTGACTTCATAATCGCACTTTGAGGGCTTGATTTCCTGTCTGACATGATGATTGATCGAAATGTTGTTTGCATGGAAGAAAATGTGACGAAAAAGGACTCCTGATTTCAGTGAGAACACAGGATCTTACCTAAATCCCATCTTATTTATACTCATCATCTTTGAGAAGAAATTTGGCATTCATTGTACTGAATTGTCTTTTTTATCGTAATATCTTGCCCTAATCGATGGCGAGTCACTCGCACTGACTCGCTCGCGGGAAAGAGTTAGCGCCATACGCCAAACCCTTACCTATAAAACAAATTTTGCTCATATGATAAGTCGTTGGTTAAAATAGAAGTATATAGTTAATAAAAAATACGAAATTGTGACTAATCAAGAAACATCCATCCTTGATGACGTGATCAGTAGTTCTAGAATTGTGGAATATGGTTATGGAAAACAGTATCCCAACGAATGAATTTCAAGTCGAGCGTACATCCACTGATACTTTTGTCAAAGCAGACCCAAAGAATCCTTATGATCTCCATGCTTTGCACACATAACGACTGGAAGATAGGTTCCGAAAGCATCTCAGCAATCTTGGGAACCTTCAGCTCATATATGCTAGTTAGATGGAAATGTCCTGGCGTTATAAACGATCGACGATCTGAAACGCCATATTGCCATAAGCGTCGTCAGCAAATGAACCATAGAGCCCAAATTGCGCATGTGTCGACTGCAGATCTAGCTCGGACAATGATCGTATTAACGCACTCAAGAATGATTGTGGCGCCGTTTGATGCAGTGGTGAGCTTGGTTAACGAGACCGCCAAATTGAATATAAGCTACGAATCTTCATTGATATGACTACTTGCGGACAGGGTGGACATGAACGAATTCGTACCGGGTAAATTAACAGTAAATACTTCTAGATACGTGGGAATTCCACAATAGGCATACTCTCAACCCTAAGCGCGCCGGGGTCCCTCCCAAAGCCATAATCTGAATAAAAGGTCTGAAGGGTGGTGCGCCCATCCTATTTTCCAGACCTAAATAATCCATGCGGACCCCTCTTTCTTGGCTTCCAGGTAGGTTGTGGGACGTTCTGAATGGTTCAGTTGGCTTACGAATTCGGAGCACAGGTAATTACGACTAATGCGCTACCTAAGGGACTTATCGACTATTCATCTATTCATCTATTTTTGTTATATTCTGTCAACACCAGCCTGGCTTTACTGCCATCGCAAAACCATTGTCTTGAAATTTCTTGTTAAAAACACCAAGGGCGCCTAGCAATAAGTCATCTAATACCTACTTACATACTTTCCCACGAAGGCCGTACATGTGTGCTGGTCAATGGACACTTGGAGGAGTGAGTAATTCCATCTAGTCAAATTTATGTACATCAATACTAAACAAGTCGAAGCAACATATAGAGACTGACACTGGCATAAATAAGCATAGAGCTCAACATCGTCATTCTCTAGAAGACGATGGGCGCCTCCCAAACAACGCGCAAGTCTGCTGTTCAAACGACCAGAAACACACTTTCTGGGAGTAGAAAACTGCCTAATAAAGCGGCCGTTAGATGAACTTCAGGCGGTAGATTGGTTCTATCACCATGTCATGTTGCCCATTTTGGATTTTGTTTTGGTAGAAGAACAGATCAAAAGTATCAAAGGAGCAGATATGCTTAGTGTTCCAATGATTGCGCCCCGGAAAGCGAGGGATTGCTAGTTGATAAGTCGTCTGATTTTGCATTGATGATAAGCTTGATATGTCGAGGCTGAAACAAGATCTGATCGTCGAGATTCTAGAGTATTAGGAATCAGATTTAAATCCGGCAGATATATGCTAATTAACATATGAAATGGGTCGTTATGAGTCATTTGTGCGTAGCTACATTTAGATTTGATGCTTCTGGCACAATTCGATCGAACCGTAAGCTAAACAAATATCGGAGCGTAGACTATTCTGTTTAAACGACTGATCTAACACAAAAGTTCGTACAAAGTACTCAATTCATTATCTGTAATCTTAAGCCCTATGTATTTACAAAGCTCTCTGGATTAATTAGTTTTACGTCTTCAAGAGGTAACTAGTGGTATGAAGCTTGGATGTTCTACAGCTCACCTTTATTATAGAAATAGCAGACTGGTAGTCAAAAACGGACAATTTCTGCTACTCTGAGCGAATGAGGTCAGAGATTAGGGCTGAAATCAAACGATATGGCAATTTCCTTCTTGGGAGACTCATTTACATTTACGTCTTGCTCGGGCAGGCACCCGTCTTTGAAGATAAGTAGATGGACGTGATATTTGTCTTCCCAAAGCCTTTAATGGAATTGATCATGACGATTTGTCGCTTATTACACTAAGAACAGAATTTGACAAAATACATTAAAATGAAGGTTTCTTTGTACGTGTACTTTGGCTTCTACACTTTGTCTTGATGCAAACCATTCAATACTGTCTGCCTATAATTATACTATGAAAACAAATCCCAATAAGTGTTAGTGATCAGGTTGAATAGGAGCATTATAACAGGAACTTTATACTGATCTTAGAAGTTTTACTATCTGTTTGACTATCTAGGTATGTCATTTGTTTTTTTGTCTTTAAGAGCACATTCGGGGCAACAATTATCTAAGACTGTTTCAAAAATTGAGTTTGATCAAGTATCTGTAACGTATGGATAAAGGACCTTATGTTGCTCTTTGCATTTTTGTTTAAGGAACATAAATATTGTACGTAGGCAGACATGACATTAGTGGATATATGAAATTACTGTTTGGCAAGTTTTCATTTATAATGTTTCATCAACCGAAGTTCTTATGGGCAACAACTGTTGATTCTACCTAAGATCATAGAGAACCGTAAAACATGGAACGAATCAAGTCAGCATGGCTTTCATCTACCGAGACAGGTGTTGATACTTGATGTTCAAAGGCTTCAAATAATCAAATCAAATCAAAGGGTAGTCGTTTGTTTATCTGCGTAATGAAAATATTGACCGCATTCATTAGGGCTTGAATTGAGAAACATAAAAAGCTACTGCTGATCATCTCGAACATGATCCCATACGACCTGATCAAGATAAAAGTTGATAATAGCTATTCATTCCTACACGAGAAAAGTTAATACAAGAAACTTTCAAAATGTCACAGGCTCACCACACGAAAGATGGGAACGAAGCCAGCCGTGATTTAACAGAGCGCTTACAGGCCCTAGAGGTCGTTGTTCAACAATCTTCCAAAGTCCTTCAGGCTCTCGAGAAGCTTCCACTAGAGACACATCGAGCAGTCTCAGAGGGACTTCGAGAACGTATAGACAAGGCGGAAAAAGCTATAGAGGGAACGCGAGCAACTTTGGAACAGCAGAAGTCCCTCGAGAACAGACGCCAACGTAACTCTGGCCAGGGGCACGAAATATCCCATGAATATCGGGAAGAAATGCAGTTTCATGCAGCCGGATTGGAGATTTTCAGTTCACTTGAATACTCTGAGAGGAATCGACGTCTCGCCAATTATCATGTTGTTCATGAAGGTGATATCAAGAAAGATGAAGAAGCCATCTGCTATCTGGCGCAACACGAAACACACAGGTCAGAGAAAGCAAGTGAAGGCTTTAAACTATTGTATGATATTTCAATAAGCGACTACGACAACTTCCAAATTGCAACTGCACCTCGTGAAGTTATCAACGCCTTGAACAAGAGGAGTGATATGAATCATTTTCATTATTCTGTCACACAGCGCAAGCCGCAGTTGAAAAATTATGTCATCGGTATCTGCGACTCAATCATCAATCGTTGGAAGACATATATTTCATCGTCTAGTAAAGATGGCCTTATGGCTGAGAATATGCACAACCAAAATCGAAACCAGAATCGATGTCTTGAAACGGAGATTAACGAGATGTTCTAGGCGTTGATCCACTCTCTTTTCAGATGAGTTAACTGATTCTAAGTTCTACTTAGCTAGGTAATAGAAGTCGATTGTGTATTTGGATTCATTGCATTTGGTAGCCTCGGAACTAGCCTTCATATCATTGCATGCATCCATGTCTGGCGATAGCAATTTAATTGTCAACATAGACATTTAGCGAGGCCAAGGTGTATGAAACGAGATCCTCAGCATTGCAAACTCGTGATCTGAAATCGAACTTCAATTTGAACAATATTTCCATCTTGTACATCGGGCTCGCAGATGTATCTAAAAGTTCTTGAACTTGCTGTGAAATTCTAAAGTTCGCACAACTTTGGTGAGTCTTGCCGTATATCAGAAGTCTCCAAAACTACAGATTCAATATTTTTTTCACCTACAAACAAGTAGCTCATTGTAAATTTCTTGAATACTTGAGGGTCACTCTAAAAAAAGATCAAGAATAAACTATAATGACATCCCCAGATCTGTATAGCCTTCAGCGAGATGCTGACAAGGAAAAAAACCATTTGTGATAGATCGCCAGAGTACTTTGGATTGTAATTCGCGAGGTCCAACCGGATATGGGTGCACATTCTAACTATTCTGACCATGGCCGATACTCCGCGAAAAATATACTACCAAGCCAGAAAAGTCAGGACAATCACCCGTCCAGCCCTAGATCTGTGCACCTTTCCGGTTTTCAGGCCCCAAAGCATTCTCCGGCAAAGCCCATGTCGATCATTAGGTACCGTGATGCTGGGAGACAAACTTAAACTGTACTGCCCCATCTTCAGCGACGCCGGCTCTAGGTTTGATATTGATATTGATCCCTGTCCGTGAGGGGTGAAGAATCCACTCCCTGCACCCTCAGCACGGCAAGGCTTCTAGATAGTTATGCACATGCACCAAAGCCGACAGCAATAGTACCTAGTATATACTACATAAATGTACCTGCATAAACAGGTCTCTCACGCGGTCACGCGGCTTCATGCGACGCGGGGAATACACGAAGAACATCCCCCTTTCTCCGCATTCAGGGATGTAAAGCTGATTCACTTAAGTGTCTTCATGTAACTCTATCGTAGTTTCAATATAACGTATTAATGCCGTTTAAAGTCACCGCTGTTCTGCACTATGCCCTCTATTAGCTAAGAGCCACCAATCTTGCCCTATGGATTTAGTTGTACTGTCCCACCAAGAATGACTGAATGAGTTGTCGGCATCTGAGAAATCGATCACCATTTGGACCTATATTCCCCGATAAATTAACAATGTGGTTTACATGTCACGTTGAAACAATTGAAAAAGTTTCCCTTTATATTTCGACTGGAAACTATAAATGAACACTCTTTTCAATAACGACATTTGACTCTAAATATGAGTAGATTTTTCGACTTCCAAGCTCAACCCGAAACCCTAATCTCGTAGGTAGTGTGTCTGGCGTCTGAGGGCGCAGCACAAAAACAGAAATGTATGCTGCATTTATCTTACTACTCGCATCGGCCATTACCGCGGTCAACGCACAGTCAGCTTCTTGGTCCGCAGCCTACAGTAAAGCCACAGCTGCTTTGGGCAAACTATCTCAAAATGATAAGATTGGTATGGTGACAGGCGTCGGATGGGGAAAAGGTCCATGTGTTGGTAACACCGCTGCACCTTCGGGCATCTCGTATCCATCACTCTGTGTTCAGGATAGCCCCCTAGGCGTTCGATATGCGAACCCGGTCACAGCGTTCCCGGCGGGGACAAATGCTGGACTGACCTGGGATCGGACCTTGATGAACCAGAGAGGCGCTGCTATTGGAGCAGAATCCAAGGGATTAGGTGTCAATGTTCAGTTGGGCCCTGTGGCAGGACCTCTAGGGAAAATCGCGCAGGGCGGTCGTGGCTGGGAAGGTTTTGGGACAGATCCATATCTCAGTGGTGTTGCGATGATCGAGACTATTACGGGTATGCAGAGTTCTGGTACTCAGGCATGCGCAAAGGTAAGCACATCGCTGCAATCGAAAGCCTTGCATGAGAAAATTCTAATCTTCGACAGCACTTTATTGGTAACGAGCAGGAGTTAAACCGAGAGTCGATGAGTTCTAACATTGACGATCGTACTTTACATGAACTATATCTCTGGCCCTTCGCTGATGCCGTTCGTGCCAATGTTGCCAGTGTGATGTGCTCCTACAACCAAATCAATGGATCATTTTCTTGTGAGAATGAAGCATCAATGACAGGCATTTTAAAAAAAGAGCTCGGCTTTCCTGGATATATTATGTCTGATTGGGATGCGCAGCACACAACAGTTAATAGTGCTAACTCTGGACTCGATATGACCATGCCAGGCAGTGATTATAGTGATACGCCGAGCAGTGTTCTTTGGGGCCAAAATCTGGCTAATGCTATCTCAAGTGGTCAAGTTGCCCAGTCACGACTGGACGATATGGTAACTCGAATTTTGGCTGCTTGGTATTTAGTTGGCCAGGATCAAGGTTACCCTGCCGTCGCCTTTAGCTCTTGGAACGGTGGCCAAGCAAGTGTCAATGTCACATCAAACCACAATCTAGTTGCCCATGCAGTCGCTCGTGATTCTATCGTTCTTCTTAAGAATACTAACGGCACGCTTCCGTTGAAAAACCCATCAAGCATCGCCATTATTGGCACTGACGCCCAGACAAACCCTTCCGGACCAAACGCTTGTACTGATCGTGGTTGCGATACTGGAACCTTAGCTATGGGTTGGGGCAGCGGAACTTGCCAATTCCCTTACTTGACAGATCCTCTGACAGCCATAAAAACTCAAGCGGCCAGCGATGGTACTACAGTCACGACTAGCATCAGTGACGATGGCAGTGCTGGGGCGTCAGTTGCCCAAAGCGCCGAGTATGCAATCGTTTTTCTCAACTCTGACTCTGGTGAAGGGTAAGTTTATATCTTTGAAAGACTATGTCATCATACCCAATAGCTCGTAATAACCGAATATTAGTTACATCACCGTCGAAGGCGTCGCTGGCGACCGCAACAATCTCGATCCATGGCACAGCGGTAATGCACTGGTACAATCCGTTGCCGCAGTCAATAAAAATACCATTGTCGTCATCCACAGTGTTGGGCCCGTCATTCTTGAAACCATACTGGCACAACCCAACGTGGTAGCTGTGGTATGGGCCGGCTTACCAGGACAAGAGAGTGGTTCAGCCCTCACAGATATCCTCTATGGAAGTACAGCCCCTAGTGGCAAATTAACCTACACGATTGCCAAACAAGCCTCCGACTACGGCACTGCAGTAGTCAGTGGCAACGACAACTACCCTGAAGGGCTTTTCATTGATTACCGACACTTCGATGAAAGTAATGCTCAACCTCGATATGAATTCGGCTATGGACTGTCATATACAACCTTTGGTTACACAAACTTGGCAATTGATATTACGGTTTCTACTGGCCCAACTACTGGTCAAACAGTTCCCGGTGGACCTTCTGATCTTTTTGCGTCTGTTGGATCTGTTACGGCGCAGGTCGCAAACACAGGCAGCGTTGCAGGCTCGGAAGTTGCCCAACTCTATATTGGATTACCATCGTCAGCACCGTCATCGCCGCCGAAACAGTTGCGTGGTTTCGATAAGCTTTCCCTCGCTGCCGGAGCTAGCGGTACAGCAACTTTCGATTTGACTCGAAGAGATTTGAGTTACTGGGACGTATCACAGCAAAAGTGGGTAGTTCCAAGCGGAGCATTTACCTTATATGTTGGAGCGTCTAGTAGGGATATCAGATTGCAGGGGACATTTACGGTAGGTTGAATAATATGGTCAATCTTGAAACTAGATTCAGGTGAGCTGATGCTGACTGTGATTAAGCCCGGAGGTAGCTCGACCACTTCTACTATAAGTTCCTCTAAGACATCTACTACTACTAGCACTTCAGCTACTACCAGCACATCGGTTACTACCAGCAGCAGTACTACGATAAAGACTACCACAACTAGCTCGACCACATCATCTGCCGGGCCAACACAGACCCCGTATGGACAGTGTGGTGGACAGGGCTGGAGCGGTCCTACAGTTTGTTCATCCGGCTGGACTTGTAAGGTGACGAATCAGTGGTATTCTCAATGCTTACAGTAGGCCGATTGTACCAAAATAGTAGATAGTGGAAAATTTAATGTATTTATTTCTCAATACCGACCAAGCAAGACTTTCACAAACATTTCAATAATCATCATGCACAAAAAACCCCCAAAAGAATAAATTCCAGTCGATTTGAAGGACTATGCTGCAAATCACGGCAAACCTTTGAAACACGGACGCAAACTAGATAATTTGGTATAGTTAAACAATTAATGTATTACAGAGCTTTCCACATGCACCGGCATAAGTACTACGTTGCATGGCAAGCAAGGCTAGTCATTTTGGCCACCAGTGTAGGTGGAGTCATCATAGCCTCAAAGAAACGCCTATATCTCAACAAATTCAGTATCTGAGAAGCTTCTTTCTAAGCCACAAATCCTCGAATTTCATGAAATAGTGTATCCAGGCCCGATAATCGCAAAAGTCGTACATCTCAACCCTTCAAGATGACGAATAGATCGTAACTAACTAGCTATATTATATTATACCATACTCCCATCATGTCTTCGCCTATTGAATTCTTCATCTATTCGGATCGCCAAGCATCATGCATTGATTTGAACAAGAAGGGAAGGATGGAAAGGAAATGAATAATACTACTTCTTAGGGCTAATTTTGGACAAACCCCTGACTCTTGGGCTGAGAACGCGAATCGCATGTTGCTAGCATGACTTACAAATTAATATGTAATAATCTTTAGTTTATTGGAAAAAATCACTATTTTTTGTACAATTGACAGTAAAAATGTGTTGACAACATCTGCCCTAAACCGTCGTCGAATTCACGTGACTTCTCCGCATAACTTCCGCCCAAACATCAAATTCCCGCTCCGTGAAGAACAAATACAGCCTATCATCCCCCCTTGAGAAAAGACGACAAGATGGTGCTGGAACTTCACGTCTGGGGACCAGGATTTTCCCTTCCTTCGATTGATGCGCAATGTCTCTCTACAATCGCATATTTTGTCAAAACGGTTCCCAAGGATAAATGGGTGTTGGTTGCGTCCAGTGACCCTTCCGTGTCGCCTAATAGTATGTCGTTGACCCCTCGAGCCGAGGTTCAGGTTTTTTGATGTTGGATCCGAGTTAACAATGGTGCTGTGAATAGATGAATTACCGGCCTTGAAAGACGGTCAGACTTGGGTTTCCAAGTTTCGGAATATAGTCGATTATGTACGTCAGTATTCGAGCGAGGAATGGGATCTTGATACGGATTGGGATGGATTGGATAAAGCAGATATTACAGCGTACTTACCTCTCTCCTGAATCTTGTTCTAGAGACTGAGTTTTTATCCGGCAGATTCTCCGCCTTCCTCGAGTCCAATGGACAACTTCTCCTCGATCTCTCCCTCTACGTCTCCAGCCAAAATTATTATGCCGCCACGTCGCCCACCTACGCTTCTATACTCACCTGGCCGAATCAGTGGATTCTCCCACCGAAATTACGCAATGCTGCTAAACATCGCACAGAGCATCTAGGTCTGTCGTCGCTCGACTTGGAAGCTACAGAAGAACAACAACGGGAGCGCGAACGGACAGCGGCGGGAGTCACGGCGGGACAAATCCCGGCAAGTTTGATTACGCGGCCTCGCGAGACTGTTTCGACGTTACTAGGAAAGACGGCGCAATACAGTCAGTTCCGGCTCGATGGGTTGACGGCCGAGTTGTTCGAGCCGCTTGAACAGCTGTTGGGCGCAAAAAAGTATTTGCTGGGTGATGGTCAGCGGACCTCGAGTCTGGATTTGCTGGTGCTGGGGTACTTGTCGTTGGCATTGCTCGCCGAGGTACCTTCTAAGTGGCTTCGAGAGTCGCTTCGGACGAAAACGCCTCGATTAGCAAAGTATGTGGAACGAATGCGCGACGAGTGTTTTGGTGGTGTTGTACGGCTCGAAGAGGCATTTCCGGATACTGCTGAGGTGAAGACAAAGTCTTTTCTACCATGGAGGCAACCCGAGAGAATCAATGCGGTCAAGATCGGCAGCACACTCCTCAACACTCTTGCAGATGCTACCCCCATTCTGAAAGATTTCCGCATGAACAACCGGTTGCAACAATCTGCCAAATCAATGGGCGGGTCAAACGAAGTAGGCGACAGCAAAAACGCAGAAGCTGTATCATTGTATGCGAATGCTCAACGTCGCGATCTCTACATTTCCATTGCCTCTGTAGCTGCTGGGTTGGCAGCTATGGTTGGGTACTTGACATATAACGGGGTCATCGTTTTTGGTAGCGAAGACGACCACGAGGAGGAGGAAGTGGTATACGAGCCTCCGAGTTGGGATTCGATTAGTGCTCCCACAGTGCAGAGTCTGTTTGGATGACCGCCTCTTCTTCCCTGTCCTTTGCTTTCGTCTTGAACTGTACACTGACATGCATCTCTCTTCCTCTCTCTTCCTTTCTCTTGTCCTTGCATATATAGACCAAGCGGGCGTTTGTTTCCTTTGTTCTGGGTTTGTTCCGAGGCTTCGAAGCGAACACAATGCATGTACCATAGTGTATCAATGAACGTACAACATCACAGGTGTGGTCTGTCTGTATGTCGGAGCATAAGCACTGATGACTCAGCAAAGACTCGAGAGATTAGTTAACTAACTATGTTAAGTTAGCCATACTACACTAGTCCTAAGACGGTCAGACATAAACCAAGCCAGGTAATCCGCCTTCCTGATCAGGCTTAGCACGTAGATCAGGAACTGCATATCCACCAATCGCAGCTGCTCCAACAGAAGATGTCATCGTCCCCAAGGTACTCACATCCACTTTCCTCGATGCCTTAACGCTGTGGCATCTCTTTTTTGCTGCTCTCCCAAGGTCCTCATGTCGCCATGCCCACTTTCTCTCTCATCCTTCCCCGCCGTCTTTTTTTTTCTCTTCGTGACTCGATGATACTCTTTCGTCCGCTTTCCATTCTTGTGCTGCGTGTCTGCGTTGAGCAAGCAACTAAGCTAGTCAGAATTGCGGCAGTCATCGTTCGTCCATGATTGATTCGTCCCAGGCAGCTTGATCAGTATTCGGTTTTTCCGGTGACGGTCATTCCGGTAAGACTAGGGACCAGACCAGACGAAACAGGATCACCAGCAATATATATATATTGAGTCGTAGCTTCTTGTCCAAAGGTGCTGCACGTCGGTACGCAATTCCAAGAATCCGACACCTGATAAGATACCAGGATGGACACCTGCGACAACTCCAATGGCTTCGATGGTCGCATGGGACTTCGCATATCCTCCATTTTCGTCATCTTAATAGGCTCTCTCTTCGGCGCTGTTTTCCCAGTGCTTGCCAAACGACTTGGCGGAAATGGCATCCCGTCATGGGCTTTCTTTATCGCCAAATATTTTGGGTCGGGGGTCATCGTTGCCACAGCTTTTATTCATTTGCTAGCCCCTGCTGAACAGGCGTTGACGAATCCGTGTCTGACGGGTCCTATCACGGAGTATAGTTGGGTTGAGGGGATTGTATTGATGACGATTGTGGTCATGTTCTTTGTGGAGTTGATGGTGATGCGGAATTCTTTTCCGGATGGACACGGACATGGGCATTCGCATGATGACGACCATGAGGATGAACTGCGATCCCATTCACATTCACACTCAACTTTGCCCACGCCGGACGTGGATACAATAACGACTGGAATGCCAATCGACACCACGTCAAAAGAACATGGACATATCCCTGGAAACGATCATCTCAGTCATAGCCGGGATCACCGCGACCTCGAATCCGATAAATCTCCTCTCATTTCTGCCGAGGACTATGCAGCTCAAATCACGGCTGTCTTTATTCTAGAATTCGGCATTATTTTCCATTCCGTTTTTATCGGTTTGACGCTTGCCGTCTCAGGCCAGGACTTTGTAACACTCTACGTCGTCCTCGTCTTCCATCAAACCTTCGAAGGCCTAGGTCTAGGCTCGCGATTAGCAACACTCCCATGGCCAGACTCAAAGCGCTTTACACCCTACCTCTTAGGAATAGGATACGCAATCTCCACCCCCATTGCAATCGCAATCGGGCTCGGCGTACGAAACACTTACCCGCCCGACGGCCGCACAACGCTGATTGTCAACGGCGTCTTTGACTCTATCTCCGCCGGTGTTCTAATCTATACGGCTCTCGTCGAGCTCATGGCACATGAGTTCATGTTCAGTTCATCCATGCGCCGAGCGCCGCTGAGCACTGTACTATGGGCATTCTTCCTGATATGCCTCGGCGCTGCACTAATGGCATTATTGGGTAAATGGGCTTGATTCTTTTGATTCTTCGTTTCCTCGAAAGAAAGTTTGCTTTTGCTGTTATGTATCTATGATGTGCGTATGCATTTGATTGGCGTTGGATAGATGGGTGGCTCTCTATTTCGGGTTTATCTGCATGTAGCCTTGAATGTTCCCAGGTATGTCAATGGGAAGGCTTAGATTTTAGATGTTAGCTGCATTGAATATATAATTTATATCACAAGCTATGTTGACAATTAGACCAAGTAGAATGAATGGTTTTTTGGAATACATTAACTATTCGGCGTTCCCGGATAAGCTTGCACTATTAAGCTCTAGCCCTAACATAACAAGAACACACAATTATCCTACGACCAAATTTATTGGTTAAAAGTTCATCGAGAAACGTACGAGCGTCAAAAGACATAAGCTTTCGGACTAGGACTTAGTCTATTTTAGTGCTTCGTATGCTACGTACGTCCTCCAATCTCCGCAATTTTTCCGCGGGGAAATATGCACTTTGTACCAATTTGGTTGGTCCAGTTTATCCTGGATGTAACATAGGCAATGATCGACTAGATAAGAAGCTAAAAGCCACAAGAGAAAATTCCTTTTCCTTTCTTCTTCTTCTTCTTCTTCTTCTTCTTCGGCTTCTATTGGCGTACGTACATATCAATATGGCGGATATACAAGAACAGCATCAAGAAGCGATTGCGTCTTTAGATGAGAAAGGGACGACGACGGAATACACTACAAAGACCGAAGGTCCTGTGCATAATAACAATGATGAAGAAACAGGACCCTCAAATATGGTATCGAGAGCTCGGCAGAGTTTATCTGATCTATTCACTATTGTGACTTCCCCTAAATACACATCTCGAAAACATAGTGCTAACCTTGTAATAGTTCGCGGCTGGCTTTGCCCTAATTTCCGACGGATACCAGAACAACCTCATGTAAGTGGCACGCAACACCCGCCGATCAATCGATAAAATTGAGCTGATATCTGACATAGGACAATGGCAAACGTCCTCCTCAAAAAGCAGTATCCAGATCAATACACTTCATCCGTCAGTACGCGAGTATCCAATGCGCTGTTGGTGGGTGAGATTATCGGCATGCTCGTAATTGGGTATTTCTCCTCATTAGCATGATACAAACGAAGGGAGCAAGGCATCAATTGCTGATATCTTTAGGCTAACATGCGATTATCTCGGTCGCAAATGGGCCATCGTCATTACCACAGTCATGATCGTGGTCGGCGGTATACTCGCCACGGCATCGAATGGGTATACCATCGCCGGCATGTTTTGGATGATGACTGTTGCGCGAGGAACAATTGGCTTTGGTATTGACTTAAATACCCTCTGATTTGTTTCAATGTCGATATTAATGGAATATTAAGGCACCGGCGGCGAATACCCGGCATCCTCTGTCTCCGCCTCCGAGGCCGCAAACGAGCACGCCCTCAAACGGCGCGGTCCAACATTCATCCTCGTCACGAACCTTCCCTTATCATTCGGCGGGCCTTTCGCCGTCATCGTTTTTCTGATTGTCTATTCGGCCTGCCATCAATCGCATTATAGTACGGTATGGCGCGTCTGTTTCGCGATTGGCTGTATCTGGCCGTTATCCGTATTCTATTTCCGGATTCGAATGCTCAATTCTGTGCTGTATCGTCGGGGCGCAATCAAAAAGAGGGTCCCGTATAGTCTTGTGGTGAAGTATTATTGGAAATCGTTGATTGGGACTTGTGGTGCTTGGTTCTTATACGGTACACCCCCCTCCCCCTTCCCCTCCTTTGCTTGTTGTGCAAATAGATGCTAAGTGGCGAATGGCAGACTTTGTAACGTTCCCTAACGGCGTGTTCTCGGCAACAATCATCTCCTCCATCGTGCATGACAGCTCCATCCTTCGAACCGCAGAATGGCAACTCCTCCTCGGCATAATCAGTCTTCCCGGCGTATTCATCGGCGCCTGGCTCTGCGATCGTATCGGTCGTAAACAAACCATGATGCTCGGTTTTGGCGGGTATCTGGTTTTCGGGCTCATAATAGGCTGCGCGTACGAGAAAATCACCAAGATCGTCCCTCTATTCGTCATCTTCTACGGGCTGATGCAGAGTTCTGGCAATCTCGGCCCAGGGGATATGCTCGGTCTGATATCAAGTGAGAATTATGCGACTGCTGTCCGTGGCACATGTTACGGTATATCAGCTGCATGGGGCAAAGCCGGGGGCGCAATTGGCACTCAGGCATTCACGCCTATCGAGAACAATCTGGGGAAGAGATGGACATTCATTGTGGCTGCGATCTGTGGTGTGGTGGGGATTATCGTTACGTACTTTTTTGTGCCGAATGTGACCGGTGAAAATTTGAAAGACAACGATGAGCGGTTTAGGGCGTATCTTGTTGCGAATGGATGGGATGGGGAAATGGGGGAGGATGACTTGAAGGGTATAGCGGATGAGGGGATTCCGCCTGCTATTATGGATAAGTCGGGCTAAAGACTGAGTGATTTATCGGATAGCATGCTATATTGATATATGGCTGTCTAAATAGGCACAGGTCTAGTGTCTCAAGTGTACATGCTTGGTGTGGACCTACCAATCCGGACTCGTATCAGTGCCAACAGTTACATTTCTCACCACGCATCCACCGCTTCCAGGCCACCCAGCACCTAGATTTCCATTCAAAGCCTTGCTCAAAAACTCCACCGCAGACGTGTCTGCATTAGACTCCTCTGCAAGATGTCCTCCAATCGTGTTTCGCTCATACAATATCTGTACTCCGCCCTCTTTCCGTGGTGCAGCAGCTTGTCCCTCAGCACAATACTTACCAACCAGAGCATCGGTATCCTGTACAGGCGCCAGCTGATCCGCAATAGCCTTGTAGACGTACATGGGCATATCTGGCAACCCGTGAACACCCATAGTACCCTGCGTATCCCAAAAGTACTGCAACAAGGGACTACCGAGAATATCATCTTCGCCCCCGATAAAGTACGAATAAACATCGACATTAGCGTACTTGACAAAAATCTCATCGATGTTCATGTTTCGTCCCGCCGTAAAGTTGCCGGATGCCTTGACTTCGTCCGTCAAGCGACTCAACACATACGATTCCACCATAGGGAATGCATTTGCGTACCCCCATAATCCGGCTACGATCAGCCCTGCGTAGGGCGTCTCATTTACGGATCCCAGCACTGCAGTAATCGGGGTCGGCAAACCGCCAATTGCAACTCCTGCAATCCCAATTTCGGGTGCGTACGAGGCGCGGAGTTCGGCGGCGAATTCGCTCGCAATTGAGCCGCCGGAGTAGCCCCATAGACCGATTTCCCATGCTTCAGCACTTTTAGAAGCCGGAGAACAGGATGACTCAGTCACAGCGCGCAAACCGTCAAGAACAGCGTGGCCCTCCGCAAGGCCTACGGGAAAAGTGGCATTCGGACCTTCAAAGTCGGTTACGCTAACGTACCATCCTTGAACGAGCAAGGCCGCTATGTCCGGAAATGTCGAATTTAGTACCGTGGAAAGTGTCCAGGAGGGACTTGCATCGACAGAGGGAGAGTTGTATGGTATTTGATACGAGACCAACCCTTGAGTCTTTTTGCTGCTACTTTTCTTTGATACAGGGACGAAAAGAGTGGTAACTGCGAAACTGGGGATGTTGTTGCCGTCGGTCGTGCGGTACAAAATGTTGTAGCTTGCAGATGTCAGGTTTGTGCCGATTGCAGCGTAGATAGACAATGGATCTGGGCGGACGCGGATTATACTACCTGCTGGATAGGAGAGTAGGTCGTCTGGAGCCGTGTACCAGGGGTCTTGGGATGGAGGTAACGCCGCTGAGGAGCGTGCTGGGAGAGTGTGTGAGAGGGCAGATGATGCGAGGCAGAATACCGCGGAGACTATATACGAGCAATGCATTTTGCGAGTTGATGTTTTTCGCTATATGATGTTCCCAGAGTGTCTCTGGTTGAATGGCGAAAGTATGAGGCAATTCTACTTATTTATACCTGATCCAGACCTGCGTACACACGAAATACTCATCGAAATAATCGCTGAATTCTGATAACTGCCGTTATACCGGGTTTAAGCGGGTCTTAATTCAAATCAGACTAGAAACAGGCGGCACGTTCATGAATCCAGAGAAAGTCCAGCCCCGAAGCCCTAAAACCGTTTAGGGCTCAAAGTTTTGGACGGATGGCGTATAAATTTCCTGGTCGGGAAAGGTGAACAGCTTAAACATGTCAGATCGACAGCCTAGAACTCCGCTTTTCCTCTCGATTTCTAAGCTTTATGACGATACTAATGGAAGTTTTCGAAGAATGATGAAGAAGTTTATGAGACCGGGGAATCAATTTCACCGGTACATTGCTACGAGTTGTGTTATGGTAAATGTGGTGTGAGAGCGTATAGCGTATGAACCGACTTTTGGGCTCTAAACCAAAATGAAACAATCCTAAGACTAGTCCACTTTTGGGGCACTAGTTCAATGCAACGACAATTTCGCTAATGAGTCAATCGCGTTGTGACGCTCTACATACTGTTATATCCGCTCTACTTTGAGAGAGGAAAATGACTGAATCGATTGCGCTAGAAGAAAGGCCTCCTGTCCACGAAACTGCAACATCAGAAGAACCAACGCCCGCCAACCAAAATGAAGCATCCGTCACAGGCATCAAATTCATCCTCCTCACCCTCTCCATCATCTTCACCATCTTCCTCTCAGCACTCGACTCAACCATAATATCCACCGCCATCCCCTCCATAACCGCCGAATTCGGCAATCTCAACGATGTAGTTTGGTACTCGAGCGCATACTCACTCACAAACACTGCTTTTCTGTCCTCATGGGGAAAAGCATACAAGTATTTCCCCCTCAAAACCAGCTTCTTACTTGCCGGTGTAGTATTTGAGATTGGCAATATAATTTGTGCTACTGCTGCCAGTTCGACGGCTGTCGTGGTGGGAAGGGCGATTAGTGGTATGGGTGGTGCCGGTATAATGAGTGGTGCATTTATTGTTATCGCCGTTACGGCAAAGCCGCAGTATAGAGCGGCATATATGGGCATCGTGGGTGTAACGTTTGGATGCTCGGGAGTTGTTGGGCCGTTGCTGGGGGGTGTTTTGACGGATAGGGCTTCGTGGAGATGGTGTTTTTGGTACTTCCACCTGTCCATCTGCAAATGAAACGTAAAAAGATAATCGACTAACTGGCTGAGCAGGATAAGTCTGCCCATCTGGGCAACAGGCGCAACTGGGATATTGTTCAGCTTGCGCACCACCACTGCCAATAGCGAGTTTACTTCGGCCAGTATCCGCGAGAAACTCTTCCAGATGGATTTCACCGGTAGTCTCCTCGCAGCCGGGTCAATGATCTGCTTCGTCACCGCCATGCACTGGGGCGGCGTAACCAAACCCTGGTTAAGCGTAGCTGTTACCGGCTCCCTCGTCGCCAGCGCCATCCTAGCAGGCCTCTTCATCGTCAACGAACGACTAATGGGCAACCGCGCAATGGTGCAGAGCCGCTTACTCCGAAACTACACTTTCGTCGCAAACCTCATCTACGTCTTCTTCCTTGCCGGGCTCTACTTCCCACTCCTTTACTCCCTTCCCATTCAATTTCAGTCCATCGACAACGTCTCTGCATCTCAAAGTGGTGTGCGGCTTATCCCCCTGATCTTGGGGATATCCATCTTCACCATGATCTCAAACGCGCTGTTATCCATGTACCGCATTAAACACCTTCCACTGACCATGCTTGGTGCCGTCGTAGGCACAATTGGCGTTGGATTAATCTATAGCATCGACGGCGCAGCTGCCTCCACTAGACAATGGTTCGGCTACGAAATCGTAACAGCCATCGGCGTCGGGCTGGCGCTACAACTACCCATGGTCGCAAACCAAGCCTTGGTGGTGACCGACGACATCCCCGAAGCCACGGCTTTGACTCTATTCTTTGAGAATATGGGTACGACGCTGTTTAATGCTGCTACTGAAGCGGCGTTTACGAGTAGTGTTGTATCGAGTCTCAAGGGGGTTGATTCTGCGGCTGTTATTGCGGCTGGAGCGAGTCAGTTGCGCAAGTTGTTTTCGGGACAGGAGTTGCAGGAAGTGTTGAGTTCGTATTTGGATGGTTGCAGAGTTAGCCATATCTTGTCACTGAGTTGTGGAGGTGTTGCGACGGTTGTGTCCTTGATTATGGCGGCGCCTGTGGTTAAGGATTATTTCTTAAGGAGGAAGTCGCGCGCTTTATGATCAATGATTGAATCTCCCCATACATTTCAACTATTTCAACGAGAATATACACCACCATGCAACTTGCACATGAAAATCTACTTCAACGCTTTCACACCATCCAAAAACGCAATCACGCACGTACTGTTATCGCTATGCGGCTGCTCCCCCGTCGCTGTCGTAACCATCTGCGCGATATCCGTTGCCCTACTGCCCGCCACAGAATCGCTTACCACTTCCTTCATAAGCTCTTTCTCATCTGTGACATCTGTGACGCCATCCGTACAACACAGTAGCGCATATCGACTCTTCTCGTCGAGTTTGATGGTTCGTACGTACGCTTCGTTGGAGAGGATGTTGCCTCTGACTTTGGAACCGCTGGCATTTGCGCGTTTGGCCTTTTTGGTGCTGCCATCGACGCTGAGGTTGTTGATTGGATTTTTGTATTGGAGATCCCCTAAAGCGCGGGACATATTCAAGGTTCCTTTGTTTCGTTAGTAAGACAGTTTTTCGGAAGATTTGTAGTTTCATGCATACACACCGAGTCGAGCGGTTCCTCCAAGTATATGCACTGCACCACCAGCCTGTTCAATCCGGCTCTTTTCCGACGGCTCGCTCGGTTTGTGCGCTACAGTTAATTGTTCCTACCAGAGTCAGTACATCTCGATAAACCCATAGATAATAAGACGAACCTGCCATGTAATTAAATCCGACCGTTCATCCCGTCTCGCAAGAAAGATATGCGAATCGCCCACATTCCCGATAACGATTATCCCCTTAGTAAGATTGACCAAACACAACGCCACCGTCGAGCCCGCTATGATGGGCCCGGTATCTTCATCCATAACCGATCGAAGCAGAAGTTCGTCTTCATCCTGGAATGATTTGACGATTGCGGTTTCGTAGTCTCCCTTTTCGAATTCGGGCCGGTTGACGAGGAGGTTAGGGAGGTTTTGGCGGACATGTTCGGAAACCTCTGCGGAGCCACTGTTGTTGTTGTTGTTGTTAACTGTGTACTTGGAGTAACTATAGGGTCAAGGTAGAAAACGCACTGCCCGTCATAAGTCGCCAATAAGACGAAATTATCAGTCGATTTTGTCGGCGGAAATTGGTCCGGTAGGAGGATTACATGGCGATCCTCTTGGGATACTCGGCCGCCTTGTGCCTATTGACTGTTAGTTTCATCACATTTGAAATGTAAACAACATACTGTAGCGGCTCCAGCGTCGAAGAGGAGCACAGCGTCCTCGGCGGGCATGACTTGTGTCGGCGACATATCGACAGGGCTTTATTTTCATATTCTCTACATATACAAAAGCAAGTAAAACGTTGTATAATCTTCCATAGGAAGACATTCAATGTTTGTTTTGAGCTTCATCCCCAGAAATGATGAGCGGTGACATCATCCATGATAGCGGCTGACATTACCGAGCGAATAGTGCACTCGCGGTGAATCGCCGTATTCCTTACAGTCATTCAGGTCGCTAGGAGAGGACTTGGCGTGTGTCGTGATGTCGAGAGAGGCTGTTGAGCATTTGATATCAACAGATGTGCCTCGGCAGGGTGTATAGGGATCCCGCCATGCTCGGCAGTCGTCTCGACTTCCCTTCTCTCAGTCTCTTATCAAGTCAGTCAATCTTTTAGCGGTAATAAATCCGAGATGAGGCTCCTTTCGTATGAATCTGATGTCCATCCCGTACAAGCATTTTGTAGCTCGTTGATGGAGAAATTAAGGCGAGGAATGGCGGGGATAAGCGATAGGATCAGCCCGATAAGATAAGAAACCTCCGAGAGTCTCGCCGCAAAGCCTGACTAATTTGCTCTCTCCTTAGGAATTACACGTCCAGCACGCTTGACACTCCACATTCTCGAGCTCAAAGTACATTCAACATACATTTCGGAAGACTGAAGTCGCTGTTACCGTGATCAACTAATTGAACGCTTAAAATGTGGAGTCTGACCGGCCTGTTTTCACGGTCGACTCAGCAACCAGAGGTCACGCAAGCAAAAGCAGACGACGTCTCAGAAAATAACGCCGACACCTCATCGCATCAAGAAACAGACTCTGCGCAGTCAACCCCGAAAGCCTCGGCCACAGTCTCGGTAGTTCAGGTGCCGGAACTCAATCTACGCGAGTCCGACAAGTCGTCCGACCAGACAAGCCAAAAATATGCTCCCACGATAACCTCGCCGACCACGAGTAGCCCCTCTCTTATGCCTCCTCCATCCGTTCCTCAACCTGCTCCTTCACCAGATACACAGCAAAGGCGACCACCAACCCTCAAACCCACAGGTCAGGGCCTCCTCGTACCCCCGAAAGTGAAAGCATCCGCCCTCCGCCCACCCCCCTCAGCCGCCGCAACTCTACGCACTCCATCAGCAGCCAACAACCTCACAACCAGCACCCTCGCCCCTTCCCAACGCTCATCCCGCAAAGTAATCCTCGGACCCGGCCACTCCCCGCTGGACTGGGCAACCCTGACCAAAGATCCGCGCAACAACCTCCGCGGCGCAAATCTTCCGCCCACACTTATAAAAGTTACACCGTCCATGCTCAAGACACAGAACGGGCGCAAGGGGACAGATGCATGGACATCATATAACGGGAAGGTGTACAATATCACTCCATATGTGTCCTTTCATCCCGGTGGAAAGGGGGAGTTGTTACGCGGTGCAGGCAAAGATTCGGGAAAGTTATTTCTAGAGACGCATCCGTGGGTGAATTGGGATGGAATATTGGGCGAGTGTTTGGTGGGGATACTAGTTTCGGAGAACGATAAAGCGATTGAGGCGAATGAGTTGGATGCGATGGATTAATCATTTTCAAGGCTGTATAGAAGATACCCAGACGTTGTTCATTTTTAGAAACTATATGTACAATATGCACTCAACATAGACTCTATTGCAGATATCATGATTTCTTGTTCGCGTAGGCGAGTTGTTCAAAGCTCGTCTTTGGGCACGCCGACAATCTCAACCAACTCCGTCTCAAAAATCAGCGTTGAGCCCGCGGGAATCGGTCCCATGGCCCTTCCACCATATCCAAGCTCAGGCGGGATGGTCAATGTTCGCTTCTCCCCAACGCACATATCCAACAATCCTTGATCCCACCTGAACAACAAAACCACGTTAGTCGATTCCCATAGAAAAACCG
Organism: Talaromyces ruber; assembly: GCA_022813215.1. Taxonomy (NCBI): domain Eukaryota; kingdom Fungi; phylum Ascomycota; class Eurotiomycetes; order Eurotiales; family Trichocomaceae; genus Talaromyces; species Talaromyces ruber. Next base: position 132,449 of record JAKLMW010000023.1, on the reverse strand, counting down.
TGAAGGAGGAGGAGGGGGGAAAGCAAACCCTTTGATAACCCGACCAGTGCCCAACTTGAATGACAACGGCGTTCCACGATCATACGACGCGTCGAATTGTTTGCCGCCGTCGGCCAGAGTGCCTCTGTAGTGCATCTTGACGGTGTCGCCGTTTGTGGTCTTGCGATTGCATTCGACGGGGTTCGTGACGTCAATTTGGAGTTCGGCGGCTGCTGCGAGGGTCGCGGCGAGGAAAAGGTTGGTGAAGAGGGTTGAGAGATGCATTTCGTCTTTTGTTTTGGTGTATACTGGAAGATGGGAGAGTACTTCGGCGGATTCAGCAATTGATACTATTGAGTAGTTGTTGAGTTGAATCTATCTTGATGAGCTTATCGGACGTCCACGTATGCGATTAAGATAATGCGCTAGTTTTAAAAAGGTAACGCGCATCATTGGATGTTTCCTATTCAGGAAATTGTCATGATCTGTTCCATCTCTTTACTGGCCATTATGGCACGTAGTTAAATGACAGCGTAGGGATGAATCCATTCAGGTTATAATACGCTGTTTGAATCCTAACACCATCACCTTCCACAACATTAACTGTGAAGCGCACATCTGAAGAGCCAGGTCTGTACAAACTAGTCGAGTTTGATAAACAACACATTCAATCAGGCAAGTACACCGTAATCCAAAAAAAAAGGCTAAATTCTCATATAAAAATCCGATCCAATTCATAACTAACCTTGTATCAGGTATATCGCCCATTTTCAGGATGTTTCATTTTCAAGGCAGCTTCACAACAATCTTCTGAGCTGACTGGGGCTTTTTGCAAATATCTAAAGCGTCGTTGATTGCATGCAAGCCTTGTCCCACCACCATTGGATTTGGGGATGGAACGAACTGTTTCTGAGCCAAAGCCGGTCCCAGAAAATTCGAATAGATCTGAGATATGCAACTCGTCGGGTCAACAATGTCAGACATCAAGATGAAGCTGATCTCGATGCCCGTCACCATCCTCTTCACAGCGTTCTTCCCCAACATACCCACCATACCGCTGACCAGTCTGTAAGTCCCGAGAGAACCTTTCAATGCATCTGCATCTCTTCCCCCACCGCCCGCCAGGGCGATAAATTTCCTTGTCGGCAATTCAGGTGTCTTGGACAGGCGCTCCTTGATAACGGCGGCACAGACTCGGTCAGCGTTGGCGCCCACTGTATAGGCTCCAACAAGCTCATGGCCGGCGAGTGCACGAACAAGATCGTCAATCAGTGTTGCACTATTGTAGTCAAAGACATGGGAGGCCCCGAGGCTCTTGACGTATTCGAAATTCCTGGGCGATGAAGTGGATAGAACCTTGTAGCCAGCGGAGGCGGCAAACTGAATGGCACAGCTACCGACGCTCGAGGCACCACCAGTGACAATGACAGCACGAGGGTATTTCTTTCCTGTTTGTGGGTTCGCCGGCGGTGGCACCTGCGGCATATCAAGACCCAGATACTTCTTATGAAAGAGACCGTACGTCGCCGTGGCAATACCAAGCCCAAGAACACAGGCTTGATCGTCGGTGATGTGGTCGGGTATTGGGGCAATCAAATATTCTCGTACGACGCAGTATAACTGGAAACCACCCTCTGCGCCATCGGCAGATTCCTTTGTGATGGAGGCGGCGCAACCAGCTACCCTATCACCGACTTTGAAGCGCGTTACTTCAGGCCCGACCTCAACGACAGTGCCGGCTATGTCGGTGCCGATCACCGTGGGATACTTGAGATGAGACGCGAAGACGGGACCCTGATACTGTAACGCCCAGTCATAGGTGTTCACAGCAACAGCGCCGTTTTTCACGACGACTTGTCTGGGGCCAGGCGAAGTATATGGTGCATCCCTGACTTCGAGTAATTCCGCCCGGCTTGCGGGAATCCACGCTGCTTGATTTTTCGATGTCATCTTATAGAGCCAGGTGGAATAATGGGCAAAAGAAAAGAAATCGATGTTAGCAAGGCTTGCAACATTTGAAATTTACAACGTCGATTACTGATATGAAGCATGAGAAATATACCGAATTCGTGGATAGACTAAATTCCGGAGACACGGATTTCAAATAAGAAATCCGGGATCTGTCACTCCATTTTACGGTCCCAAATCATTAGGCCAGTCTTCCAAGTGTTCGAGATAGTACTGAGGCAAATACTTAGTTAGAAACATTACCCTATTGTCTTAGCCATTATTATCTTATTCGACCGAAAAGTAGACCTACTAGCTGATGCAAAGAAGACTCCGTTGGACTCTCCCACCAAGTCCGTGTCATCTCTCTTCAGATTCGTATAACTTTCCTGTTGCGGATATAGGTCTCTCTCGTATAAGTACCATACATTGGTACTGTAATATTTGAATCAGTCAGTCAGGAGGGTTAAGAGTAAAAAGAAGTCTAACAGCGGTCCTCAGACCAGCTGTTATGCTTCCCTGAGTACAGAAGCATAGGTGATAATAATTGCTGGCGACCTAGGGCACTCGCCCATAAGTGATCCAAACATGCGATAGGGATAAAAAAAAAAGGTAAAAGGCAGGCTCTTGTCACTATGCCAGAGATTTATACACCACTGTGGGAGGGTTATCGGTTGAGATTAACCCCAGACTCAGTAAATGCCGGTTCGGGTTCCAAGCCCTATCTCGGATTACGACTTGTCGCTACTACGCCTAGTAAATGAAAATAGGCTCCATAAAGACCCTATTCGACTTTTATATTAGGCCTTTTCCGTACTCAAATCCTTATTAGAAGAACAGATTTGATACATCTCATAAAGGGAGTTCACTGACACAGGTCTCAATGAAGTGCTTACCCGTCGATCCTAGTCGTAGAAAGTCAGCGGCAGAGTTGTCGAGACATGAGTGGTTGGTGATGCGATTTACTTCTCGAGTCACTACTATCAAGTAGTATGATGGAGGCTATTAAGGTACTATCGATAATGTATGATGGTATGTAATGAAGCTTGCGCTTCAATCTGTAGTCCAATCTGATATAAGACGTTGAACAAGTATGTGATGTATGATACACCCCAATTTAATAAGAAATATAACCCGAAATAATAGATAGATAGTTGTGGTACAATCTTGATCTGACCTTGACCTCTGCCCAAACCAAACGAGGCAAATAAAACGCCGTCATGAATGCATTAGTAATGGTACATGGCATGACATTTGACCTGTTGATGGCTTGACAGTGCTTGACAGAAGTGACAGCAAGTGCGACGCCTTCAACGAAGTCATGTATGCGATGCCAAAAGCAGGAAAATGAGAAACGAATGCACGCTAATCTGAACATGAGAAAACGCCAAAAATAAGCAGTGGAGAGACAATGCAGAGTAGTGTGTCTGCCAGTGGTTGGAGCATCGAGCGGTGAGACTTGAAGCAATCACCATCAATAATGGACAGAGACAACAAACTAACATGTCATGTCCAATGCAAACAAAGAAAAACAACGGAAGTAAACATGCAGCATAATATATGTAGTATGTACTGCACATGTACTGTACAAGGTACATACATACACATATGTGTATGTCGCTGCTGGACTGAGCTGGCAGTCCGGAACAACGACACATTGACCCCAAAGGATGATAAATGGTAAATCAGAAAGAAAGCAACAAAACAAACAAGACAAACAGAAAGTCAAGTCGTCCACTCATACAAGATTGTACACGTAGTAGTACAGGGTGCGTGCGTGCAACGAAACAGAATAGCGATGGAAAGGCGGGCTAATGCAAGGGCAGCGTGGGCGAGTAGGACAAAAGAGAGAGCTCGACGAATGTCGCGGTCGGCCTGACTGGCTGGTATGGATGATCCGGAAATGGAACTTTGATCATGAGAATGGATCATTTGTCGGGCCGGTCAAAACGATGTGATGCCAGAAGCCAAAGACTCCAAACGAAGAGAGAGATGGGGGGGGGGGGGGGGGGGAGAGCAAAGGTATCGGAAAATTCAGGGGGGGAAAGAAGGGAGAGTCGGAGACATGCGGAACCCCCAGGCTAGTAAGCCTCACTTTCTGCCGCGATGCAGAAAGAGGAATAGTACATAGCGGTACTAGCATGTAACAAGTATGGAGCATTTGGAGCTCCTCAAAATTGGCGCAAGGGTTGATGAATGAATGTTCGCCTCACTTTTTCCTCCTTTTCTGCAAGACGCGCGGGAAGCGGAAGCGGAGCCAGTCAGATCCCGTTTCGGTCGGCGCTTGATCTTTCTCTCTCTCTCAACAACAAGTAACAAAATAAACGAGAGCCGGCCTTTCGAACTATTCGTCTCCGCTTGACTACCTGACGTACCAGTCAGATAATCCACGCAGCTTCACATTTGAACATGTTCATTTCCATCGACTCTTGTCCCAGGAGGCAGGTCTCTTGTCGTCGTAACTAGGTCCGCCGCCATTATGTACGACGACCAGTTTGGGACCGGATCTGCGCGAAGGATCTAGATTTGGCGACAGGATTAGTATGTGGCTATATAAGTGGTGGGTAGTGGATAGTGGATAGTGGATAGATAATGAGGCAAATTCGAGACTTTGAGATCGACGGCAGATTGATGATCAAGGGGAGTAACGTACCTGATGCTTCGACGCCAGGTATCCTGTCGCTGCTGCTAACTGTGCTGGTGGAATTCGAGTCGGAATAGTCGCTGAGTTTGAGAGGCATGGTGATGGTGGTGACTATAATGGTAGATAGAATCAAGTTTGTAGTAGGTATGATATCTCAAGTGGCACAGCCAGGCAAAAGAAGATCGAGACAATAGAGGGTTTATATCAGAGCCGGGAATGAAGAATGGCCCTGAGAGTCGATGACCGAGGAGCTTGGGGGCGGTGTTCTGTTGAAACGAACACGGACAAAGGGTAAAAGAAAAGTAGATGTGTATGAGGTAGCAGCTGAATTGATTGATGATAGATAGGAAACAAGAGAGGAATTCAAGGGTTTATTTATGTACGATCATACTACACTACGTAGAAAGTAAGTTGAGATTGATTCCATTTACGGTCTGGTCTGGTCCCAGGCAGGAATGCTTCTCCAGACTTGAACGCCCTAGTGTCAAGCACTCCATGATCCAGACAGGTTACGTACATGTACATATCTGCCGTGCACAAATATAGCTAGGTACCTCGCGATTGGCCCAATAGGATTGCTCGATAAGTCATACATCATGCCAAGCTAGTTACACCGTCGTTCTTAACAGCCTTTGCACGGCCAGAGTCAATGGTAGCCTTGTATCAAGGGTCACGATGGCGCCAGGCAGCAGAGTCACAATCATACTGATGCCTGCTTGCAAGGCATCCTGATCACCATCTTGCTTTCGATTTTTGACGATTCACGAAGCAGAATGACGAAGCGTACACAGAAACGAGCCTTGCTGTTCTGGGATGGGTCCAGCCTCGCAAGACGCCTCGGCCTCAGCCCCATTATTGTCCGACCGCCAGTGTCCGCCACAGTGTTCAGTCATCGACCAATAAGGGCTATCCACGGGGCTACTCATTAGGGGGTGATTGACGGTGTACCTGGATAAGGCACAGCCCAACGATCGGTACCGGGCGAACCTTGCACGGTATGACCCTTGGTGACTGCGGGAGCAGTAGCTATCGCTTCATAACTAGAAACAGTGCGAGGAATTGAATCAGATGATAGATGATGATAAGACAGGCAATCGCGATAAATATCCAATGAAATAATACTCCCTGCGGCCAGTATCTGGCCAATCACTTTTTGTCCTTCTGTTTTATTTTTCTGCTAAGCAACAATCGTATTAGCTTCACTCACCATCGACCACTAACCCGTCACTACGTAGTAGACCATACAAATTACGCTCAATAGAAGCAAATAATCCTGACCACATGACCTCGTCGAGCCTCGCGTATTTGTTCGCGTCAAACCCAACACCGATTGGGATAGGCCTGCGTTGATCACCGCCATTTACGTGTTTGTTGACCTCTCCGAAGAAGCATTGTTGGGAAACCAAGAATCGCTACGTACTTACTCTCCGCATTACGCAGGAAATTATTGTCGATTAATGAGCTCTAGAACACCAGTCAGTTAGTTAAGTTACGTGGTAGGCGCTGATTAAGCGATAGAATGAACTCTAACATTTGATTCCCTCTTTCGGTATTCCGAGAGTGCTGCTACGTCACGGGATGAGTTGGACATCTCGACTTGTGAGGGCCAGCACTGAGCAACTGGGTATTCATTAGTTGTTTACGTGTAGTAAATTGCTTATTCATCATTTGTGTCTATATTCAGGTACCAGCGAATGTCTATAGACCACGACAAACGGACTGACGCTGCTGCGGAATTGTCCAAGCCCGTCTACTCGCCCGAAATCGCCTGTAACGGAAACGGGGTTTAGGGCTCATCCTGGCGCTCAGTGCGCCTAGCTCTAGGCTATTATTAGGCGGATTTTGGAGGTAGCCTTTAGCGAAAAAATCCCGATCCAGTTTTAATCGTGATTCAGGGGCCTTAGCTTCATCCTTTTTGCTCCAAATTTTTCAAGTACATGACAGGCGATCACTGAAAGAGCATTCTTTTGAGATTAGGATTAACATTTGATTTCGAAACGTAGTTCATAGTCAGCTACACGGGAATCTTGTATGTATTCGACTGGCACTTTCAATTTCTTGGTAAGCTAGGGCACACCAGACCAACTTTGGGTCTCTAACAGTCTTGACAGCGGTCAATACAAGGCAATCGTCATTGAAAGTTCCCGTCTTCATAGACATAAGGCTGCACGGAACATGTCTCGTTTCCCACGCTGGGCTTTAGGTTGTGCCATGCATACGTTCAACTGAATAGACGCCCTCATTCAATCGAGCTCGTAGCGAATCCAAACCAGAATACTTGAAAATAAAGCATACCACTAGGCCAGTGAGTAACATTTGTGAAATGGCGACCACAAACTGCAAGGCAGCATTCAACATCTGCCTCCTATTGCGTCGTCGGCTCCTTACAACAAAGCTGGGAATATCATTCGAGCGCGGAAAAGGCTCATCGGGGACACTTTGTCCCAGAAGTTTACAGAGTGGTCCCACCCATCACTAACGTTGAAAATTAAAAGATTCTTCGATGGTACGTGTTGCCTGACTTCATTGATATGGTCGAGATAGACTTGTTTCCCTTGGTGAGGAAAATCACCTCGGAAGAACGTATCGAAGAATATGTTGGGCATTGGGTAGTACATGCTCGCGGCCCAGCTGATGTTTGAAACGAATCTGTGCTCAGAGTCTGTTGCTCTCCAATATGCTGTTTTTATCGTTGAACTACAACGAGAAAAACGGTCATTAAAACCAGATTTGATGTTATAATCAGAGATTGAACATTACTCACGCATGCCACGAATCGAGATCCCTGGTTGTGAGAATTACTTTAGCATCCGGATACGCTTCGACGAGCTCCTTTGCAAAAGCGCATGCCGGTCAGTCGCAAACAGCCTGACAGTCCCCCAACAACTGGTCCCATTGCTCACGACCGAATGGTGTCTCAGTGCCTTTATATTTAGCCGTCAGTGCATCCATCCACATCAGACAGTCTGGCAGATTCTCGATGCTGGCGGACATCATGTGGTATGTTTTAACATATCCCACTCGGTGAAGCGCTGCTCGGAGAGCTATGAGGATGAAAGACCTTACGACAAGTAGAGTTTCTGTTAAGGGGGATTTCTTGAAACACACAGGCTGTTCCGGTGCGGCCAACGTACTTTCATGGGCACTGTACGATGACAATAACGCCGGCCTATACACCCGTCTCCGGTGAAGATGTCAGTCCACGGCCGAGGAGTTAGGGTATCTGCATGGCAGGAAGACATTTTGAAGATAGTGCTCATGTGATAACTCTTCACAAAGTTAGGGGAGATAGAGAAAATAGTTGACTGAAGTGATTCGTGCGTGCGAGGTTTCCCAGTCTACGCCATCTAAAAGGCCCAGGTTATGTCTCTCGAACGAGGCACCTAAGGATAAGCACTGGCCTGAAGCCACCTCTACCCAATGGAAGACTTTCGTATCGTCAAGGCCATCATCACAGACTAGCCTGTTATCTAGAATACGTATAATAAAGAGCAATTCGATTGGAATACCACATATTACCTCTCTTTGCCCCCTTTTCTTGGCCATACTACCTTCTATACCCGAACCTGCGTAAATACAGCTTCAATCTGATGCAATGTCAGCCCATTATTGCGAAATTCTCTTTATCTATATATATGCTGGGAGCTGAAATGTTGTCCTTCGCCCCTTTGAAGATCACGAGATAGATGGAGCTCCGTTGAATACGAAGTTGTGATATTGGTATCTGTTATTGACAATCAATAGGGATTACGCTTGTACCGAGGTGCAATCATACAACCTGTAATACGTAACACACAGTATAACAGTTGTATTAGGGTTACTGTACATGCTTTGTTACGATACGTTTACGCCGTGTAACGTAAAGTTTCTTGACTGATTCTAATATGATTAGAAAGAGGAGGTCTTTGAGCGCACTTGTGATACATCTTAATTAATAACAACCGCTAATCGTCCAGATTTACGAGTCATTGATGGCTCGAGAATCTACGCCACGTGCATCTAATTGATGCAGGAATTGATTTACGAGATTCTTGGAGCATTTGGTTCGTTATAGAGCAGAGTTTTGATTACATTCAGGTAGACGAGAATCTCATATACCTGCGTTAACTGGGCGTGGTCTAGTTACTTTTCCATATTTATGCTTTTAAAGGAATCGACTTTGAGCCGAGGGCTTTCAAGCTCCTGTTGTCAAAGTTATATGACTTTTGTAATCGTTACACAGATATAAGTATGTATGTATGCGAAGATTGAGTAATGAGCGAGGCAAAGGGCAAAGATAAAATCTCATTACTACTTTGTTTTACTGAGTACCCCAAGGTCCATTTTCAATGTTGGGGTGTTTGACTTTCCAGTAACTAATCACACCTACGTCAAACGTCAAGCTCATGTTAATAGCGGTGTGTGTAGCTGAAGTGAGCACTGTCCTCACGTACCTCTTCTAGCTAAGATGAGCACATCCAGTGCACGGTGCTAATCTGTTAAATACAAGGTGGCAAGGTCAAGCTAAATAACAATCACATCGTATAGAGGGTATAATTGTAATTTTCACAGATGCCGAAGACGTGAGCAGCATTATAAGTCTTTGGCGTGCATATATTGGCCATGTTGATTGTACGATGGCTGAGACTACTTTGGTATAGCGTTGGGACTATCACTAGAAACCGCTAAGCAAAACAAGCATACTTTCAACTTTAATAATTAGCTTAAGTAACTAAGTAACTAAAATTCAATAGAGTTGCATGACTGATTACGGCTAGCTACGATATTCGGCATACACGCACGAAGATCACGAGTGTGTATCTAAATATTTGACTAGGGGCTACTTATTCAAAAATGGGGCGGAAAAAGAGGCTGTATCTATGATAAACTCCATTTCAAATCATAGACCCCCAAATTATCAGGACTTCCAGCTATGGGGACAATCCTTCGCTCTCATTATCTTATTCTATGTCTGTGGTGAGCCATTCTTACTACGTAGGGGGCTTTCTAGAGAGTGGCTGCTATGATTTGGAGTAGTATTGCGGTCACATTGTCCATACTCAGAAGGTCATTATCTCGCCTCAAGACTTTGAGCAGATTCTTATTCTTTCGTGCATGTTATATTGTATTGTGACTTTCTTGCCTCAGATAAAGGCCATGGAACAAAAATAGTCTCAAAACCAACAGGGCTTGATGCAGAACCCGTCATGGTCCGAACTTCCTCGAAAAGAACAGCTTTTCCTGCGATTTCTCTGTCGATTGTTTGATTTTACGCAAGTAGCCATTTTCCGGACAATATGCTTTTGCCAGCTAAAGTCTATCGATTCTTGTGTTCCTGAAACAACAATTTCCTGGAAAACAGGACTTGCAATCGGTTCCTTCACTGCGGCTCAAATCTGTACTTCGGTCCTATGGGGGATATGTGCGGATAAAGAGTGGTGCGGAAAGAAGCCAGTTTTGATGATGGGGCTCTTTGGGACTGCCATATCATGTGTGGGATCAGCCTTCTCTCGGTCGTTTCATCAGATGATACTGTTCAGGGTCATTGCTGGTTTGCTTAATGGTACTGTGGGAGTAGTATTAGTACCATTTGCAAATAAAGTCTTCCAGCCCCATAACACCAACGATGCTAAATGATTAGTCGCACGATGCTATCTGAATTAATCTTGGAGAAAAGGTTAACCTTCTATCATATCCCGAGACTATCACCTTTCCGTAGAGCTAAATATATGATACATATGTAGGTTTCAATCACAGGCATTTTCATTGCTGTCACTGTCATTTAATGTTGCTTCAATCCTTGGGCCCCGTAAGTAGAGATCAAGAACCCGAATTTGATTCATAACATAACTTTTAAACCCGACAAGTCATTGCTGGTTTTATTTCCGGTTCCCCCGAGGTTGGCATGAATGTTCAAAAGTCGCATTTATGGCAGCGATTCCCATATGCTCTACCTTCACTGATTAGTGCCATTTTATTGTTTGTACTTGGAGCTGTCGTATTATTATATACCAAAGAGGTGTGTTGATCTAGCTCCTATATCCATCTCTAATTACGCCTCAGTCAACAAGATCCTCTCTGTGATAATGACTAACTCTCCCATAGACTGCAAAGAACCTACAATCCAAGGGACACCCAAGAAAAAGACCGAGGACCTACATATTAGGCCTTTGAAGACAACTCCATCTACTGAAAATCCAGAAATACAAGCCGGACATGGAGGAAAGTCTAGAAGATGACGGAGATGCAGCCGAACTCAGGCTTCTATATGATGACACCGATTCAGAGCAAATGGTTGGTGGCTGCAAATCATAGGTAATAATATCCTAGCTTGCAAGGTATTAACTAGTATTTTTGGGCTGGTTTAAACTTATGTTGGTTACAGGTAAAACATGTGCCAAGTTGCTACCAAATCATCTTCGTGGATGGACGTGGATCACTGGGAGTCTATGCAGCCGGAATATGTGCCCACGCTAAAAGTCCTGGAGCACTTCAACCATGAGATAAACGAAGCTCTAGGTGGCGTTAGAGATGTCAATGGTGCAATGAAGCCGGTGGAGATCTCTCTTCTAGCTGGGACAGACCTTATGTAAACGTAATATTCATCTCTTTTAATTTAAGCCTTCCTAGCAAAATTTTTAAGAACAGCGCTGACGACGTATAGTATGTCTCAACCCGGTCTATGGAACGGTCTGCCCGACTTATTCGAATCATTCGGCGTATTTGTCGTTGGTCGTGCCGGAACCGATTCTGAAGTGGTACTGGTTGCTCTCAAGGATTACAAAAATGGTATCCGGTTTGTGCCGCAGGTACTAAATGATGAGAAGTCGAGTACCAAAATACGGTTTCTGTTGATGAATGACATGAGCGTGGACTATTTGACTCCGCGGGGCATGATTGAGTATATTAAGAGGAATGGACTGTACGTCAAGGATCAATTTGAAATGGCACATCAAGATGGAAGACAGGATATGATGTGTTATGGCATATATTCTCTATGAAATACAACATTCTGCTAGCCAAAATGTAAGGATATAGTCTGCTCTAATCTTGAATGACACGAGTTATTGCTTCCCCTTCCTTTTCCTCACACCCTGCTTATGTGTTATAAACCTCCCTATACGCTCTAATCGTAAAAAACTCCTCCGGCGCCCACGGCGCCCCTTCAATTGTAAACTCGAACCCCTTTCGCTTTAGCAGCTCCTCAATCTCTGCTCGAATACCGGATTTATCCATCGTCTCCAGTACAATATTTCGTATCAGGTCCCAATGCCCCTCGTCAAGTCCCTTGAGCACATCGAGTTCTGCACCTTCAACGTCGACTTTGAGTAGATCAATGACTCTCCGTTCTTTGCTGCCTTTGTCCAAATAGTGTCCTAATCGTTGTAACTTGACATCAACCTCGTACGACCCCCCAAACCAGTGATCTGCCATTTCCTGTCCACTCCTTTTCACAGCTTCGCGATGCAATAAAACTTTCTCCTCCGGCTTTAGGGTCGAGTTACTTGGTAACGTGGGATAGTATGTCAATTTCTCCTCGCTCTCCTTAGTCGACAACCCCACTGAGAAGACCTTCACACCATTTTCAACACCATCATGCGGATGACTGCCGTTTTCTACGAAAGGTATATCATTTAGCTCAAGGTTTCGACATAAAAGCCTAAATAACTGCGGCGCAGGCTCAAAGGCTAGTATCTTTGAGCTCGGGTATTTCTCTTTCATGTACAGCGTAAATAAGCCGATGTTTGCGCCGGCATCGATTATAAATGGTTCCGAAGATTCTGACCGCGAAGCAGGGAGGAGATTGGGGGTGTCGTAGCAGTGGTCTTCGAAGATCTCTTTGTAGATGAATTCTGCTTCTTTGGGGTTGGGCGCGTAGCAGGATAGGGTGTTGGAAAGGGCGACTAGTTCTGCGTTTTCTGTCATGGTTGCGATGCCAGAATGAATGAATGACTAAGTTATTTCATTGTCTAGAATACTTTCAGAGATACTGGCGTATTGTTTACCTTTGAATGACTTAGGTACATACCCCAGGCTTATATAGTGCCCCCAATCCTACCGGCTATTGCATAGAGAATCCTACATTATGACCTCAGCTGGGGTGACGGAGGCTACAGTTTGCGACTTTACTTATCTAGTTTTGTACAGTTGAGGGGTATGCCTAGGGAGAGTCCACAGAAGAAAATCTCCGAAAGTAACCTTGGTGCCTGTGTAAGCGCCGTTGATCGTTAGTACATACCAAGATCGCATGCGTTGCCTCAATTAGAAACTAGTCCAGGGTATTCTGGGGCTGTGGGGAGAAGACTAGTTTATCAGATTAGATACCAGATATCCTTCAAGCTTAAATTCAATACTACGTACTCATAGGAAGAATAGGTATAATGATGATATAACGAAGTAATGGCAAAGGTATCATGGTAAAAAGATTCAACTTAAACCCATATTTACGTCGTCACCCAAACCCAGCTCTCTTTCCGCTCTCTCCGTACCACCAGTAGCCCTCGCACCCCATCGATCCAGCCGATTCTGAGCATCCTCAATCTCGCGATTACGAATACTCTTCTGACTATCTGCGTCGCCATCTTCAGTTCCCGTGCGCCGAAGACTACTGTTTACGCTCCGCTGCCCGGGGCTACTGCTGTATTGGTTGCCAGGTTTAACTCCGTGATCACTTGTGCGGGAACGATGTAGACTCACGGGTCGGGAATTCTTCGCCGTGCTGGATGCGGAAGGTGTATCTTGTGAAGGGGCGGCGTTGTCCGCTTCCTGGTTGGTGAATGAGAATGTGGATGCAGAGGGTGATGGAGGTGTGTTTCTGCTCAGATCTTTGGAATTATTGAACCATCGACGCTTTCGCATGCTTCCTTGGAGATCTGCCGAAGCAGTTGATTTGATACTGGCAGCGTCATCTTGGACTTTAGTTGTTTTTTCGGGAACAACTCCATTTTCGTCAACCTCGACTAGCTCGGCATCCCTATGCCACTTTCGGCGCCGAGTGTACCGTCCCCAGCTATCTCCTCGTCGACCGTCTTGCCACTGTAAAAGATTAGAAATATATCACAAGATGAAAGAATACCGGCTGACTAACTTTGCTGTCGTAATAAATCCAACCACCACCGTCGCTAGTATTATCGCCACCTTCAATACGCCATTGGCTCCCTTCAACCCAACGCCAGATTGCATTACCACCGTTAGCATCAGGAAGCTCAAAGCTATCTTTCGATGGTACATCATTCAGATGCTCATCAGTCCAAGCTCCACGTTCATGCGGAAATAAAGAATACGTCCATCCAATACCCAGCCACCGTCGCTGGTTCTCATACACGATAAAAGTAAATCGCACACCTCCCTCGGCTTTGCTAGAAGTTGCGATTGCCGTGGCATGATTCTTGGACTGCGCAATCTTTGACTTGTCGACAGCTGTATTCGCTGACTTATCCGTCGAAAAATTGAGACCCGTGAGGAAGACGCAGATACGTCGGACGGTCAGTGACCGCCACAACAGAACTCTAAAGACGCGAGCAGGGCTGGAATGGTACGTAAGAATGATTGTGCCAACGCTTAAAACAACGCGGCGAGTAGTGATGATATAGAAAGGAGGAAGGGTAAGAAGTATCCATATCGGCGTAATACAGATAATCCGAATCAAAAGTGACGTCAAGGCCGGCCGCGTAGTCGCCGATGTTGCGCTGCTTTGCGTGGAAAGGAAATCGGTCATTTCTCGCAACGGGCCGAGCATAATGTTGCATCGAGTTGTGAACTCTCTCATGGTCTCGACAATCTCGTCTAGACTCTTCTGATGTCGTGTAGAAAGCGATTCAGACGTTTGTTTCCGATGTCCATGTTTCTCGCCGGTCACTCCGGTCGACGAGAGTGGCGAATACCGTCTCGAATACATTCCCAAAATCAATGAAATCACTACCAGTATCGGTCCAGCATATAGAATTATGGCATCGGAGTATAAAACGATGGCCCAGAAACCAGCTACGAGCAAGAAGCTTGCCCACGGATCTCCGCTAGACCATGTCAACAAGCCGGCGAGTTTGTTCAACGGCAAAAGGAACGGGTGAGAATGCGCCAAAGCGCGTGTGATAGGCGGAGGTGTAGCGACTAAAAGAGGGGACTTGCGATGGACGATGACGCTCGAGCGTTGCCGCGAGGTGAGTGATGATCCAGCTATGGTAGTGGGTGAGAATGCGGCCACCGTCGGTGCATGGGCGTCTCGGGGATTGCTCGACTGCGCGCCATTGTCTGATATATTAGGCGGCGGCGACATGGGATCGGCCCAGGGTATTTCTATTGCGATGAGCACTGAGCGGCATGTCTGCGAATAAGAAATCTAGCTTACCAAACGCTGCCATGCACAAGAGCTGTATATTCCATCAACTCCCTCCCAAGGGTCATTGCGGGCGTCGCATTCACGGTAAGCTGTTAGAAAGTATCGATGAATGAGTAGTTCCGTGTAAAATTGATGAGTGAGTGAATAAAGAAGAGAGTGATATGAACGCAACCAGCAGAATGAGATGAAGAAAGTTGGAAGAAGATCATCGGCTGCGGGGAGCCGAGAAAGCCAGGCTGAGAAGTTGGCTCCGAAGCATGTGACCGCCTTCCTTGACGGACGCCCTGCGACTTTCCTTTTTAACCTTCGATTAATATTAACACCCCGAGACAAACTTCATCCTGTCATCTACATCAGAATGATCAACATCTCACCAATCTACCATCATGTTCCAATTCAATGTTTCAAAGCAACAGGTCGGCACTCGGAGCTCTCCACATGACGCAACCCCAGCCCAGCTTCAGCCTCCACGGACGAACTGTTCAACCTCGGGATGCCTAATCCGCGATGGACTTAGCGGTCAATTAGTGACTTTGCAATTAATTAGTGCTCCATGAACTAAATTTGCACTCATTCATCGGTCTTCTGTCTACGAATCTAATATTTTGCCATCATCCCGTATCACGGAGGCCGTGAGTCTCGTATCGTCCCTCATATTTTGAAATAGCTTGGCTGAAGAGTAGAACTTTTGTTGTTTGCAGAACGGCCATGTAACATTCGGGTGAGCTCGTAGAGCATGTTGCCGAAATCTGCTTGCGAGTAGACGTTTCAGGTTGCCTACATGAGTGCCAAAAGTGTCGACAGATGAATGGATCATGGGATATAAACATGAGGCACGCTTTCGTGGGTTGCGTTCATTGACGCGACCTTTCATACTTTCACTGGCCGTAGGAAGAAGTCTCTGGTCCACCCAGCCATAGAGAAAGAAGGTGGAGGAAGGTAATTGGTAGAATTGCTCATCAAGTATTACATACCTACATGTAGCTTATTAGTACCAAGTGTAACTCTCTACCTACTCTCATCAAGAGTGTAGCATCGAGGGTTCATGGTTTTATGACCTTCCTCTTGATTGAAAATTTCTGGATCCGGAAGGTTTATATGTGTCTCGATAGGTCCTCATGGACCGTTCCAACGGGATGTTTGTTGTCATGAAGGCCAGTAGAGGATTGGGACACCAGACGCGTAGGCTATGTTCTTGCTAACTAGATTGAAGCAAGCTGACATGTGATAGACTGCAATTTTGATACTGGAGACTTTATTCTCGATGCTCTAGGAGCGTTGGGCTGGCGAATCATGTCAGGAAAATTACCTGTCACATGTATACTTCTCAAGCGAGTCTCAAGATAGTGATTGTTGGGCTTAAAATCGATGCGGAACCCAAGGACAGCATACAGTCGTATATAACCATAGCACCCAGGCCGTTAGAGCGTATCCTAGCATGCACTTTGAATTCACTGAGAATAGCCCGGTCAATGCTGGCCATGGGAATGAGTATGATACCAATTTCTAGGTGGCTGACGTTACTTCCTCATAAAACAACGACGCCCCAATACGGCAGGGAGTAAGGCTTCCGCCAGATCGCCGACAAGTCTTGATTCAAGATCAACTCATATCAGCTCTGTTTGGCGGTTAATATAGAATGCATACAAATGCCACAGTTACGTACAGTAACAATGACAGAACCGCCCGTTAGTTTATAGCTTTCAATATTGTGTTCTAACATAACCACGAGGCCTTCTAACATTTGTATTAGAGCTTCGATTGAATAGAAAGCAGACTGATGTGTTTATCCACGACGATCCTCAACTTCCTTCCAGGACATCAGATACGTCAAACCCCCAATGTCACTGTCTTTACAGTCGACACGCCGGTCGGTAACATAACACTGGCTAAAATATTTCTTCCTCGATGGGAGACGAGTTTAGATGATACTGAACCGCCGCTTAATAAATTTGGGAGATTGGACTTTGTCATCCCACAAGTTGGGCATCCAAGTAGCATCAATTACTTTAAGGGTTTATGACCTCCTATGGGTAATGTTAGTTGATTCTACATATCTTAATTAGAGAAATCCCTACCTGGGATTAGAAAGACCACGTTTTAGCGAAAGGGCGACCGCAATGCACCAGCTATACCTCCCCGACAACTGGGTCTTCAAATGCCTAGGAATTAGACAGGAGTTTTGAGCTATACATAACAAGCACTAGTTTGCTGTATGGTTAAAGTTAATGCAAGTATCTTGTATATAAGTGGTGTAAATTATAAAGTTTATAATCTCATGGCGAAACGGCATGCAGACGAACCTGAGATCCGAGATTCTACTTGACAGCACGAAGGGTGCTAGACGTCTCGCATTATCTGTTAGGGCTTTCCCGCCCCAGCCCTAACAATTCGAAAGTAGACACGTCGAGCCCGAAGGTGGACTTTGTTCTGTTCCAATGCATTGATATACCGACAGTGTATACATGTCTACTTTAATCTTAGTCCTTCAAGACGTAGAGTTAAGCCTAAGTGCCCCATTTACAAGATATATCTATTCCTGTCCAGACAATAGATCTACAAATCTATTTTAAACCCAACACATCATGTATATGAATAGTTAAAGGAGATTTCGAACAAGCTAGCCCTTGTCCAGTTATTTGATGCACGGTGACCTATATCACATGAGTTAAAGGCCTGTAATTTCATTGACAAGGAAATTGAAATCAATCTTTTATTTCCTTGGAATCAGAGGTACACTGAACAATATAAGCATTCATCTCAACATAGTGCATGTAGAAGTTGAAAATAATAAAATTTGTCGCTGCATTCATAAAGTCATGGCAAATGTCAGATCGAGTCAGATCGAAACGCAACCCAATTTGTGAGGCCAAAGTTACGAGTTCCTCGCTCAAATCGTTAACATCAGCGACAACCGTGGCCACATAATCGAATGATCGAAACCTAGATCAAACGCATTAAGATCAATCAGTCATAGCTCAAAAAATCATAGGCATAGAGTCACTCACTGCTCTGCTTCTCCCTATCACCATTTTCAGAGCGTTGGAGTCAGAAGAACTGCCGCACAAGCTGCCTGGCAAGTTCCGTAAGCGGTGTTACAGGCGATGATAGAAGCAGGCGCGGTAGCACCTAGGGTCGCGCCCCATGTAAAACCTGCTGCGCTATAGCAGGCCATGACAACGGCCGCACATCCGGTCTGGCAGACACCATAAGCCGCAGGACCGGCTGTCACGGACGTGGTCAGTAGCAATGCAGCGAGCGCTGTTGATAGAAGAGGCATATTGATAAGTCTGGAGCTAGATTTGTATTGGATGATGGATAGTTGGTGTAAGAAGTATAGGATAATGAGTGAATGAGGATACGTACGTCGACCCCGCACCGAGTCGGCACGTCGACGGAGCGGATTATCATTATTTCTACTGTCTAAGTGATCATCCTGTACATAAATCCGAGTCATATAGAGGTCATATTGCGTATGGGGGTCAGGTCGCAATCTGACCCCATATATCAGGGTTACACGGGTGCTGGCTTGTAACTCGGCTTGTAACTTGCCCCATAGCCACCAACCTCATCCACACCCCAGATCCCTACGATTTTGGGTGTAGTCGTTATAATGAGACTATTCGTGCTTAGAAGAAGGCTCATCGCATCCGCCCGCTTGACAGTGTCGCTGGTCAAAAATAATGATTATGAAACAGAGATAGAGATTAATCTGATACTCCTTGTCGTCTCGAAAACAAGATTGCCCTTCAGGAGAGCAGAGACAAATATTCTTAAATGGCCCATTGGATTACTGATGTGAGTCACTCTACTGGTTCTTATTTCATGAATGACCCAATAATTACTTGCGCACCATGTATTGAAGCTGGGCACTAGTCTATGATAAACCCTTGAGCCTGGTACAATATAACTACCATTGATTCGCCCGATTATGACCTGTGAGGCAACCACATATTGTTCTACCATGGAGCTAGTCTTCCGTCAGGCATCTGTGCAGTCATTCACTATCTAGGTAAAAAAAATAAACCCAATTCCTATAAAGCTAATCTCTAATTCAACTTACCTAAGAATTGAAGTAGCTTAGATCTTTATGGCCACCATGGAACGTGACGATTACACTTAAAAAGAAATGCACTGACATCCTCTCAAGTAATTGTATTGGACTAAAAGATGCAAAAGATCTATTAGAAAATAATCAAGTGAAAGTCAGATAATTGAATCGTATTAGGACGCCTATCGAGCCCAAAGGACTCGAAGTGGGAGAAACTAGAAGCAGCCGTGCCTAGCATAGCCATGAAGAAAGATCATGTGGAGAGAGCCATGTGGAACTGTCCAAGTAGGGACTAAGGAGTGTAAGGCTGGCATTCGGAAAGCAAGAAGAAATGTCTCCCATTGAATGTGTTTGATACTATCCCCAAATTTCACTCGATGCGCGTGTTTATCAACTCTCAAATCTGGCACCTTCTCCTCACATGGCTCTTCTGATGCTTTTGTATAGTAGACAACTAAGTTTCCCCAACCCATCTTCTGACCATACCGGGAACGCTGGGGGTTCGGTTATGAAAAGCCGAGCTGTCATCTCGTTCGTAAGAAGTTTTGTTGTTTCCGGTTCCGGCTCCATCAGGTAGCAGATTTCTTGATTCTTTCGATCTGGATTTCTTGTCACATAGAATTTTGCTAGTCTTTTCTTCCGCTGGACGATGATGGGAGGCATGTTGAATAAACGCCGTTGTATGCACGACTATCTTAATTTAGAAAAACGGGTTGTATTCTAGTAATGTTCGGATCGGTCTTGTTAATGACAACACGATAGTTAAAGAGAAAGTTGAGAAAGTAGGGCATGTAAGAAGGAGAGTTTTCTTAATTGTAGTTAAGCCTTTAATATTTCACGTTTATGGATTAGAAGATGCTGTCATCACTAAACTCCTAAAAATTTGGCCAGGAAAGAATATGAAACAACCAAAGATTAAAGAAAGTTACTAGTTGCATGCGAGGTAGATAGGATGAGCGGACTATCGAAATTTTCAGGGCCTGCTAGCAAATGTGAACTAGTCTGTCAAAGTTCAGACGTCCCAAGCATACATTTCATCCTATAAGTAGACAAGGAAAATCATAGTCATCTCAATATTCACAGCATCATGTCAATGGTATAATGATCATTGACTTTTCAGCAACCTGCATTTGAATACACAATGCAATCTAGTACCTAGGTAAATGATGTGTAGACAGACATCCTCTCTCGGAATGAATAGTAGATTAGCTTCAGAGAAGAATTTTAGGAAGGATGAACTAAATGAGAGACATTAGTAACTAGCCAAATTAAGGCTCCAGCGAGTGCCCATCCTTTATCGCGAGCGATTTCCCACGACCGATGTAATCCTTTCCCCAAATTTGCTGAGCACCCGCAGTAAACGTTTTATGACTCAGGAGAGTTACTACCCGCCTTTCTTCAACGAAAAGTGCTTCATCCAAAAGCTCATCACAGTCGTCAGGTTCATACTTGACTGTACCTCCTTCGAATTCCATGACAATAAGAAGACACTCTCTCCATCCCCGGTCGTCAAGATCGCCATCGAAAACGGCAAGATATTTTTCATGGTCGAAATCCAATTCCACGTCGAATTCAGTTTGGATCGACCTATCTGCGTAATGTTTGACCCGGATTTGGGGCGCCGGCTCGGCCCATTGTAACTGGTCGTCCGTAGCACAATCGTGGGGTTCAATCATCACTGTGTACTCATGTTCAGTATCTTCAAAGTGAACCTCAAACTTCATGTAGATGTCATCAAAACGATCAGGTGCATTATCATGAAAGCTTTGTTCAAATTGCTCACCGAGGGTGAGAATTTGAGGTATTTTGATTTAGATCTTGCTTGTATATACTGCTTCCTTGAACGCGATACGGAAGATTGAAAATATGTATATTGGCAAAGATACTCATTAATATAGTTCGAAGAAGAAAAATAAGAAGAGAACATAATTCTCTCCATTGAAATAAATCTTTTTATGCTTCACTTTTATGACTCAGGAATGGACATAGTTCATACAATATGACTTGACTGAGTATCATCTCAATTATGCAAACAAGTCATCCAGGCGCATAAAGGCATTATGCGCCAGAAAATATGAATACCTGGGCGTCTAATACCTTCACCTGAGATGACCTATAGATGATTGATAAACATGGATGAGAAACTTTAGAGATACTTTTCCAGGGTCGAATTGTCAAAGCAAGTCATGATCATGACAAATTCTGTGAGTAATGTGGAATACAGTAGGCGTATCAAGCTGTCATGTAATAGTGAATTAAGTCATGTAAATTTATAAGATAATAGTTACAAGTATGAAGATTCTATCATATAGTAGAATCTAATTAAAAACATTAAGACTATTAGAACCAAGGGAAAAAGTTTTAGGGGTATCAATTTAGCCAAGCAGGAAATAAGAATGTAGAAAAGAATATCATGAGGGAGTAAGTCAAAAAAATAAGAAGAGGGAATATGATAAAGAAAAGAAATCGCAGGAGACAACCATTATGGATTGATATACGAACAGCAGACCAACTGTGGGGTAAGACTGGCAAACAGCCTATGCTGTCGGTCAAAGATCTCATTGTCATCGAGACACTCGAAACTCTTTCCACAAGTATTGGTTGGTTGAGCCTTGACTTTAAGGCTCAGTTGTCGTGTCACCGCAATTGTTGCCATATTCTCGCTTGAGATAGCAGCGTTGATGTACTCGATTTTATTCGCAGCAAATTCAGTCCCAACAAACATGCGTTGGTGGAACACGATATCACTTATGTTGTGTTCGAAATAGACCACTTGCTTGGAGTCCACATCACGGAATTGCAATGTAACTCCATTTCTGACATAATCTTTCTCATCCGTGTAATATTTGACTCGGATACTTGGCAATGGAGCACTCCATTGAATTACTGCGTCAGTCCTTTGGAGAGCAATATCGATCGCACAGCGAAGATGTTCGCCTGTAGGGGAGGGGAACGTAATTGTGCCATGGAGATTGATATCAAAGAAACAAGCTCGAGGAGGTTTGCCCTTATTAAACCCTGGTTCTAATTTTTTCAGTGACTCAGCCGGAGGGAGTAATGCTCCGGGCATCTAGTTATAGAAAGTCGGGGTTTACTTAGCGGAAGTAGTTAGATAGTAAATGCAAGATTGAATGTAGAAGATGGCCAGAATACAGACTCCTGCGTCGCACTCGAGCCCTTTTATGCTTCATTTTCGCGAATCAGAAAGGCAATTTTCGGTATTTATTGTCATCTCTTGAGTTAGTAGAGGTGTTGAGTGATTCAAAAAAGCCAGTAAGACTGTGTAACTCATCAGTGTTCAACGAGAATAAAAACGTTTCGTCGAGCCATGACTCTAACGAAAAGGGTAGAACGTGTACTTCTTTGACTATATCTATGAATCGGACCCAGTGATGCCACCGATATCAGAAAGAAAGGGCAAATGACATGATGAGGGGATCCGTTCCAATTCTAGTCAAGTTTTTACCTGTCGTTCATTTTGGTAAAATGATTTATTTCGAGATTGGTGATACATCGAACGGCAATATGTTGTTTTGAGTCCATAAAAGCTCCACACACACACACACGCACATACACACAATACATTAAAGCTCATCCCCAACGTATTCTATGTCAAGCGTAAATAGATGATTAGTCCCAACTCTGTCTCGCGCCGGCGCGTGGGAGCTCGATTTTCGTCGTCATCATCTCGGTTAGGGTAGTAAAACTGCACATCCATCTCTAGGGAGTGTGCTTGTTGAGCATTTCCAGAAACTACACTCATCGAAGCACTGTCGAAAAGCCATCCACGAATGGCGTATGCATTTAGAGGTCAAAATAAAGTAGATATAGATTGACCAATCATCATCAAAGAATATATATCATCACGTGACTTATAAACTGAGCTAGCCGTATTGAGACGGTATTTTTTTTCTCCGACGATCTCTTCCGAAGACTCGCCGCAAAGTCATTAATCGCATCACGTTGTCATTATACCTATCCAGGGCCATCACATCAATCATCATGGTACGTTGATACAGTTAACTCTTATGACTTTACTTTCGCGAGACTTGATTTTCTAATCCATGCTATCTACAGGCTCACCGCATCATTACAACCCTCGTCGTAACCGGCACCCGAGTCTTCGGCCGCGCCTTCGCAGAAGCCTACAAACAAGCCTCCGCCAGCTCTAAATATGCTTCCGAGATGAAAAAAGGAAACGTCACGGGAGCCAGCACATATGCCTCCAGTGGACTTACGCTTGACGAAGCATGCAAAATCCTGAACGTCAAACCTCCCCAAGCCGCGGCTGCTGGTGAGGCACAACTCGAGACCGTCATGGAGCGATTCAAAAAGTTGTTCGATATAAACGACCCGGAAAAGGGCGGAAGCTTCTATCTGCAGAGTAAAATCTTGCGGGCAAGAGAACGAATTGAGATGGAGTTGCGCGAGACGGAGCGCAAGGCGACGATGGATAAGGAGTTGAAGGAGGGTTGGAAGCCGAAGGTTTACAAGGATCGGTGATCGACTCCAATAATTCACCTACTGCGCCTTTTCGTTCTTGGGTCGACTGTTATCAGCCAAAAATCGTGTTCGAAACGATTGCCTCTGACGATACCGACATTTTATTTACCATCTCCCTTCTTCGTTCGCCCATACCGGCATCATAGAACTTGTACTATACTTGTGACGAAAGACGTCCGTTTCGTTGTTTATTGGGTTGCGGCATAGCATGGCGTTTTCACTCTTTTCATTTGATGGATGATTCGATCATATGACTGGCCAGCATTCCGACGAATTGGGTCAGGTGTTTATTCTTGATGAGATCTGTGATATATGTCGAATATCTGGCCAGTCATATTGAGGGAAGTCTTGTATTTATGTGATTATATAATAATGGCTACAGATCTACTGTCAGAGTCGAATTTGTTCCTTGAGCTGCACTCCTCGCGAGTCATTTTGTTTATCCAGGCATTACCGAGATGCATTACACTGGTCGGAGTGGCTTCAAGACTTGTCTCGGTGGACACAGTGCGCTGTTCCATTTGCAGCCAATTGTATTTTACAGGATCGTTTGGGTATGTATCTGACCACGCTGTGTATGTCATATTGAATAACAACCCGTCCATCTAAGTCTGCTTACTGGGGTTTCGCTGGGTCACATGACAAAACTCTAAATATTATTCCGGCCTCTTCTTTCCTCCTGCCTATCGCCAATCTTATACTGGTCAGTCAATATTGATTATACGCAGCTCACAGTCATCAGCTTACGCTGCGAGTGGTACGAATTGACTGGGGTTTCATTCGCCAAATGGCTCGAGCCCCATCACTTTCTAGAAACCCCGTCCCATTCGAACGCTCCATTTTCTTCAACCTAGGCCTGAAGTACAGCAAACCCTGGCCACGGGCTGAAAACTGTCTAACGCATTTCTATCCCAAATCACTGATCGTGTGGATTAATTGCTGATCCTCCATCTGGCCCACGAGATATTTAGCTCATTTAGCTCATTCTAGCGTCGAACTGTCTTCCAACGACAGCCTGCCTCTGTATCTGGCAAACTGTAATTGCCTATTTGGGGCCGAATCGGTGTCCGGTGCTTCGTACTACTTCGTGCTAATGCGTACCCTGCTATTGGTGCGATGCATCCAGTCTCTCACTGTCATAGGTCACAGCCTAGTTACACTGCACGTTGTCTGAAAACCGGACTAAGATGGGTTTTAATCTTCCTTCTATTATTACTAAGTGCACGTCCAAGATTTCTCCAGGACTTTCCAAGGCTCTTTATACTCTGTTTTCTTCTCCAATGAATCGTCTACGTGTAACGAAAGAGAGCGGAATAACAATGTATATGAATTGCTAATCCTTACCTTTCAAATTTATTCCGACTCTGTGCGATACTACAATGCTACCGCCGTTTTTGAAGGTTCTAGGATGAATCCATTCGAAGATTGTGTTTGAAGTGGTGAGATAAGGCACGAGAGTCGCGAGGCACAAAGGAAATGCCCTCGCCAACAGAAGATTTGGGTCCGACGTTGATTGCTGTTACGACTGTTCTTCTTGTCCTCTCGATTACTTTTGTAGCCTTGCGATGTTATGTTCGACTACGATTGGCGTGGGGATTCTGGTCGGATGATTGGATTCGTTCTCCTATCGCTAGTTAGTCTTGTTCCTTCACATAAGCCTTTTCGGCTGGGATTGGGGTACCGACTTCGTTAGACCTTCCTGATCGGCGCACATGGTCTTGTCTACTACCTCGTCTCCAAAGGCTTAGGAAAACACACCGCCAATCTCTCCGACCCAATCCTCGAGATAGCCAGTGTGCTGGGCCTTCTCTACGACTTTACAATTGTCTTTGTCATTGGTTCTTACTTCAACAAGATTTCTATCGGCTTATTTTTGCATCGACTTAAATTTAACAGTCGCAGGTTTATCATTCCAATGTGGATATTAATGTTCTTCCTTGGCGCAACCAATATCGCCGCGCTCGCAATCAACGTGTTTAACTGTGACGACCACCTGGTCGGCGGATCTAGCGAGACATGTCGAGGTCCTCTGCCCGTCGGACAAAGATGCCACACCCGTCGTATATACTCAATCTAGGCTGACGATTGTCCTGGATCTGTTTCTAAGCATTTCGCCAATTCCCGTCCTATGGAATACACAGTTGACCTGTCAGCAAAAGATCCGGGTATGGGGGTTGAATGCTCTCGGTTTGATCTCGACAGTTGCGAATGCATTGAGGAATAAGTATCCATACCGTATGATCAGTCTTGTACGTTCTTCCCATCTTTCGCGGCGAGAAGCTACCAACTAACGGATTAGATACGCTGGTTGTATTGATTATTATATCTGAAATGGAATTTGCACTAAGCGTAATAGCAGCAGCATGCTGTCCCGCAATCGTCCCATTGTTCAAACCGCGGCATTTACGACAATCATACAACGACATTGGCGGCACACCTCCCAACGATTCCGATCGTGGCGCTGCCAGCAGCCGTGACGAGAAAAGAGTTTTCCGGCCCTAGAGGCTGGCTTGAAGCTGTCGTTGGACTCGAAAGCGGTACGATGATAACTACGCATAGTATGAAAGATGATCGGGATGATGAGGAACAGCAGCATGAGCGAAAACTGAGTGATCGGGATCTTTATTTGCTGACGACCCCTAAGCCGGCTTACATGCAGCGGATGTCTATTAGGAGGGAATATCCGGGTAGTGAAAAAACTTGATCGCGGCCCAGAAGCTGTTATATATTGTTCAGTTTTCATTGACACAGATTCCAGGAGAAGTGACATAGACTTTGGCCAGGTTGGGGGGTTGTACATAGCTGATATAGGACTGAATAACGAATGAATGACTGAACGACTACTCGCATTGACCTAAACTGACCGGAATAAATTGACTGCTTTAGAGTGTCTGCTTCGAAGGTGTGCGACGTCAACCCTAGTAGTTTACAAAAATTTCAACACAATTAGGACTCTTTCCTTCTTTTGGCAGATAATATCCGAGAAGACACGAAACAATAAAAGAGATATATGAAGATCGGTACTATACAGAATACAAGGAGTACAGTTCACATGCCATAAATCGGCCAGTCAGCGGGGCGGCGATCGCGAAGGAGGGGCAAAAATTATATTTTTTCCGCTTATCGGATCTAGTCAGTCTGATATATCTATCTATCCCTTTCTTCCTTTCCAGACAAGTCGTCTTGTCTTCCAGCTTAACTTTTCCAGTTGAAGATAATAATATAAGATCAAAATGGCCCGGTCACCTCCCTCAAAAGTTCTCACCCCCCTCATCCTCGGCACTGCAACCTTCAACACGCAATACAACGACGACCCCTTCTCCCTCCCCTCCACATCCATCGTCCACCGCGCGCTTCGCGCCGGCATCCGCGCTTTCGATACATCCCCATACTACGGCCCCTCTGAAAAGATTCTGGGCCAAGCCCTCGCTTCGGAACGAGTTGCGTCCGAATTCCCTCGTCATACATACCAACTTCTCACCAAAATTGGGCGAGTCGCCTTATCATCGTTCGATTACTCGCCTGCTTGGATACGATATAGCATAAATCGCAGTCTGAAAAGGTTACACACAGATTATTTGGACGTAGTTTATTGTCACGATGTGGAATTCGTGTCTGCGGCAGAGGTTCTCGAAGCGGTACGCGAATTGAGACGCATTCGTGATGCGGATCGGTCGATTCGGTATGTGGGCATTTCCGGGTATCCGGTTGAGACACTGGCAGAATTGGCGGAGTTGGTCCTCAAAGAAACGGGGGAGCCGTTGGATGTGGTCATGTCGTATGCAAACTATAATCTACAGAATACGCGATTGGCGACAAAGGCGTTGGCGAGGTTGCAGGCTGCGGGTGTGGATGTTGTCCCTAACGCGTCGATAATGGGGATGGGGTTGTTGAGGGGCCAGGGTGTGTTTGACTGGCATCCTGCGCCTAAGGGGTTGAGGGACGCAACTTCAAGGGCTGTAGAGATTCTACGGGATGAGAAGAATGAGAGGTTAGAGTCGTTGGCCACAAGATATGGAATTGAGTCGTGGATACAAGACGGTTCAGCTGTGGGTGTGTATGGACATCCGCTAGAGGCGACGGATGGGGCTACTGCAAAGCTGAGTAATGGTCAACGACTGGGTGTCACGGTGGTGGGCGTGAGTAATGTGAAGGAAGTCGATGAGTTGGTAGCCATATATCGCGAGGTCCTTGATGACGTTGTTTACTCAGATGAAACGCCATCGACGAAATCCCTCGAGACTGCAGAGTTGACCAAGCTGGTGCGGTCGATACTGGGACCGGAATGGGTGGATTATGCCTGGGCGAGTCCTGGAGAGGGCTATGTTAATACATTGCCGGATGATCATCACAAGTTCTTAGAAGAGCAGAACAACAAAACGACTACAGATGCGGCTGGCAAGGCTGGAGAAGTTGCGGTTAGCGCAACTGAAGTTCACGGTGTTGCGGCCTAAATGCGAATTACTCCTTCATGTTCATGGATAGCAACCCTCACTCACCTCTTGCTCATACACCCGAGCCTCGGGTATAATAATTGATCCACAGTCCAAGTGGACATATAGACTTTGCTGCCTAGCCCTAGTGTTCTAGATAGACCAATTGCAACTCTTTCGAGGAGACCGTCTCCTCGCGATCTTATCAGATGGCGGGGTGCTCGGCCTCTTTCTCCGAACGCGGTAAATCCGAGCTGATCGCTGGTGACAGTGCGGAGTTAAGAATCTCCGTGTAGTTTTGAAGTATAAATACAACGTGCTTCCTCTTGTGTACGAGGTCTTTTCCAACATGTTATTGTTTCGACTGCTTCATCAATCAAGCCGGCTTCCATTTAGTCGCAATTGGAACTCCTTGTCTCTGCCTCGTAGTATACATTCTGGCACTCGCTTCAACATGCCGAAACCTACCCTTGAAAACATCGGCTCTTACGATGTACGTCTCCCCCCGCCCCCCGTCCTCTCTTCTTTATCAGTTATACCTAGGTACTAATTGTATCTAGGACCTCCGCGAGCTCCATCTCCTCCACTACATCTACTCCCTCCCACACCTGTCCACCCTGCGCAACAACCCAGCCGCCG
Source organism: Talaromyces ruber (assembly GCA_022813215.1). NCBI lineage: Eukaryota > Fungi > Ascomycota > Eurotiomycetes > Eurotiales > Trichocomaceae > Talaromyces > Talaromyces ruber. The sequence continues at coordinate 103,935 of JAKLMW010000023.1, read as the reverse complement.
TCCTGCGCGAAATCGACAACTTCTCCGAAGACACAGACAAACAACTCATGACCATCGGCCCCCAAAAGGGCGCCTTTCTCGCCGATATCATAGCATCTCGCAAACCATCCACAGTCGTAGAGCTGGGCGGATTTGTGGGCTACTCTGCTATTTACCTCGGTGAAGCGCTTAGGGCTAATGGCGGGAAGAGGTATTTGAGTTTAGAGTTAAACCCCGTCAATGCGGCCGTTGCGAATCTATTGATTGAGCTAGCTGGGCTGAGGGATATTGTTACCATCCATGTCGCGGCGAGCCATAAGACGCTTGCCGAGTTCGTTAGGGATAATGTCATTGACCACATCGAAGTGATGTTGATCGATCACTGGAAAGATCGATACTTGCCCGACTTGTGGCTCATGGAGAATTTGGGTTTGTTGAAACCTGGTGTCACGGTCCTAGCCGCGGATAATTGTCTCAGACCAGGTGCGCCCGAGTATCTGGAGTGGGTGAGAGCTACGTCCAAAGAAAAGGAGGCATTGTTGAAGAAACATGGGTTTGAGGCGAACGGAAATTATGTGAAAGGGGAGGAGTTGGTTAAAGCCATTAAAGAAGGAAAGAAGGACGTGGAGCTAGAGAATGTACCTGGCGACCCGACGTGGATCTATGAGACAGAAATGACGGAGTTTGAGTTGGGGAATGGACGACATGTAAGTCCTGCTTTTTTCTCATACATGGAAATTTCTGCTAATAGTCTACAGGATGGTATCGAGGTGGTCAAAGTAGTTGGCAAGGAGTGATCCATATATATATTGGATGATGTTCGATTTATACCTGTAACTAATGCACCAATTGAGTGAATCACAGCATAAACCTAAACTCCTTCCTAACTTCAACCCCTTCAACAACCACTCTCTTCCCCCTCACCAAATCCCTATTCATCCTCACATACACCATTCTCATCCCCGCACAAATCACCACAAAAATAGCCTGACACACAAACACCGTAATCAGAGCGGGTCTATAGGTCGGCGCATCCTGGGCTCTATACGCCCCGGACGACACGATGCCACCTAGGTTCGTACACATCGATATAAATCCTAGAGCTACTGCACGCGCAGATGTAGATTGCGTATTTGCGCCCACCCATGCGGGGACAAGAAGCATAGGCACGAATGTGCCAAACGTTAACAAATAAGTCAGGAAATACCCGACCTTGACGTGATGCACTAAATCCAGTGCCCCCAGTAAAATCCAACCTATCATCGATACAACAATAACCACAATCGAGACCAGGGCGCGCTGCTGAATGCGGTCTGAGACCCAGCAACTAACATACATCATCAACGCGCCTGTAAGGTTAGGACCGATGGTATACAGATTCGCTCTCACAGTATCCTGCGTGAGCCGTTTGATCATCACAGGCAAGAAGTTGGATGTACTCGACGACCCAACACCGTACAACAACCCGCAGAGCGCAAAGGTCCATATTTTCCAGTCCCTGAGCACGATGAAGCCGTCTTGAAAACTAAACTGTTTTTCGGGGTTGTGCTCGAGCCGTAGAGAGGCGCATTGCTTTTGCGCTGTAGTGAAATAGCGTGAATCCTGGACGCTGTGTGGTAGAGCAACGAGAGCGATGAAGGCGACGCCGACGCTAATTGCACCTTCGATGAGAAAAAGATATTGCCAGCCTTTTAGGGAGCGGTGCCATTGGAACACACCCCATGAGATGAGGCCGCTGATAGCACTCTATTTGCAATTAGCCGCTACCTCGATTAAGTTAAAGAAGGTGGACGAACGGCTATAAACCCCATGAGGAAAAACACAGACAGCCTCTTCGCCAACTCCGTCCTCGTATAAAACGTCGACAAATAGAAAATCGCACATGGCAAAAACCCAGCCTCCATCGTGCCCAAAATGACTCTACAAGCCATAATCCCGCCAAAGTTTTTGGTAGCGGCTTGAATCATGGCTAGGCTACCCCATCCTAGAACCAGCAGCGGGATTATTAGTGCAGAGCTGTATCGCTTCGCGAGTACGGTTGCGGGAATGCCGAATAGGGAGTAAGGGATGTAGAACACTATTAGGAGTAACGAGTATTGGTTTCCTACAAGACCTAAGTCCTGCTCTAGAGTTGCGGATTTGGCGTTTCCGAGATTGGCGCGGTCGAGGCTGTGGGTCAGGTAGACCAAAGCTGATCGCCATTTAGCTGGATTCTAGTTTTTTTGTAGTGTAGTGCCTTACAGAGCGTTGGAAGTAATATCAAATCCATCCGTCGAACGAGTGATTTTTCGATCACAGGATCGATTGTGGAAGTTCCTCCCGAATTGACATTCTCGTTTGATTCTGTGTCTGCCTCGTTGGAGACTTGTAATGTTTTTTCCATGATGTTTAAATCTAATTGTAAGTGAGGTATTGCGTGTGATACCCCAGCTCAAGAGTTGTTTGGGTGATTGGAAAAAAGTGAATGACTCAGAGCCTGGCTAGAAATCGGACTTTCGTCCGAGGGCAGGCCCGCCTCTGATATAAACACCCTATCCTTCGTTGAGTTACCGGACAGAATTTCTCGGATAAACACTAAATACCCTCCATTATCAAACCTATTCATCCAGATAGCTATCACTGAAGGCTCGCTTATACGCAGAACTAAATCAAGGCGTGCATGTGAAGAAACAGCAGTCATGTCCTGTGTGAGATAAATTGTCGGCAACTAAGCGGTTAGGTTGTGCCTAGATACTTTTAACCGTTCATAGCTACCAGTACGGAAGGGCTTGCAGAATTAAATGTATATAACGTGTATTAAGGATAGGGGTCCATAGGAGCTAAATTGATGAGATTGGCCATAGATGAACGGACATTGGCTGTGAGTGTTCTGATCATTGGTTTACTTACCGTCAACAACAATGCTTGTTATCTTTTAGCTGCATGATAGATTAGCTAACTTAGTAGTAGGGTTTTCGTGATTTTCTGTTCCCCTCTAGGACTAAAAAGGTACCCCGCTGGATTTCACCCTATTACATTGTGACACCCAAATTTGAGGGGTTTTCGAGAAGATGCATTATCGATTCGGGATATTTGCAGCAAGTCGATCAACATTTATCTCAATCACATGCCCATAAAATATTAAGTGGCCTCAACACCAACAACAGAAGATATAGATTGTCAATCTTTAGGTTAGTCCAAGGCATTCATTCCATGTATGATTCGAGATACCAGAGAAATTCTCTAGCACCTTTGAACAAAATCATTCCAAGGAGTAGATAATATTGTGACAGGACATTGATTTAGTGTACAGCGCTTTAAATGATCGTTTGGTTACGGCGGGGGACTCATTTAGAAGTCTTTGGGAAGCCATGGGATTAGGGTTTGGTGACACATGTGACCTCATCCGATTCAGGGTGCTTGACCAAGAAGACTTCAGTTATTTTCAGGAGAAGCATCTTATATGCCGTGTGTGCTACTTGTGTTACTACTCCAGTCAAGGGTTTGTAACGAACTTGAGCAGATTGGAAACTACCGAACAAGTGTAATGTGATCTCGTTTCCCCCTACGAACGCACATGCTGATTGGTCGGAATGGGGGGTACCTCATAGTATGTTAGGAACTGAGCATACAAATTTTGGACCTCACATCTCAACTACGGAACATAATTAGCACAGTCTGCAATATTGTTATGGTGAAGGAGACTTGGGATAATCGGACATTTGAGTAGAAAGTTATAGTTTGATACACCATTAAGTTGAAATCAAACTAAAATCTAACTAGTATCCATTTGGATTAGAGCAATGCAGTGCCGATAAGACTGAGTAAGTACTATCTTAATCTTTCTTAGTCGCGTCATAACGCGAAAAATGTGCAGCAATCCTAGAACATATCAAAATTCAAGACTACAGACAAATACTAGCGTCCAGTGTATCGCAAAATGCCGAAGGCGAAAAAGCAAGAGCCCAAACTAAAAACATCCTGCAGCAATTGCACCTCCGCAAAAGTCAGCTGTAAGAAAAATAACGACGGATCTGCTGGTTCTTCGAAATGTGTGCGATGTAGTCAGCAGAATGTGGAATGTGTTTACGATGTTTCGCAAAGAAAAGGCAAACCATTCCAGCCCTATCCGAATAGCAAACCTGCCTACATTGCTCGAAACGTGAGCCGCGGCCAGGGACAGCAGGATCTAGACAGCAACAACGACAACGACAACGGTAGCAAACCTCACACCGTCCCTCGTGATATTAATAATGGGGATTGCCAATATGGTCCCGACAATGACAGCAAAAGCAGCCTCAAAAGCGGCATCAACAGTACTATGAACAAGAATACCACTTATCCTTGGCCAAAAACGGGCTGGAATCTATCAGACTTGGGTCCAGAGATTGACTTCTCCTCTGTATCTCAAAATCCCACTGATGATTCTGCATTGAAATTGCCTCCAAAGCATGATATGTGCAGCATAATGTCTAATCTTCGCGCACACCTGTTCAAATTGGAGAAACTGCTCAACAGTACATACGCAGCCTACATACCAAGAAGCGTAGCCGATGAATACGCCATCGAATTCCGCACACTCCGAGCTAAAATACAACGACTACTGAATTGCGAGTGTGATATATGCAGAAATGATCCTGCCAAGGCATTCCTCCTGGCTACGCTGAGTTTAAGTTTGAGTGAGAGTTACAGGAGCATATTGATGAATCTGGACATGGCACTAGGCGAAGTTTTTGAAGAAGCCAGTAAGATTGACGATTTGTCATCATTTGCTTCTTTGCTGAAGCTTGAACTTGTTCATTTTGGTGAGATTTGTCATCTGATTCGGGACAAGGGTACCAGGCACACAGATTTCAAAGCAGTGGGCGAAGCTTATTATGAGACTTTAAACGGCCAGGGAGAAAAATGGTCGCGAAGATTAGACGCGTGGTTTACATATGCCGCATATTACTTGCGTCGATTGCAAAATCCGTTTCCAGTTCGCTGCGAGGACTGAGGAGACGAAGCCAACTCAGAACACGACAGCCTCGAATCTACTTTCTTCATCATGCGTCAGAACAGACTTGTATTATAGCCACTGCACCAAATTCTTCGCAGCATAAGCCTTCCACTGCGTTGGCTCTTCATTACCCAAAAGCTTCAAACTATCTGCCAGATCTGCCCCGGCATAGTAGCCCACATCTTTCTGAAATAACATGACAGTTTCATATATCTCCTGTGTTTTCTCGTCTGGAAGGAACGACTTGAAGACTTCTTCAGAAATCTTCACGTAAACAGCGGGCTTTTTAATCACAGCCGAAAATTCGTCAACGATTTGCTGAGGGGTGTAGTATGCGGCGGACGCATATAATCTCTGGCCCAGTACGGATGATCGATTTTTGATAGCGGTTTTGACGAATAGACCTGTCTGTTTGTCGGCAAGTCTATTTGAACGTACATGTGGAGGGGAATGACTAACCCATATCCTGTCGTATATCAATCAACGGGATCTGAGCATCCTCGTCCACCGGCAACGCAAGCACATACTTATCCCCCTGCGAATTGATCAAGCGATGCATCTCACTTGCAAACGTCCCAGCCAAGACAAACGTCGCTGGAATGCCTGAGTTACGAATATATCGCTCAATCTCAGCTTTACCATCGAAATGGTAGACATGTGCAAGGCTACCCCTGCTGGCTTCCTTGACATCTATCAAACTCGAAAAAATGAGGTGCTGAACGCCGGCGGCTTTGCAGGCATCAGTTACGTTTTTGCCTTGTTGGACTTCTGCGGGGAGGGACATTTGTTGCCAGAAGTCTGTTACGAGAAAGACGGTATGCGCCCCGGAAATGACATTGTGGACCGATGCGGAAGATGACAAGTCGGCCTAGGGGTAGAAGTTAGTTAAAAATCAACGTGCCATGGGAGCAGAATCGTACTGTGGCAACTTCGACTCCGGCCTTGGCAGCAAGTTCCTTTGCCGCGGGCTTAGAGGCATCTCGTGTAACAGCGCGGATCGTGAAGCGTGAAGATAGAGCCGGATCGTTCAAGATGGCATCAACAACGGAGCCACCTTGATTGCCAGTGGCACCAAAAACGGTGATTATTTCAGACATAGACGCAGCTTTCTGTTTTATTTGACAAAGATGATATTCGATAGCTATGCATTTCGTGTATGGGCTGAACGCTCATCTTATAGGGACAGGGAGGACGAAAACCATTGAACCGAATAGGTGCTCGGTTTCCGTACCGGTGCAATTGATGAATTCCTTCCTTGCCATATTATCCTATCTTATCCATCCTTGCAATCAAGCGAATTAAAGTGACGTACAATATTAGAATTTTCGAAGTTGGATTGACCCGCATCTCAAAGCTAGGGCATGGCTCGGTTTCCGTGCCGGTGCAATGGTTCATCCGGGGTATTCTACCTACCCTCTCCCCTACTTGAAAGTATATGCCAAAAACCTCAGAGAAAACACCACTATCCATTCTATTAAATCATGCCATCTAAGGAGTGCTGCGCAATAATGCTATTCATTTATGTATTGCGACACTTTCGGCAGTCTCATGCAAGGGAGACTACAGTCCGGAAGTATGGGGAGAGCGGACCCATCTGTATACCGTGTTCTAGCCACTGCCTGCATGGATTCAGCTTCAGATGAAGTAAATAAGATCAAGAGAGGAAAAGGTATTTCAGCATTTTAAGCGGAATAAAGTATCCTTGATTTATGTACAGTTAGTGACCCTCTCTAAAAGCGTCCCACTCTGAATTTTTTTCATCCGTGGTATTTCTAATCAACTCCAGTAGGATTAGGGGACACTATTGCCAATAAGATTTAACCTAGTTTTTATGATTCTGATTGAAGTAACCGGACCCTTGATTAACGCCATCATCACCACCCTGCAACGGCAACCCCATCAAGTCCTCCGAACCCCAGGGATCGGCCGTTAAACCGGAAGACATCCACATATTAGGCGCATCCCAATCAAAGTTGGCAGGCTCATATAACGTGTCATACGACATTGTTGGATCAAAGTCGATGAGACTTGGCTGCTCGGGAGGTATTATGAATGGCGCCAATTCGAGCGGAGAGCTTTTGTTGGATGATTCCGGTTGCGAGTATTGTGGACTTGTGGTAGTATTCCGCGTGGCTTGGTCTGCTTGGATGTTGTGTGTATCTGAAGAGGGCCATGCTGCAGTGTTGCTGGCAGAGTCAGAGTACGATTGTGTGGATTCGAATGGCGCCTGCGGATTAAAGTATGAACATTGGACTTGAGGCAGAAGTCATTTGGGAATACTTACGAACGATGTTATGGTATGAATATTGGACTCGGCGTATGAAAACACATCCAACATTGGCTCTCCTCTTGACGAGAAATGATCTGATGGTGCGGTAAGGTCGTCAGTCTCAGACGGTCTCTTCGTCTTCTGACTAGACCTTGGAGGAGCCGTGGCCACGAAACGTGTGGCAATACCACAAAGCTCTTTGAACATATTCAATGTCGGAGTGTCGGCGAACGATGTCCCTGGCTGGACAGAGTGGTTTATGAACTCACTAACAAGGTTCAATAACTGAACGTCGGAAGCTGCATGCTGATCTTGTGGATCTGAAAGGATGTTTGTAAAGAGTACTAGACTTGCGCTGAGCGGATAGTAAAGCGCCCACCTATGCCGTTGTTAGCCAATTGAATATGAAGAGGCAAATTGTATACGCACCACATGAAATGCTGATTATGCACATTATTACGACTGATTGTGTGCAATAGCTGAATGGTTCTGCGTGCGGCTGCCAGACACAGTAATTGGCTTGCATTTACTCTTGGATTCAATTGTGATCGTCCCTGGTCATTACTCTTCATAGCCTCACCGTCTTTGAAAGATGTTTCCGAGTGATGACCTGATAAGCGATGTAACATAATTACCGCATCCAAATATGTAAAATGCATCATGACCACCGACACATACTGCTCATCTGAGCAATTTATCGGATGCTCCGGTCGAATATCAATTGGGATCGCATCTCGCCAACGCTGAAGATGATTGTCTAATTTGCCCAGTACCTTTATACGATGCTCCTGAGACTTAGTTTGCGAACTGGCCGTGTATAACTCAGTGTATATGCGACTCCCGATGATAGCTAGCGTAATTGAGTCCTGGAAAATATCATAGACCTCTGCTCCGCTAGGTGACAGTAATATCCCAGGCTTCTTGGGCGGTAATTCGACGGCGATATCATCATCACTGATGACCGATGGGCGGCCTAAATTGTGGCCTATTGCTTTCTCGAGCATATAAAACACCCAGAAGACATTGCGACGCTGCTCAATTTCCTCTGGGGCGAGACCAATTCCATCCAGACTCCGATGAAGGCCTAGAGTGTATACTATATTTCCACCTGCGGACCGTAGGGTGTAAGCAATTTGGGGGTTTGGACTGGAGGTTGTGATGAACATCTTTTTTATCATTAGATACGTTCTATCCACGAAGAATGATAAGGAGTTTTACCATGAGAGTAATGGCTTGCATTGCCATGAGAGTAGCTTCGCTAAACAATAAGTCGTGAAAACAACAGCTTGCGTTGCGAAAGTATCCAACACCAGTCTCGTGTGCAGCTGACGTGTAATCGATGAGACGGCTACTCCTTACGTGCCGCTCTCGCTCAGCTGTCGTCCTAATACTGCCCAAACACAATACAGTATTAAACAATGCGTACCAAGCGTTGCTGCCAGGAGGGTTTGTTGAATATTGCCGTTCAAAGTAGGAGTCGAATACGTTCCGATTCATGACCGGGTAGACACTGTTGAAAATTGTAAAATAGCCTTGATAGTATGAGCTTAGACTTATGATCACAATATGACTTCAGCGCTCACTTACAATTGACATATTCTAGTGCGGCCTCCTTCGTTGGTAAAGGTGAGTGTTCGGACCGTGGCTTGGGAGCCCAGAGATTGATACTGCCGTGACCCCAAGACTTGTAGTCACGTTTCGAAATGATGCGATAGAGCGGAGCTAGCTCATCCTTGTCGCCCACTTTCTGTGATATCCACCGGACGCCATGAGGCGAGAAAAGCGAAAAGCCAGAAGCCGATCCTAGATCTTACAGTCAGTACGAACATGGAGATAGTTCAAACGGGTACATACCAATAAAATTAGAAGACCCATTAGAATTGATGACAAGGTTCGCAAATTGGTTGGAAAGTTTGGCCTGACTTTCAATCATATCGGACGAGGTCTTTTCCTCTTGGTCTTCCTCTTCCTCCTCTTCTTCTTCCTTTACATCAACTAGCCCCGCTTGTCCCTGCAGCCCGGAAGCAATAATAGCTGATTCCATCCGTTTGATTCGATCTTCCATATCTTGATAGTAAGATTCTCTCTTTCTGTATTCATGTTTAGCGTTCATCCAGTATTTTAGTCGTGCGACCCTAAATTTGAGAACATACTTGGTGGTTTTCGGCTTCTTCCTAATCACCGGTGTTGTTATACAGTCTAGTTTTCGGGCAGTGCATCGCGCGCATTTTTCATCTTCATTTTTTCGTTGGCATTTTATCTGATGACTATCGGTCAACAACTATAGTACTTTATGCTCGAGGTCATACATGCCTTCATCTGCTTGCACAGGTCGCACGATGTCCGGAGACTTCGCGACCATGATAGCGCCTTTGAGATCGCCGGCCCTCCGGTAAACGCAGCTTTTGAATCACGGTTATCCATGTTCGTGCGAGGATATGCAGCGGTAATAATTGTACCTACCGAGATTGAAATTGGAGAAGTTGACTAAATGCGACAGAGTTGATATGAGGCCAGGTGAACGACGCGCTAGCCGAAACAAGAATAGCTTCATTTCGTATGAATTAGACTTTCAGCTGAGTCCTACCATCCAATAAAAGTAAGAAGATCAAAGATATCTCTGCTTTGAAGATTGAAGAATGCACTAATTTACGGGGCTCTTCACGTACGGTCCAAATAGCATTTTCCCCGGGGCGGTGGTTGTACATTCTCGGAACTTCCGATTCTAGATGAGTGAGAGTTACGTACGGGACGAAGAGCCTCTAATAGTTCTCGAGTCGAGTAGATAGCCAAATATGAATTCCGACTCGATGCTATTATGCGCTCTAGAAACATGAAAGACAAAGAAAACAAGTCATGAATATGATATGATACATTGCTCCCGCCACAAACCACTCATTTGATCTTACTCTTCTCCTTGACACCCACTCTCTTCCCAATATATTCACTATCAAGACCCTTCTCCAGATCACTAGCTATTACATCCACAACGTTTTCCAGCGTCGCAAAATAGCCCCGCGCCTGTGTCATGAGATTCAAGTACGCACCGATAAGCGGAATCTTGACCAACTGCTGACTCCATAGTGGTGGAGAGTCAGCTTGGATCACGAGGTTATCGACAGTACAATCTGCGGGGGCAGGATATTGCGGCTTGTCGTATTTGGGGATCAGTTCATTTGCGCAGTATAGTGACCAGGCAAGTTCGTCGGCCGAATATGGTTTGATGAGTTGATAGTTTGGCTTGTGGGTTGGGAAGAGGGGGATACTGTTGAAATGGTTAGATTCATACGGACCCATCATATGAATTCCAAAATATGAAGGAAACTCACTAGTCTGTGAATATATACGGCTTCTTTGGAGCGTCCAGTATACCAAAGCCACTCATAAGCCAGCATCTGATAGGCGCCTTTCCGCGCTCGTGCCCTGCATCCACAGCGGCCTTGACAACGGCCGCAAAGATGGCTGGGAAACCTCCCGCCGAGTGGAACGGCGTCTTAGCAGCTAACACTGCCGCATTGACGACGGCATCGCAATTGTTGTCGAGGATGGCGGCTTTGATGGCGGCGCTGTCGGTGGCGGATCCGACAACAATGGCATTGAGATGAGATTTGACTTGGGCAGAGAGCTTAGAGGGTGAGCGCACGAAGACAACGACTTTGTGGTTGTGGGCGATGAGGGCGGGCAGCAGCCGGGAGCCAACGTTGCCAGTGACGCCGAGCAAGAGAACCTTCATTTCTATAATATCGGGGTTTACTAATTGGTATTGCGCTATTGCACTTAATCTATTTTCACTTTCCTGAGCTGAATCGTGACCTTATTATATGTCGAAAGCTTCATCGCCTCTTCACGCTAGGTAGTTCGGACCCTTGACAAACCTCCGAACTTTTTCTACCTATGGGATCCGAGCTTTGGAAATAATCGGTAGCAACGGAGCCAACGGCGCAATAACCAAACCGAGTCTACAAATTCGGGCGCATTGAAATATGAAGTTCTCTGTCGTTGGTAAAATGATTGTTCCATTAAATTCAGATGAGCAGCGCGAATTTGGCCGCTGTCGAAGAAGAATCGTCTCATCGGATGACCCTAACGATAACTACGCAATCTTAACGAATACAAAATCTCGTTTTCCAAATCAACAAGTCCTCAAAGAAATTATTCACCACTATGAGCAGTCCGACTTCTACTCAACGGCAATGGGCCGATGGGCCATATCCGCTGATTGAGACACCGAAGCATAAGCAAGGAATTGTAAGTCGCTCTCAACTTCTATGAAGCCAGTGAAAACAACCACTAATTGTCTCTCTAGGCTACAAATGACGATCCGTACTTGGAGACTGCGAGCACAATGTGTGTAGTACACAACACGCTCCTCCGAGGCCTAAACAGCATATACGTTCAAGGACCGAACATAAAACCCGCGGATTATAAAGACTTCATCGGATATAGCTTGTGTTGGCACTCTGCACTCCACGAGCATCATACGAGCGAAGAAGAGCAATTTTTCCCGGAAGTCGAGGAAGCCGTTGGCGAGAAAGGATTGCTTGGTGGGAGCGTTGAAGAGCATAGTAAGCCAGCCTTCATTTCCTTTTCCGTCCATTACATGCCACATGACTGACTAGCGATTGTAAAAAATCTAGAATCCTTCCACGAAGGCTTGGACGAACTCAGTAGCTACCTCGAAGGTCTAGCTGGAAAAGAATCGACTTTTGACGCCTCTCACCTCAACAAAATTATCGACTCATTCGCCCCGGCTCTTAACCACCACCTCGAATCAGAATTGCAGAGTTTACTAGCTCTCAGCAAATACGGAGAAAAACTTCCAATAAGACGTCTATGGGACAGAGAGGGAGTTCGAAGTGTGGTGAGTGTCGTCCCAGCTATGCATGCATCGTTTTGAACATCCTCCCCGCTAATGTTGTTTTCACGACTAGACATCAATGACCAGATTCAATGCACTTCCATTCTTTTTTCTCAATATCGATGTCACGCATGAAGATTCTCTATACAAAAATTGGCCTCCTCTTCCTGGCCCAGTCTGGTGGACTATCACTCATGTTATGGCTATACCGCATCGTGGATATTGGAAATTTGCTAGCTGCGATGGCTATGGGAGACCGAAGCCGCTGTATGCACCGGGGCTGACACAGGGTCTAGGTCAGTGATTTATTTTGGAGACTCCAACCTGCCGAGAATCGGATTGCGTGTGCGAAGTATGGATTAATAGGGTATTAATCCACGCGAACACGAAAAGATTGTACTTCTATTTTTTTTTTTTTTCTAAGCCAGTAGTCTACTCAACCAATACAATAAGCTTTCAAATGGTGTTCAGGCGACACATTTATGTAGACATGGCTCGAGGCTTGGTGGATCTACCGCACATAAAATCCAAGGACATATTGCATAATTGATCACATTATGGGTCCTTGAGAAAGATGCATAATGAATCGTGTTCATCAATATGTCATGCGCTAGCAATATGTAGAAGTTAAAGAAGGAATTCTTACTTAATCGAAACATAGCCAAGGGAAAGATCGCGATAATTTAGAAAGAGAATGCTAACGATGGCAGCGAATATCACGAACATTGACCACAGAAAAGCCCTAAAGGGATGACCATCTCCAACTCCTGGTATACCCAATGATTCCCAAAGATCAACCCCAAGCCCCTATAAATGCATGTTATCCCAACATCATTACCATTGACTGAACTCTTTCTTTGTGAACGCCGATTCTTGATGCCTGGCTTGAGACATGAATTCAAACATCGGCGTAAGATTCTTTGCCGCAGCCTTTCCTAAAGTTTGCTGCCCAGAATTCGAAGTCGTCGTCGATCTTCCAAAAAGGCCCATAGATTGATAGTCCGAGCTTGTATAGGACATTGATACTGACTGCGCCGAGGACCCGAGACTGCTAGCTGTTGTCCCTGTACTATTCCTGGTACTGGCACTGCCAAAGATATTCGGCACTCCAGCTGATGGAGGTGTCTTGAATTCGTTTGCTCTTTGACTTTCAAGTTGTGCCCTCGCATCACTCAACTGGTAGTACCATCTATTCGCAATCCCCGCTCCCTGTGGAAGCTTATCGCGGTGCCAGCGAGGACAAAGCATCAAATCCGCCAGTTTTTGGAGAGCCTTCATATCAAAGAGAACGATATCTTCAGGGCTTGGAGATGCCATTTTCGCTATAAGAGTGGAAGCGGACGATTTATCAAAGGCTGAGATCATGCTTTGCCCGCATCGAGTTCCTTTCTTTGTCACTCCGATGCACGTAAAGTGGAATGACTTTAGGTCATCAGCGAATTCGAGTAGATCCGCCGGTAGGACGATAGATTTGTTGACTACTGGAGGAAAAGAAGACTGAATGGCTGAATATGGCGTCGCGATTGTCGCTGTTTGGCTCACGGCTCGACTTTGTATCTTAACTTCTTCTTGTTTTATTTGTACTTGTCGCATTCTGTCCGCTGCTGCTCTTGCTTTCTGCTCTAACTCATCCAGCAGCTTCTGTCGATCTTGTAGAGCACGTTCGCTATCTTTAATTCGTTGCTCTCGTTCATTTAGTATCTTCTGTCTTGCCTGGAGCGCCTCTTCCCTGTCCTTGACCTCTTTTTCTCGTTGAGATAGCCTGTACTCTCGTAATGCAAGGCGTTGCTCGTCTTTGATTCTCTCACTCTCCTGAAAATCCGCCAGATCTTCTGTAATCCTTGTTACGATATCTTGTTTATAGCCCTGCCTCTTCCTCTCGGCCACCAGGTCGACTCTGAGTACCAGCTCTCGTCTTCTCTTATCCAGTAACGCAATAACATTCTCCCCAACCGCCTCGGAAATATCGGCAATCTGCTTGCTTAGTCGATTTTGATTCTGATCTGCCGCTGCTGCGAGTCGCGCAGAATGCCGTCTTTTGAGGGCGGCTGTGTATGCCAACCATTGTGTTTGAAGCCATGATATCAGCGTAACCGATATCACAGCAAATCGGAGTGTGCTCCCAACAACGGATAGTACGAGTAAAAGCCCGCCTACGTTTAGAACGTAGAAGGAGGGAGCTTTTGTCTTCTCCTCCATTTCGTCGAGAAGTCGGGATGCCGAATATCCCTTACCGGTATCGATAGGATGATTTTTGTAAAAAGAAATAGATCTAATAGAGTTTGCGACCCTGAGCCATCTTATAATTATCGTAAATAAACTACGTGAAATTAGAAAAGAGGGGTATCTAGACCTAAAATAGCAACAAAAATTTACTCGTGGACCAGGGTCGCATAAATTAGATAGACGATTTGGGGCGCAGCTAAGTGTTTTCGAAGAACGCTTCATTGTATGCGACCGGAAATAAATTAAATGAACTAATCCATAGGCCACAATTGCAACATTCCAGACTTGCTCGCGAGGCTGTGACAATTGTGACACACTATGCATGCAGCTAGTTTCGAGGGATGCTTCTAGTAGGTAGGGTTGTTGGCCTGCGTATTGTGTGTCGTGATGGCGCCGGGACATAGCCCCAACAGACGATTCTTCAATGCGAGTTACATGTAGTTAACTCTTTCGAGATGTGCTTGTGGTTGGGGATATTTAATCAAGATGACAGGACGAAATTTTTGAATTTCCAAGGTGCTTACGTCGATTTGCATGAATTCATACACAAATGGACATAGTACATGGAATCTAAAGATAGTGAACTTTTGAAATATGTCTTTCCGTGTACCTAGGATGGTACTTATCTTAGTACTCATCCCCAATTGGCAAGGAACTCTCATCATTTTCCGAGTTTGGAGCTCCATGAACAAGGGCTGAGCTGGGTAGAGCACGACTGGGGGCTGTAGCTACCACCAATCATGATTGCAGTTGAAGACAAGGCTGTTTGAGCGAGTAAAATTAAAGCGCCGACAGATACCAAATGAAAGTCGGTTCTACAACCCTGAATTCTTCGCTCCTGCCTCATGGTTGATCGTTAAGACCTCACGTTGGTAGACTTCGCACTCCATAAAAGACCCTGCGACGAGCCTCAAAAAGCTATTGTGTTTCGATCGCTTGCAAATATCACTATCTAGTGGATGGTCGACCCTTCTGTCCTACATGTCGCGATGATTTTGAGATCGCAATAATCACCGCCTTGCCTCTGGAATACGAACGCCGTAGTGGATATTGTTGATGGTTTCTGGAACGATGATGGAGAGACCCTTATGGAACGGCCGAAGGCGACCAGAATACCTACACAACAGGATGGATCGGCCAGCACAACGTTGTACTGGCGATTTGTTCGGGCATGGGAAAAGTCAACGCCACGAGTGTAGCGACGAGCTGCAGCGCTAGTTTTACTCGGATAAGGCTGGCTTTTTTGGTAGGTGTTTGTGGCGCGGTACCCCGGACAAGTGATGGTGATGAAATAGTGCTTGGCGATGTGACTATGCCGATAGCCACAAGAATAAGAAATGGCAGAACTATGCGGCGATCGCAGCGGCCTCTGTGATGAAAGCTCTCTTGAAATGGTATCCAAAGACCGATCAACGAGTAACGCTATCAAATTCGAAGGCTTTGTCACGACTAGAAAGAGAACTTCCTCCTCAGGTCTACTTCAATGATCTCATCACGGTCAACGATGCAATAGGAGGAACATACAGTTTTTCCATATCATTAATTGATAGTTTGGAGGTTTGGCAGAATTTGTGCTCTACTCTCTGTGTATTCAGAACTGATGATGGCCTTTAGTTTTTCAAATCCATCTTGAAGCACAGGTTTCAGGGCGTTGGAAATGATAAAGTTGAAAGGGGCGATTGGATTCTCCGGGATCGTCGCACCAGCCATATTCTCGGTTTGAGGAAACCCTGGAAAGCAATGATAAAGGTAGATATCATCGTTCGCTTGTAATTTTGAAAAAAGAAAGCGATTAACAATAGTGCATAGTCTGGTCAAATTCTTGACATGAGTATGATTTTTAGGAGGGCTCATACTGTGTCTACAACCTGCCCGTGGTGCAATTCCCAGAAGAATCACAGGTCCACAGCCTTGACGCTCGTGATATTGAATGGTATGTCCTGCTTACTAGATTTGATTTCTCCGACTAACAGAAGAGGGTAATAGTCGGGCCTGCTTCGGACATTATCGCCGCATTCAAGAAGTTCATGATGTTACCAGTGTGCAGGATATTGCTCCGAGGGAACCCAAAAAAACAGGACCATTATCCGCTAACCAACTCCATGTTGAGGACGATGACATACACTCGTACATTCGAGTGCAGATTCTTGCGATCACTTTTCGCATAGGCCCAATAGCGCCGCTCAATAATGGAATACAAACGCAGAATATAGTTGTTAGCCATCAGCAGTTGGAAGACACGAATAGTCTTACTCAACCGCTCGCAGACAGTTTTCACCACCGAGCTGCCACCTCGTATCGACACCAAATTCCTTCCACCACGAATTTTCATGTATCGCATGAATGTGAATATGGCGCAGATATGTTTTTAATGGGACATCTGTTTTCGGGATCCTTTACAGGCACAGCACTTGCCCCAGTTGGAGACACTAAGTTTGATTCTTGGAAATCTACAGACTTTAAGCGGTGCCATAGTTGCGGAGAGTCTTGGGTTGAAGACTGCTCTAGAGAATGTTGTCCCCCAAGATGTTTATATGATATGATTCTCAGTATCTGAAATCTTTTCTCTATAACCGAAGACTGCTCTGCTGTGAAGTCATTTCAGACACGAGTCTTTGATGGTAGCAGAAAATATGTGGGCTGTAATATCCTGGACGTCCTTTGGTTATATATTTATCTAATTTTTTTTTTAACGGCGTGACGACCAGGTCGAATCAGTCTACAAGACTTCCACGCCATGTAATTCACAAATCTTTGAGAAACATGAAAGCATTGAGCTGGAATTTGCGCCGGTGGCTCCATGAAACTTCCTCGTTATCTGTAACACCCCGACTATGGCGCACTAACCGCAAGTTCAATGATGACCAAGCCCTCAATTTGCCAGCAATGACCAAAGGTCTTGTGTAATAGCCTACATAGGTAAGGTTTGTGCAAGCTAGTGATTCTAAAACACAACATAATTTGATAAGGGAAGGAAAGAAAAGATGCAAAGTCCTTTCCGGAGACACTAAATGCCCTATACAGGTCCTTGGATAGATATTCCAGTAGACTCTTCTCTACAACCGTGTACGAAAAAAATTGAACGGATATGGTATGCTCATTGTTTCCAAACTTTCCGGAATCTGCTCATTCGCCTTCTCGTTGATTGTTCCAGATGTATACCTAGGTATTGATTCTATCAGCGAAACACCCTATCTGTGAAATCAATGACCTGCGCCTTCTCAATAACACCATCAAGACTCTTAATAAACTCCTGATGTGCAGGGTCTTTTTCGACGTAATAATCCCGATCGTCCTTGTTCGCAAACTCAACGACAAAGGCGTGCGTGATGCCATTCTTCACCAGAAGTCAACATAATTGTCATTTCGCAAGCTTTACCCAGCAGAGATCTTTTGGATTTTCTGGAAAGTTTGGCTCACCTGAATTCCTTCAATTGAATTATCTATTCCCCCCGAAGAAGACTTGATATACGGTTTCTGGGATGACGGATGAAGACAGTTGTCCTTGAGACCGAGCATGCGATTGCAGACCTTGAGTAGATGATATCAATACGGACATTTCTTTGTGGCTAATTGGATTCTAGACTTACATCGTCAATAGTCGCAGTATCAGCACTGGGCTTGAATTGGAAAAGTACAATATGCGTAACCGACATATCCGGTGATGGCTGCGCAATGAAACGTCAGACGAAGGACGATAGGAAAAGGAAGATGACAACAACGGATATAGCGAACGACTGCCGGACGGAGGGCAATCCAAAGTAGGAGCTAGAGTTGATGGTTGATACAATGCGTGCGTGGGATGGATGCGAGAGGATTCATGCCGGATAAATGTTTAGAGCTCTCCCGTACCGTATTACGTATGGTCCCACTTTTACCCCATGTGGGAAAATGTACCCCAAAGACTCAAGGACGCCGGAATAATTTCACACTAATAGATACTTGTGTAGATCAAAATGAGCTAAGATGCGGCAATATTTCGTATTTTCGGTGTGAGACTAGTCTATTCGTTCTTGAATTGGGTGATCAAAGTTCCAATATGTGGTTCCAGCGAAACACGGAACTCGTCACCCTCCTTGATGAACTGAGGGGAGGGCTTCTTTGCTGCACCGACACCGGGAGGAGTTCCGGTAATGATGACTGTACCGGCGGGCAGTGTTGTGCCTTGGGAAAGGAAGCTGATGAGCTGAGGGACGGTGAAGATCATGTCACTGCGAGGACGTCAGTAGATTCTTTTGGTGAGTAGAAACAGAGATGGCTTACGTGAGGCCACAGTTCTGAACAACATTGCCGTTCAAGGCTCCCTTAATTTGCAATTTAGCTGGGTCCGGAACGATGGACGTTGATGCAACGACAGGGCCTAGTAGACAGTAAGCGATTCTGTTCATGTCACGAATGTGAGAAAATACACACCCAACGGGCAAGCTCCATCAAATCCCTTTGAGAAACACCATTGACTCTGGTTGGTCTGTGAGGTTCGGCTAGAAATGTCATTCGCCGTGGTATATCCAAGAACATAGTCAAGCGCATCCTCCTCAGAGACATTCTTTGCAGTCTTTCCGATAATGACTGCTAATTCAGACTCGTAATCACCGGTGTTGTCTTTTTGAGTAATCTTGGGGAGATAGCATGGCTCTGGCCATGGGTTGCCCAAGGCTGTGGAAGGTTTAAGAAAGACTGTTGGTAGATCCGGGAGAGCGAGATTCATTTCTTTGGCGTGCGAAACGTACTATTGCCATGTTAGCTATCGACGGTCCTTTTTTTTTTTTTTTGTTCCTTATTGAGACATTGAAGGTCATACGTTCAAGCCGATGCATCGAATAGTGCCAACTTCCTCCTGCGCCAATGGCGAAAGAACAGTCTTGATGCTCTCGACTTCCTCGGTAGCCTGACCGGGTGCAAGAATGGAAGATCCAGTAAACCTTTTTACTTGCACATCCTTGCCATCATAGAGAGCCAGACCAACATCAACGTTGGCGTCGACGGGCTCTCCAATGAAGATCTTGGAAGGAATAGATTTAGGCACGAAGCGCACGAGACCTGAGTTCTGATTAGCTCGAGAAGCATCCATTCAGGCGAAAGTGAACATACGGGAAAACGATGAAGCCATTGTGCTGAATCTGCTAAGTGACCGGGGACATTAACGGTTCGTCGATATACTCTATTAACAGCAGCCACGATACAAAGAGATGGCTAAATATCCAGAATGCGAAAAGTCTAGAAGAGAAAAGCAAAGTAGAACGAGATTCCCGGAATCGCAGAATAGCAGAGCGAAGTCGCAATCATAGAACGGAGGCGTCAAGTGGGGAGAAGGCGCCGGCAAAGATCTTATCCCTGCCGAACGACCGGATATCCCGACTCATTTATAACTTTCAATTGAGCCGTTTCTGTTTCGAAGTTTGTGCTTTGCTTTGCTAAAGCAAAAACCACCGAATACCTCCACAATGGCAGACACTCAGCCCAAAGGCCCCTACAGACTGGTCACAGTCAACACTGCTCCTGAGCGAGCCAAGAGACTGATTGGTCGACTGGTTGAAGCTCTCAAGGATCGCTATACCATTATTCACGTCGACAACTGCGAGAGTGAGCTTGCGCCTAACGTCCACTAGCGATGAATGATTTGCATGCTAACGCCCGCCCAGCAATTGGAGAAGTCGAGCCCAAAGTCACAGAACACCAACCGGACGTCCTGGTACGCCATTTTCCTAAACAAAGCTCATTGCAAATGGGGTTTTAAACTAACAAATGACAATCAAGTTCTGCGCATCAATGTGGACAGCCGAGCAATCAGCAGCCATCTTCGAAACCGCCAGAAGGATTCGCCCTGACATCAAGACTCACGCCATCCCCCACGGACTCCAAGTTGAGCGGGGTCCCGATGCGATTGTTGAATATTTGGTGGAGAATGTGCCCAAGTTGTTAGACGCGGAGTAAATATAGACATTCGATCAATAAAAAACGTTCATAAATCGTTGATGTTTAGTCGGCTTGGTCTTTCTGTCATTTGTATCGATGTTTCAATGCCAAAAGAACAGAACAGTAGAAAAAAAGATAAGGCCTTGTCACGTGTACCGATCCTTATCTTATCAGCTCCGTCTATTTCTTGCGTCAGCGCCGTTTCTTCGTTTAATCCTCCGCATATCAACACTTCAAAGCTGTCTACAGACACACCCACAACATGTTGTCGCGCTCGACACGGCTGCAAGCCGTCGCGAAACTGTACACTGCTCAGTCCAAGCGTTGCTTCTCTTCGTCGACACTCCTCAAAGTCGAATTGGCATATCAGTTGATTGAGCCATCGGCGCAAGACAAAAAGCGCGATGGACAGCCCATTGTGTTTATGCATGGGTTCATGGGGAACAAGCTGAACAATCGCAGTATTAGCAAGTACGAACTACACTTCTGTCCCTCTTTGGAAACAAGAGAATGAGTACTGACCGTTGATAGAGCACTGGCACGAGATCTGAATCGCGATATCTACATTGTGGTGCGTCTTTTGACCTTTCACTTCGCTTATGGCTCGCATTGAAATTGACCTGGACGAATCTACAGGACCTTCGAAATCATGGTGATTCCCCACACGCGCCAGAACACACATACACCCATCTTGCCGAAGATGTGTCTGATTTCATCAAGCAACATCGTCTGGGAAAAACCGTCCTGATGGGGCACTCAATGTACGCCGTGCTTCTTTGTACACCGTTAAACATGTAACATAGAACAAAGCATGCTGACTTGACTTTAGGGGTGCCAAAGCTGCCATGGTCCTTGCTCTGCAATCGCCCGAGACTGTTACGGCGCTGATTCCCGTCGACAATGCGCCTGTATCCGCCATGCTGGGCTCCCCATTCAATGACTACGTCAAGGGCATGAAGGAAATATCCGAAGCCCGCGTAGCAAAGCAGAGTGAAGCTGACAAAATACTGGCCAAATATGAACCAGTACAACCCTCTCCTTGCACCTTATCGTTGTCCGAATGACTAACATACTTGTTCAAAAAAAAAAAAAGTCCCTCGCAATTCGCCAATTCCTCCTCACAAACCTAATCCGCGACCCCTCAAACGACAACAAAACCCTCAAATTCCGAGTTCCGCTCGACACTCTAGGGTCAAATCTCGGCGAAATGGCCGATTTTCCCTGGAAATTCGACCGCGAAAACGCCGTGAACAACGCAGATCTCCCAACGTACACCGGTCCAACGCTGATTGTGCGCGGGTTGCAATCCAAATACGTCAGTGAGAAGAGGTTACCGGCCGTGAAGCATTTCTTCCCCAATGCTCAGATTGCGGATATTGATGCGGGCCATTGGGTGATTTCGGAGAAGCCGGAGGAGTTTCGGCAGGGTACGTACTAGTATATCAGTGCTTTTAGACCTCTGGATGGTATGCTGACAAGGTTGAAATTAGCGGTGATCAAATTCTTTCGTGAGAACGAGATTGAGTAATACAATTCGTCTCCAGGTGGTGATGAGTGCGTGGTTGGTATTTGATTTAGCGCGTGTTACGCATATCTGCATTTTTGGTGGAGGGAGGCAAATCCTCTGTAAATTACATAGACTCTTAGACTCATACATATTTAATCCATAGACTACCTATCTAGACATGTTTGCATGGTTCAATTGTTGGATGTATGCGGGTGTTTACTTAAACGATTGGCCCTAACTTCTTCTACATTACGGCGTATAATCATTGAATGACTCAAAGAAGTCTTCTTATCAAGTCTACAAAGAGCCAGGTTATTGTTGACTATTTGTATTTCCGATCTATGCAGAACTTGGGCGCTGTAGTATAGCACAAGTAGTTACAGAAATAGTCGTGAGAATCACCTCCCCTTCAAAACAAAATATAATGATGCCTCGCTCTCTTGTCCCGAAAGAAACTCCTGCCCCATAACGCGATTTAGAAATTAGTTGTAATACAAAACTAAAAATTCAGCTAAAGAACAAATTCCGCTTGCTTTCTGGTGCGCTGGACTTCTGCGCCTGTCGCACGCCTGCCGCTCCGTGATGAATCGAGGGTATATCTTCTAAAAAAAAAAAAGAAAGAAACAAAAAGTATATGCAATGGCTTGCTCCTTGCTATTGTATGAAAGGAAAACCTGGGATAAAACGCCTTTATACCCTTGCCTTTGTTCGATGACCTCCGCGAAGATGGTATAAATGGGGATGCCGCCCAAAAGAACAACAGATGCTAGAAAAAATCGTGGTAATAAAAGAGAATGAAATATCAATCGACGTGGTCCACCAGATCCATCATGGATCTTTGTCGCTTCTTGAAAGGGGGCGGCTCCGTTCTTTCAATCAAAGATGCTGGTCCACGAGGCGGAGTACCTCCAAAAGCAGCAGCCCTTGGTGATTCAAAATCTGGCCCCGATACCTTTGCAAGTTTTCGTTTGCTCCTCTTCTTTACGGGAGGCAGGCCACGGCTGTTATTGTTGAATGCTTTGATATTGTTCTCCTTGTCATCGTCTCGAGAAGGACCACCCGACCAGTTACTTGACTGTGAGGGCGACCGAGATCGCTCTGATCCCGGTGGTCTAGAGTCGTGGAATCTTCGTCCGATTGACTCCCTGGCGTCTTCTAGATCATCAATCCTATGGACGAGCTCTTGAAAAGTGTGTCTGAATTCATCAACTTCGACTCTTTGAAAATCGGATAATTCTAGCGCAGTGGCCTTTTGTTTGTCCTCCAGCTGAGCGAGTTGATAGGTCAAACTCTCGACGTGTTGTTGAAGCGCTATTTCGAAGTTTTCAATGATTGGCTTAGCGTCTTCCAGTCCACTTGCAATCAGCTTTTCGCTTATATTCTGCTCAGCATGCTGGATTGAATCTTCTATTTCCTTCACTCGTGCGGTAAGGCTCTGTTCAATGGCTTGTAGTCGACTGCTTGTTGACTGGGTTAGAGCTATGTGCTCATCTTTCTGCGCTAGTACTTGAACTTTGAGTTCACCCACGGAGCCAGACACGGCAGAAAGTTCTCCAGCCACCCGATCCTTTTCCAGCTTCTTTTCCTTGTTCAATTCATCCAATGTCTGGTTTAGCTGATCGTGCTTTTTTTGATTTTCTGCGACGCACGAGGACAGCTTACTGTCTAAATCCTTAAATTCGGCATAATTCTTCTGCAATTCACCGACTTTTTGCACAATCTCCTGCCAGTTCTTCTGCATTTCAGCAAGCGCAGCAGAGTTGATATTGTTCAATGTGTTTGGCTCGCTATTTGTACGTGGTTGAGTGGTTTGTGCGTGTTGAAGGGCAGCCAAATGTTGCGTATGAGAGTCGACAATTTGAGGAAGATCCCGAAGCCTTGAGATCTGCGCAAGATGCATCTCAATGACGTTGAATCTCTGCACGACACCGTGTAGTAGTTGAGGGTCCGGCAACCGGCTATGTATGATAGGTATCGCTTGATGGGCTAGGGCCTCCGCAGTGACGGAAGCATAACGGCTCTCCAACGAGCGGCATGCGATCGTTAAAGATTCCAACCGTTCATTGAATAGCTGAGGATCTACCTGACTGGAAGCTATATCCTGCTTGACTGGCGCACTGGCCTTCACCTCTGAAATCGCCCTCTCTAGATCTGAAGCTGCTTCGGCCTTGATCTTACCGACGGTCTCATCCAACTGTCGCGCCATCTGCTGCTGCTTGGCTTCCATGTCGTCACACAAGATTTTGTCTTTGAATTCCATGATTTCCTTGATGGCTTCTATATTCTCTTCAGCCTTTGCCATTCTTCCCTCAAGGGCTGAAGACGGAAATTGCGGCTGAACCGTGGTTCCGGGCACAGAGCGGCTTCCATTTTCGAATCTGTCAAGACGAATAGCAATCTGGTCGACGCACCTTGCCAGCATATCGTGTTGTGGTGCAGTGATATAATTGCGAGTCTGAGATGACTCAAGAGCCTTCACACGATCTTCCAACGCCGACAAACTTTTCCGATCAACACCACTGGGTCTGTTTTGACGGTCAACACTTTGTCGCTGAGATTCTCGGAATTCCGCAGGCGATCGCTCATACGGTAGAGAATTGATGCGATCATTGGTAGACTTGATTTCATCGAATGCTTTGTCTACTTGATCCCGAATTCTGTTCATCGACTTAAAGTCTTTATCCTGATGTCTTTGGACGGTTTCTAGTAGCTTGAAATGGGAATCCGAGGTACGTTGCAATTCCACGGTCTTTCTGTCGCCCCCTGCACGACTGTCTCTGAACTCTTTGGTAAGATTTGAAAGATCCTCTCTGGTCTCTCTAACGATCTTTGTAAGATCGGTTTTGAGATTCTGGAGAGACTGCTTGATGAATTTGCTTTCAGCTTGAAAATCTTTGGGCGCCTCCGAGGGGGTAGTTTCACTCTTCGCTTCCGCATCTACCAGCGCAGCCGCACGTTTCGTTAAATTTTTCTGATTCTGGTTGCGCACATTCAGTTGTTCCTTGAGAATATCGACGTCTTTATTTTGGGTGTCGCGAATACGACCAACGAGATCCCTTGCGGCAGGGAACTGACTCAGGTTGCGGAGTTTCTCGTAGTATTGATTGATGCTGACCTGGGCTTTCTTGGCCTTTGCGTATTCATTTTTGAGTGCTGTGGCAGTCGAGACCTCCGATGACAGATTCGCTAGGCTTTCAGCCAATTTTTCTCCATGGGACTTGGGTTTCGCAGGCGGCGCTGGTGTGATCGGAACGTTAGACACGGCAGGGACGATGGTGGTTTCACTAATTTCTGGTCTCGAAGCACGTCGCGGATCACGCGCGTGGGATTGCTTTGATGATGCTGGCGCAGCAGGAAAGGTCCTCGAGATCTCAGCCATATTGAAGTATGCCCGAGACTCGCAAAGCACCAGCTAAACTTGCACCTGTCTGATTGTCGAACATGATGTCAGAAAACGAACAACTTTCCTTGAGCAAGTTGCAGACTTGAATGTAGATCGAACCATGAATTCGAAGTGTCACTGAGAAGGAAATAAAAACAAAACCCACCATGTAGAAGCCATAGTCACAATATGCGAGCAGACCTCACAGGGTCATATCAAAACAATGATTGGCTCAGCTCATGTGTGAGATGGCTGTTATCTGATGCAAGGGGTTTAAAAACAGATGAGCATAGAGCAGAGAGACAGAAGATGGGACGGACAGTGTTGACAGCAGTCACCAGGCTGGGCAAGAGAAAAGAAGAGAGAAGAAAGAATAAATACTCCTAGAAGCCTTATGGTAAGCGCCGCTCTAAGATTTGTTTTGGCAGTCGCAAAAGGACTAAGCTGGGATCTTACATAATGGATTAGAGGGCACCAATCATGGACCTTGATCGCACACAAACGGGCTCTGATTGGCTGATGTTCGGGTTCAAAGAAAGGCGTCCAGGAAGGCGGTGAGGGCAGGGTCAGTTCTTGCTGAATTTCGCGCGCAAAGCTCAACCATCAGTCAAGTAATTATCAGAGCTGCTAGATCAACAACATCAACGACCTCAAAGATATCGGCTAATCAAGAACTAATAGCTGATACTATCAGTCAAATCTTTCTTAGAGAGTGACGCCAGTGAATTCGTTCAAGGCTCTTGATTGGTCTTAATCAATATGGCTGCGGTAAGTTACCTTCAATACAGCTCACTCCTTCCGACGCGATCATTAGCATTGGCTAACTTGACTTCTCTCAGCCTATTTCTACTATCGCCGAGAGCAAAGAGCTCCGCGGCCTCAACCTCATTGCAGCTCACTCCCACATTCGCGGCCTCGGTGTCGACCCGGATACCTTGCAACCAAGGGCTTCCTCCCAGGGCCTCGTAGGCCAGGAGAAAGCAAGGAAAGCAGCCGCGGTAATTTTGCAGATGGTGAAGGCAGGGGATATTGCCGGACGTGCCGTACTAATTGCTGGACCTCCCAGCACGGGTAAAACCGCAATTGCCATGGGTATGGCGCAATCACTAGGCGCTGATGTGCCTTTCACCACACTCGCATCATCAGAAGTTTTCTCGCTGGGAATGTCGAAGACGGAAGCGCTCACTCAGGCATTCCGCAAATCCATTGGCGTGAGAATCAAGGAAGAAAGTGAGATTATTGAGGGTGAGGTAGTGGAGATTCAAATCGATCGCAGTGTTACAGGGGTACGTGAGATCAATCTGACGATGATAGAGTGAAGGTAGCAATAATGCTGACCAACTCAGGGCAATAAACAAGGAAAACTCACAATCAAGACCACCGACATGGAAACCATCTATGACATGGGCACCAAAATGATCGATTCAATGACTCGCGAACGTGTTATGGCCGGAGACGTAATCTCCATCGATAAGTCCTCAGGCAAAATCACCAAGCTAGGTCGCTCTTATGCGCGTTC
This sequence comes from Talaromyces ruber, assembly GCA_022813215.1. Classification (NCBI taxonomy): domain Eukaryota; kingdom Fungi; phylum Ascomycota; class Eurotiomycetes; order Eurotiales; family Trichocomaceae; genus Talaromyces; species Talaromyces ruber. The sequence goes on along the minus strand of JAKLMW010000023.1, from coordinate 77,301 downwards.
CAGAGACTACGATGCTATGGGGCCCGACGCCAAATTCGTTCAGACTCCCGAGGGCGAACTTCAAGTGCGCAAAGAGATCGTACACACTGTCAGCCTTCACGAAATCGATGTCATCAACTCGCGTTCGCAAGGCTTCTTAGCTCTCTTCTCAGGTGACACGGGTGAAATCAGAAGTGAAGTTCGAGACCAGATTAACACCAAAGTCGCTGAATGGAAAGAGGAAGGCAAAGCTGAGATAATACCTGGTGTTTTGTTTATTGACGAGGTTCACATGCTCGACATTGAGTGTTACTCTTACATCAACCGAGCCTTGGAAGCGGAACTGGCTCCAATTGTTATCATGGCCAGCAACCGTGGCAACACACGTATCCGTGGAACCAACTACTCTTCACCACATGGTCTTCCCCTTGACCTGTTAGACCGCGTGTCCATTATTAGCACTCAACCTTACACATCTGATGAAATCAGGCAAATATTGGCCATTCGAGCTCAGGAAGAAGAGGTCGACTTGTCACCTGACGCTCTGGCACTCCTCACCAAGGTTGGGCAGGAGTCTGGCTTGCGCTATGCCAGCAATATCATTACAACTTCACAGTTGCTTAGCGAAAAGCGAAAAGCGAAGGAAGTCAGTGTTGACGATATTCAACGCAGTTACCGATTGTTTTACGACCCCGCGCGAAGCGTCAAATTTGTGAGCGAATTCGAGAAGCGATTTATCAACGAGACCGGCGATGTCAGCCTCGCATACACCAATGGCGATGCAATGGAGATATCGTAGAGCAGTTGACCCCTTTCTTTTGTCTTTTTTGAGTATCTTGTGACGGCGTACTTAGAGTGGCGATCCTCCAACAGCGGTTTGGATTTCAAAAGCAGGAATTGTTTTCTTTCTAGCGGGGTTTTCTCTCCTGCTGAAGGCTATTTGATGTTTATTAAAATGTATGATATGACAACTTAAGCGCATTAATGGTATTTAAGGCTCGGTCTGGCTGCTTTCAGGAACCGATAACTTCGTTCGTTAATCGTACAGTATCTTCAATATCATATCATGAGAAAGAAGTAACACGGCCCCAATCACTCTCTGTACCCCCTACTTTGCGAAATTCAACTCCCTCTCCGAAATATCCGGCATCGTTCCACGACTGCATCATAGTGCCATCGTATGGGCCATGTGTCTCTCCTCCATCTCGCGCATCCGACCATCGATATTCCCATAATGAGCCTGAATCTGCTGAGGTTGGTGCGTCGCCTGCGATCTGATCCTCATCTACCTCAGGCGGATCAACCCAATCTTCACCGGTTTCTCGCCGAAATTGCCGAGTTAGTATCTCCCTCTCTTGGTCATATATCTCTATTTGGCCTCTCGTTAAGAGCAGATCAGCTGCGCCGGTTACTTCCTCAATAGCTTTCTTCCGCCTTGTCTCTTCAGGATTTTCTTCTATCATCTCGACGTCTTCTCCCCCAGTCTCCTTCACCTTCTTGTTTTTGTTCTTCTGCCACTTCGGCTTTTTGCGCAGACCTTTGCCCAATCGCGCCAGAGCCTCGAGAACTGTCTCGCCGCGTTGCATGTGTGTGATAAGTGTGCGTAATAAGTCAGCTGTGATTATACTATCGTTTTGTTTGTCACGTTCTCGGCGCTCATTCTCCCTCTTGTCGGCTGCTTCTTTTGCGCGGCGGATATCCTTCTTCGACAGGCCGTCCAGCCATGTATCATGAATAGCGTCGGGGTCCACGGCTTTTCGGACGAAGTTTCCTGACTCATCGAATCGACCTTCTTCTTGTTCGGCGCGCATATTGAATGCATCGATCAGTGGCGCGTGTGTCTTTTTACCGCCAGCTCCAACTTCTTCGTCCATTCCCTCGTCGACTCGCGCGCGCTCTTCCTCGTCAACCTCACTTTCACTTTCACTCTCCACATCTTCTGCGTTCTGAGCCTCAGTTGGGTTTGCAAGGTCAACGTGGACAGCGCGACCACCGCGAGATCTATTTGCTTGTCCCTCTATTTCCTCGTTTTTCAAAAACCGCACGTTCTTTTTATTTTTTCGATATGCTTCGTCTTCGCCCATTTCCTCGTCGACCTCCTCTGCAGCCTCGTCGGCAAACATATCATCGTCATCGCCACCACCTTCTTCCTTTTCTTGTCGTCGCTTAGCTTTGGCTTTGGCTTCAACTCGCGCATCGAATCCCTCGTTTTCACTATCTGATTGATATCCGTCTAGATTGACCGCGTTGCGTCGGACGCCTTGGCCTCGGCGACCAATCTCGTCGGCATCAAGTACGGCATCATCCTCGAGTTCGTCTGGTGCTAGAGCGGAAGGGTTGCGTATATCGAAGCGTGGTTTTTTGGTCGTAGAGGGGCCGTTGATTTCATCTTCTTCAGTTTGGTGGGTGCGGGCGTAGTCCTCACCGGCGCGCTTTGGGCGCACCGATCTGGACATTTTACTGACTAGCTAGCAAGTTCGTATATGTAGCTGGTAAGTGGTGTGACAAGATCAAAAGCTTGTTCAACAGAGCTATGGTAGAAGACGAGCAGTCCGGGGTCGGAGCGGAAAATCATGGCGGATGAAGTAAGCAGCTCTCCGAGCAATCAGCTTCCTTTTCCACTTGCGTCACTGGTAACTTTTTGGATTTTCAACACCTCAACTGTCACTCTTCACTAATATTTTCGCTCTTGGTGCGCTTTAATTCCATCATTTACCAGCATATACAGCTCATCCTTCTCATATACTGTGATACGTCTCACTTGTACACCATTTGTTACCACACCGAGCTCCAGACAGCTTCCCCGCATTGATTACTGAGCAGGCGACACATAATGGTACCTCCATCTATTCTTTATTTTCACCTATATGTTACACCACAATACTAATCTTCCTATTGCTCAGTATCGCTCAGGATTCTTTGATCCAGACGCTATGGAAGGCATTATCGGCGGCGCCATGCGTTACGGAGCCCGTCGATTCGATGAATACTACCGATGCTATCCAGTGGCCATGCTCCCCGGCCCAGAGCGAGAGAACGTCAATCATGGAGGAAAAGTCATCATGCCACCCAGTGCCCTGGATAAGTTGACGCGACTACACATTACATATCCTATGTTGTTTGAGCTGCATAATGGCGCCAAAGAGAGAATGACACATGCTGGTGTTTTGGAGTTTATTGCTGAAGAGGGAAAGATATATCTGCCTTTTTGGGTACGCCGCCTCTCTATTGTTACGTTAGATGATATTCACATACTGACTGCTGTCAGTTGATGCAAACGCTCCTCCTTGAGCCTGGCGATCTGATCCAAGTTAAATCGACCGACCTTCCACCTGGTCGATTCATCAAGCTTCAACCACAATCAACATCGTTTCTTGACATCAGCGATCCTAAAGCAGTTTTGGAAAATGCATTCCGAAACTTCTCCTGCCTTACAAAAGGAGACGTGTTCACATTCGCTTACAACGACCAAGTCTACGAGATCGCAGTCCTAGATGCTAAACCCGAGGGTGACAAGAAAGCTATCTCGGTACTAGAAACAGATCTAGAAGTTGACTTTGCGCCTCCTGTGGGATACGAAGAACCAAAACGTCCCAGTGGTGTAAGCACGCCCGCCCAGGCTGGCGCACCTCGTGGCGGTGTGGTGCATTCTCATGGAAGCATGGCTCAAGCCATCAATTACGCAGCTATCGCCCCCGAATCGGACGACGTGACGAAAGGAGCGAAAGCACAGTCATCAAACTTTTTTTCCGGTGGGCATCGACTGAATGCCAAGAAAAGCAGCAAAACACCTACCCCACAACCCAATACGCCTGTTGCAGGAAGCTCAACAAATCCTAAACATCCACCCCCGACACGGAAGACGAACGGCCCACAACCACTACGATTGGGCCCGAATAAGCTTTTCTTTGGCTATGCCATCAAACCAGCTCCAAAGCGTGATGAGGAAGGCAAAGTCATCGAAGAGGCGGACAACAAACCGAGGTTTCAGGGACAAGGTCAGACGCTGCGAGCGCGTAAGAAGGGCCTTGGAGGAGATTCCGGCACGCCAACATCGGGAAGTGATGTCGAAGGTCGAAAGCGATAAGCTCTTCAGCATTTTTGATCTGTCGATTGTGTCTAGAGCACAAGATCTTTTCTTTTTGGATTTGAGCATGGGAGATAGGAATGGCGTTCAGGGTATTCGTGCATGTTATCTAGATTTGAGTCTGAAATGAGACCTTCAATATGGTCCGAGCCTATTATTGTTTCGATGCTTGGTAGGATATGATCTCGTCACCAGCATGCTCGTGCAGCTGTCATTCTCAGGCGTCGTCTACCTCAGAACCCACTGCATCCGGTATCCCAGTAGCCATGACCCGATACGATGACCTAGCATTGAAACCCAAGTTTACGCACATATGCTTCGTCCTCCACGGACGTGTGGTATCTACCCTGCGGTACTCTTCACAGCTCGTAACTATCATCGTTCGAGATCGTCGTTCAAATGTATGCCCTTAGATACTCGATAGCTATAGGGACAACTTCCTCCACCCTCTTCCTTGAGTAAACACTGTTTCCCCGGATCAAGATTTGGGCTTAGTTGATTTGAGGCACCTAAATCGTTGCAAGTACGCCGTCGAGGTTCCATTCTGGGCCAATAGGTGGTTATGATACGTATCAAAATCTTTGCAATAATAAACACAACATCGCAATTGACCTTTGGGGCCCCCCTTTGACTTCTCTTTTTTCTTTACTCCTATATAGTCTATTGTTTTGCTTCTTTCTAGCATCCATGACTACTAATTAGCCTAGCGATCAAACACCCAATAACTTCAGAGTTGAATCGAATTCAGTTGAGAGACTGTCTGGTTTCTTGAGTCATCAGGTAGGTACATATCAACTTTAAAATTCCCAGTCCTTTTTCTTTCATGCTTTAGTCTTCTGTCCTTGGCCAGAGACCGGCAGCATGTTGTCTATGTAGATAATACATGGCATATGCTCAACATCGTATCAGAGATCTCTTGCGACGGGTGAGTGTACCTTCTCTATCATGTGCCTCAGGCCTGCCTCCCTTCCTACATAAGCCACTACATTCAGTGTTCCCAGTACCCATGACCAAATGGCCTAGCGGTTAACCTCCGCCTACTCTTCCCCTTTCTCGTACACTGTACGCACACTTCCTCAAAGCCACCAGGGTTGAATGGTCGACTTGTGATTATTATCGTACAAGCCATCGGTCCCCTGTTGAGGCATTGAGTGATTGACCCTGTCTACCTGGCTTCTCGCTAGAGAATACTTGCTCTAGCATTCTTGCTAGAGAACCTTACACTGAGATCTAGTACGTTAAGAACAACTGGCTAGTTTACCATTTCGATCATAGGTTAGGTACTTAGTACATGTACAAAATCTTTGGAACTAACGACCGCGGTCGAATCCCACTTGGCCCCCCCTTTTTTTTTATTCTTACCTTTTTGTCACGTCCTTTCTCTTGAAGGCCTTGTCACGTATTACTCAATGCAGCAACCTCATAATTATAATCAGACTTTCATTAATGGTAGACTCGTTACGTGCGAACAGGTCCACGACCTGACTAACCAAGTCAGCTGCAGTTGATAGCAGTCTTCGGATTCGTTTATAAGAAAGTCATCGGCTTCTCCAGGCTACGCATGCCTCAATAAGCCACCACATACGTACTCCCCCGTTTGACTCATACAAAAGTAATTTGTGATAATGAACATCATGATAGCACAGAGCTCCCAGCCTCCCCACAGGCTACATACGGCTCTGTAAGTTGCGGCAGATGTACATTCCTGTTTGGCAAGCACGACAAACACTTCCCGACGTGCCTTCTCCCAACAGTCAAGGACCACCGATTCCTCTTCCCCAGCAACCCAGGTCCAAATAGCGCAGCTGTAAAGAGCTCTGAGATTGACATTGATTCCTGAAGAAGGAATACTGAACACTGCTCTGAAAGACGAGTACGCTATGTGTGTGTGACCGGCTAGCCGATGTTGAAATTGATTCTCCCGCGCCCTATTTGGGCCTAGATTACCCCTAATCTTTGGAAACTGTCTCGAGTCTTTTGACTCCCCCCTTTTTTTTTCTTCTAAATACCCGTTCTTTTCATCCTTGCGATGACCCATGAAGTCAGACTTGCAAGGTTATTATCCGGGTAACTAGCAACTGCAGTAAAAGTTCTTACTCCTTGCCACAGCTTCTACATTCAGTAAACTTTTTTTTTTCTTCATTCCAAGTACGTAAACTTGCCACTACTTGCATTGTATGCAGGTTTGTCAAGAACAATTCCGCAGCAGCCACAGAACTGGCAGATGTGTAGTGGAGATATATACGGTAGTGGAGATATGCGGAGTTCGTTGATTATGGATTGTGGCGGGTCGAGTGGGTAAATATAGCGGGGATGCCTGATATGACAGGCATGTCCACTAGTTAGCATATGAGCCCCAATTTCTACTACTACGAAATATGTATTCTCAACAAAGGCGGGGTGGCACAAGGTTAGTAGTTTCAAGTACCAATGACACCATAGAGTAAGAATGTTAAGTCAGTAACAAATTAAGATGCATATAAGTATGATAAATCTCCATTCTTGTCTCGCAGAAGGCGACTACATTGGGTATTATTGACATCGGCAAGAACTGAGGCGGGCCTCGCCGCTCCAAACAAGCCAGGCGCGGTCGCGAACTCCTGGAAGCTCCTGGGTTCGAGTCGTTCTCTTGCCTCAATTCTTTTTACCAGCCTTCTTGCTTCTTCGACTTTTGCGTCTTCTGCTCAAGTATTTGGTGTCTCGTACCTGTATGACTTTGACCACGTATCAACCAGATCGACGCAGCGTGCAATTTTCTCTTTCAGGGCAGCGATCAGTTCTTCTGTGAAAAGAGAGGCACTCATGGTAGACTGGGCAGACAGTGGCATTGGTCAGCGGGTGATTCATAGGCCTGGGTTTCTGTTTCTCCTTCACCACAAGGCGGCGGGATGGTCGAACGGTTAGCCTGACGCAGGCTGCAATGCGGGACCGGAATTTGTCATTCCGAATTCACATACATTGCCTGGATTCGTGATCTCGTAAACAGAGATCAGGCCGCTTTGGTTTTTTGTCTCTTTTCCAGCATCTTCTCTATCTCACAATCCATCTCTTTTTGCATTGTAGAATACATGTTTCATTTAGCAGCTCGTCGACTGGTTTGGCTCGTCGTGTTGTATCGTAGACTAGAAAACGTGAATGGCGACCGACAACAGGTCATACCAGCGATGCTTCAGCCGCAGCCAAGCACGGAGTTCGCGAACTCGTGGAAACTCCTGGGTTCGACTCATCCCTTTGCCTCAATTCTTTTTTCCCCTTCTTGCTTCGTCGGTCGTTGCATTTGCACCCAACCTCCATTGTGTCATACATGAATGGCTTCAACAACGTATCAACGACGATGAGACGTTCAGAAGAGTGCAATATTGCTCTTCAAATCAGGAAATCGTTGTTAGTAGACTGACACAGTCACTTCAATGGTTATGCTTGCTAGTATATAAGCCTCGAAATCTAGTTCCTTTCAATCAAAGGATGGTCCAATGGCCTAGCGAGAGGGGGAATTTCCTGTTGCAGGCTTCCTCCAATGACCCTCCATTGAGAGCCCAGCATCGCGCCTGGGTTCGAGGCCATTCTTTGTTCATAATGTTCTTTTTCTTTTCGTCGCCGTTCCCATACAAGCTATACCCATCTTTTTGGCCTTTTCTTATCTGGCGATATTCTGTATTATAACGATTAAGTAAATGCATGCCTGCGCCGAATGATCTGAAAAGATACTGTTGTATGCTCAGGTACGGTCGCATCTCCAGTGCTGCTACTGTCTTTCTCAACCAACTGATTAGTCACAGATCGCTTATGCCACCTTGTTTTCCTTCCCTCTCAACCAAGACAAGTGGTCAAGCACATTGCATGTGCTGAATACTTTCGAAATTCTTTCGAAACCATATCGCTCAACTTCAATGTAGAGTCAGCTAAATCACAAAACTGCGTTGGTGATTCGAGTTGGTGATAAAAATATGCGATCGTGTCGTGCGTGATGAGCCATCTCCCGAATATAATAACAGGCATATTCTCTGTGCTGTAGCATGACAGTCGGCACACAGCATGATTGGATGTAGTCATTGACCAAGAATGATCTGTAGCATGAAGTCCAACCTGACTGACAGTATCCCTGATCGTAGTCTTGCCAGCGTCGTCCGCATGTTGACTTTCACACACACTCTATACCAGAGCCCGTGGTCATCTCAGGGTACTATCTCTATAAATTGAGAGTATCTGGGCCACCGCGATTGATGGGTGTCAACCCAGAGAGAGCGGTCGTGATCATGCGGTAACGCGACCTTCTGCCCATAGCCCTTGTTGCTAATTCGCAAATGAGCGCCGCCTTCATGGCTTCGATCCACCTCTATGGGTCACCTGATTTTTTTTTAATTTCTTCTTTTCTCATCTTCCAGATTTCTGCTCTTTTTCACGATCATAAATTTCATTTGATTCTTCGAAGTTGATATTGAGTTCCGCCAAGCCACTTGCATGCAGTAGCTGTGAGCTGTGACGTGCATATGTGGACCTGTGCGGGTACGTACCTCGGCATTCCTGCGGTCAAGGTACCCAAGCCTATCTCAACGCACACCCGGCATATGTTGCGGAAGAGAAGTGGACCACTCAAAGAGCAAACCTCATTATCATGGAGCACCTTTGACTGTTTCTTTATCCGGACATCCTGGGCGAACGATTTATATCAGAGTCGATATCATACCCCTATCTGTACTCCCGAGCCTAGCCCGCCAACACAAGAATGTCAGCAACCCTGGAAAAGCCCGATCCACTCGCGCCATTCATTCGTCTTGCGCCATCGATATACTCTGTCGAGCCGCGGATACAACCTGGAGATGACGACAAAGGGCCATCGACAATCATCCTACCATTCTGGATGAATGCGCCTCCACGAGCAGCAGTCAAATATGTCGTCAAATATGCCGAGCTTGTGCCTATTGCACGCATCGTTTTCTTACTCACTAATACCGGAGACTTATATAGTTCGCGAACTTCGCATCAGCTTCGACTGAAGCCGTTGATTGATATGCTCGTCACTTCTCAGGGAAACGATGCAGGTGCGTCGGAAAGGGGAGGTGATGGCTCGGTATACATCCATCTCTTCTCCAACGGCGGTGTCTTCGCAACGGCTCAATTGCTACAAGCATACAAGACCGCCACCGGTAAACCACTGCGAGTGTCAAGCATGGTTATTGACAGTGCGCCTGGTAAACCGACGCCGTCACTGTCAATCAAAGCATTTTCGTACGCCTTACCGCAGACAATCATCCTTCGACAGCTCAGCTACGCTCTACTAAGTACGACGATATGGGGTACTTATTTGACAAGAAAGTTCCTAAGCCTGATGTGGCGATTATTCTGGAAACGCCCCGAAAAGACTGATGATGTTATCGTTTATGGCGACGATCCATTGGCATATACGCGAAAGGCAATTCTGGATCCCGAGTTCGTTGTTGCTGGGACTCCGGCGGAGAAGATCAAGATGTGTTATATTTACTCGGATGCGGATGAGTTGGTGCCTTGGAAAGATGTTGAGGATCATGCAGCTATGGCATCGAAGCGTAGCAGAGTCGTGCATTTGGAAAAGTTTATCGGGACGCCGCATGTTGGTCATATGAAGGTTGATCCGAAGAGGTATTGGAACCTGATAGAAAGGTATCTAGGATAAATTCGTTGTTTATATCAGTGTTGACTGTGGAGCTATAGATGCCATAGGCTGACCGAACGCTAGAATAGCGGCAAAAAATATTGGTTTGTGGTGAGGACGTGTTGACAAGTCCTTACCCGGTAATTGCGCGGTGATTGAGAAATGCGTTCTGTAAGCCCGCTCGCTGCCATATAATAAAACATTAGCTCCTCATGCTAGGTTGAGCATATGACGACCCGTAGCCCTAGCACGAAGATATAACGAGAGAGTTGACTATATTACGGCCTTTACATGCCATGTTATCAAACATTTTGACACAAAAGGCATCCCGGGGGTAATTGACCAACTTCAATTAGACATCCATAGCTGGTATAATAAGATGCAAATGAAAATTACATCTAATAATAAAACAGAATACGATGTCAATGATCAATTCTGTGAAATCTGGCCGAGGCCATTCCGGTATCGAGACACTGTTTCGTCTCTCAATAGGTGTTGATAGTATCAGTCAGTGTTGAACATATAAATATTCAGTACCATCCGCAGGCAATATGATTCTTTCATAGAATCTGCGTTGCCGTTCTGCATCTAATGTATTGCAAAGAGTAGAAGTAACTGGGGATGTCATCCGGTTTTCTATTCTAGACTACTAGGAAAATATTAGAGCATCAATAGTGAAGTAGCTCAGCCTCATTTCTCGCGTCAAGAAGAATCTACGTAATCCTTTTGTCTACTTCAAGGGATGAGAGACCTTCTATTAGTGACTAAATAATGCGTAACCGTATGACTATTCCCCCATTTTCTCAATGACTCAACCCGAATCTACACTCGTCGAAAACAAGGGGGGAAAAAAATCAAAGCGAAATATTCTTCGAATGAAAAGCGACATTCTGATAGTGATTAAACTTCTTCCGTTCGTCCTTATTCTGCGTCAAGATGTCTCTCGCCTCCTGTAAGGCCCATGGGAAATCCCCTTCTCTCGGCAGAATCTTTAGTTTCTCCTCTACCGAAAGTGTCCTCACATCTATGCCTCTCTTTTCCGCCTCCTCCGTCTCAGGTCTCCAATCTAATCGCTGTGGGGGCACGTTTGCTGTTGAAATAATCCTGATATTTGGATCAATTAGCATGAAGTTGACGGCGTGCACGTGTCCCACTTGTGACTTGTCTTTTAATGTGAAGATCATATTGTGCTGTACGGTGTTGGGCCATGCAAGCATTTTCCCCTGAGCACATTCAATGTGGCCGACTTCCTGCACCGTGGATTCATCATGCCTCAAACCGAAGATTTCTTCAAGCCAAACGGTATCTCCACGCTCGTAGTTTAGGTCTTGAAAGGCTCGGGTGTCGGATATTTGCCGAAAATGCATACGAACACTCTCGATATTTTGCATCTCGAAAAAGTAGATTGCCGAGGCGCAAATGTGTTCGTTCTAGGGTCACTTGACGTCAGAATACAACAAAAATAAAAGCAGCAAAGGGTAGGAAACGCAAACGTACAATCTGCCCCTCCATATGCCAGGGAACTTCGAATATCGGTTCATTAGGAGTCGGCATCATATCTGCTATCCTCACAATAACTTGCAATCCTCGATGGCCATACTCCTTCTTCAAGTTCATCATGTCTAATAGTCGATGCTTGTTCTTCTCCGCAGGGGGCAATTCATCCATCAATTCAGGTGGAATCCCAACTGGTGCAAATTCTCCTGGTTCAGGCTGTACAGCTTTGAACCATTTCCTTCTCCAGGCCCGTAATCTGTCTTCATAGTTACCCCGTTCCTCTTGCGGACTTTCCACTGGTTTTGGTTCTGTCTTGCCAGGATTCTTCTCCACATACCGAACTTCCTGCAGCTCGATTCGAGCCCGAGGATGAATCGGGCTCTTGATTGGGGTAAGCGACATATTCCACATGGGAATTATCTTGTCTAGTAACTTCTCTAGCACCTGATAGAGTGGTTTATCTCTCGTTGGGTGGATGTTGTTTATATAACTGGCGAAATAAGTAGTCCCATCAGCTCGGAAATAGACATCGGTAGGCAGCCATTGAAACCGTGAGCTGTAAGGACGCGGCATGATATCCGAACGTGAGGCAATATTCCAGCTCAATTCTTGGCGTGAAGGGCCAGGGTCTTCGGGCACGGGAATTATCTCTCCCTGTCCCATGCTTGATATGGCATCATCAACACCGATTATACGATCTCGAAGAACCCTTGTTTTGCCGAATACCACCGGGAAAAAGGACGGATGTACATAGTCTGCTTCTCTCTCTTCAGTGGCCATTTGGTACTCTGGAGCCAGTCCCAATCCCTGCTCAAGTCTAAGAATCGCATTACATAACTCAGTTCGAAACATCTCGTGCTGGAAGAAATCTGCACAGGATTTGACAACATCAGCGTAGAAGATGTTGATGATGCCCACCTTTCCGGCGACCTTAGCTTTGAATCTAAGCTCGGCGGTTAGCCACTCAACCATTCTCTCCGTCATTTCCGGGTCTTCTCTCAATTCTTGAGTCCAGCTTTTCACGTAGCATTCATCAAAAATCTGAAGAGACTCGTCAATACGTGCAAGCGCCCACAGTTGATATTTCAATATTGTTCTCACCTTCTCAAACCAATCCTTTTTATCCGTAAACTCATTGACTATGTGTAGCATTTTCTTCTCTCGGATTGTCACAACAGGTTGACTGGGAAAAAAAAAATTAGTTAGGCTGCACATCGACAACTGCTATCGGGGGCCGCATGTAAATCGACTCAAACGCACTCGATATAACCCGCTTCGATATCCCGATCATCCAACACTGTTGGAAACAACGAACGAGTCCTGACTCCATATGCATTCATTGCCTTGGGGGTATAGTCCAGTGGAAGACCAAACCCCGGGAGAGTGAGGCGATCGTCCGGTCGTTGGACCTTGGCTTTTGGGGTGGTTATGGAAGGGGATTCCATGTCGATTGACGCTATTGAAATGGTAGATTCAATGGATTGGTGGTCAAGATGGGGTCTCTCAGCAAGGTGTTTTCCCTATGTATGTCCCATTCGATGTGTCATGAGAAGAAGGAGAAAGGATGTGAAAGAGCAAGTGGAATAATATCTCAACGAATGGATAAACTTTCCCCACGGATCATTCGGTAACTCTGGAAAGAGCGAGAGGCAGACTCGGACAGGAACATACTGACTCTACTCTGATGGTCGTTTATTGGACTGTCCTTCGTAATCCGGAGTGACGTTCCGAGCGTCAACATTGCGGCAGATGGAGAGTTTGGGACGGAACTCGATTGCGTGGCCATTAAGACGGGAGAAGCTGCTCTGAGATGAACTCTATTACATTGATATAGCATTGATTCGCGTGGGAGATCGTCGAAGTAGTTGTTTTCCCCTTGAATAAAGTCATGGGTTTGTGAAGAATGGAAGTTGGATAGTTTGTGTTGAGCATCGAAGCTTTCCCGCGTCTTTCGGGAAAGCCCTAGCCCTGACACCACGACGTACAAGTAACGCTGATAGTAAAAGGAAAGAAGGAAAGATAGACAAATAATTATCAATTCTTAAACAATCATTCTCTTCGCATAGACTCATCCACATTCTATGAATACCCCGTATTTTTTTGTCTAATAACTACCACGCTATGCCAAGATGCAAAAAAAGGAAAGAAAATACAGATCGCCGCACTCCCAATTCCAAATTCGTCAACAGTAACAAGAGGAAGTGGAATATGGTATACTACTACATACCCTTCTTTTCCGGAAACTCATCCTCCAACTTCAACCGAGCCGTAACGTTCATACTCAACAATTCCTGGATCAACAATTTCGCCGCATACGGAATCGTCATTTTGACTACTCCTCTCGACGAGCGACAACGTTGACACCAGTTCTGATAACCCATGAATCCACATTTCTCGCAGATATCGACTTCATGCTTGTCAGAGGATAACATGAGACGCTCAAGAAGGAGCTGACTGGTGCCGTAGGCAATCAAACAATCTCGCTCCATCTCTCCGAGACGTAGACCACCGTCTCGGGAACGACCTTCGGTTGGTTGGCGCGTAAGAGTGGCGCGTGGTCCAGTGGAACGAGAATGCATCTTGTCTTGGACCATGTGTTTCAATTTCTGGTAGTAGATGGGACCCGTGAAGACATAGAATGGTAGAGGCTCGCCTGTGATTCCAGATGTTAGGTAATCTTTGCCACCGTAACTGAAACCCTTGTCTACCAGAATAGCAGACATTTGCTCGACAGGGCTACCGCCGAAGGCTGTTCCGTAGCCGTGTTGGCCTGAGAGAATGCCAGCCTTGCCTGCTACGAGCTCTAGCAATTTTCCAACTGTCATTCGAGACGGGAAACCGTGAGGGTTCATGATAATGTCAGGCACAATGCCCTGGTCGGTGAATGGCATGTCCGCCTGCTCGGCAATGATACCGACGACACCTTTCTGTCCGTGACGAGAAGAGAACTTGTCTCCCACTTCAGGTCGACGTGTTTGACGTGTCTGAACCTTGTAGATCTTGCTCTCTCCTTCAGTGACCGAGACCATAACTTTGTCAATGTAACTTGGGTCAGGCAGTTTGTAAGTCATGGGTGCTGGGTTAAAATCTGGTGGTCTGCCCACATCCGAGCCTGTGATGCCAGCCGAAAAAGCGGCGGCAGGAACTTCCTTGTTGATATACACTTGACCATGGCTAACTACCTCGCCCACTGCAGCCAACCCATCACTGTCTAGAAGAGCATGCTTTGTAATCGGCACTCCTCCTTCGCCAATTTCGGGTCCCCGAAGTCTATCTTCTGACCCGTTCGGATAGCTTTTCAGGTTAGCCACGTACTTGCGGAAAACCTGGCAACGACCAAAGCCTCTATCGACAGAGCCCTTGTTCAACACGAGGGCATCTTCAATATCGTAACCTGAATAACTCATCACGGCAACAGTTGCATTTTGGCCCGCAGGAAGTTGATCATACTTGATAAGTTCGATGGTGCGTGTTTTGACCATCGGCTTTTGAGGATACACCATCAGATAAAGAAGCGAGTCTATCCGCAAGAACTGATTGGATGCAATGGCGCCAATGGCTTGTTTACCCATAGCACATTGGTAAGTGTTACGCGGCGACTGGTTGTGATGTGGGTATGGAATGAGACCAGCGACAGCTCCAAGAATAGTGAAGGGCTCAATTTCGAGATGTGTGGTTATGTCGATAACGTCTTTTTCGTAAATAGCAATATTCGAGTCATTCTCCTCGTTCACATCCAAGTATTCGACTAGGCCTTGAGCAAGGAAATCGTCGAACTGCATCGAGCCATCCCGTAGTTTCTCCAGATGGCTGGATTTGACTAGAGGTTTGCCGTTCTCAACGACGATGAGTGGCCGGCAAATTCGTCCATCGTCAGTGGCGATGTGCACTGCACGTTGATGGTGGTTGATATAGATGCTCACGAACTCAGAAATGCGGCCCATCCGTCGCAGTCGCCGGAAAGCGTTCAAGAAGTATTTGGGCCGCCGAGTCAGAGCTATCGGGGTACCGTTCATGGAAATGATATAAGCTCCAAGACCATATATTTCTTTTCCACTTAGCGTGGTTATGTCCTCGGCCCCTAACATGAACACCAGCTTTGACACTGGACCCTCTTCGTCGTTGGTTGTAATGTGTGTCATGAGTGCCAAATTTTTGACTAGGCCACATGCTTCACCTTCTGGGGTATCAGACGGACAAAGCATGCCGAATTGTGAAGGCTGTAGAGCACGAGGACCACTGACTTTTCGTGTCTTCTCGAACTGACTGGAAATACGGGTCATCATACCCAGAGCTGCAATATAACTGAGTCGGCTCAAAACGTGAGTCACACCAGCACGTTCCATTCTGAAACGCTTAAGACTCCAGTTTCCAGTTGAAATAGCTCTGTTCATTCCGTGCGTGATGTGGTTTCCATGCAGCGTGACGACGCTCATAGCATCAAAGATTTCGCGACGTCTCTTGCCTAGAACCTTGGTGATGTTCATTTTGATGTCGAATTGAAACTTCTTGAATAAATCTTCGAATAAAAGAGCGAGAAGTTGTCCAGCAAGTTCCAGCCGCTTATTTCCTACGTAATCTCGATCGTCGACCATATCAGAATCGTGCTTGGCCATCAGCACACGCCTTGCCATATTGGCCACGTAGATAGCCTTGGGCCTAAAATCCATATCGGTGACCTCCACATGCGAGATGATGACAGATGAGATAGCCTCAATAGCCTCCTCGGTGTGAGTTTTCTTATATCCGCCAACCTTGCCTCGATTGATCTTGATTTTGGAACCGATCCAGTCAAGAGCCTGCTGCTGTGTAAAAACGTTTTGCTTGATAGCTTCCTCGAAGTTGATGGCAAAGTCTTCTTGGTAGACATCGTCAATACCGGCCACGAGGAGCATCATCTCCTTGTCAGAATGAACACCCATTGCTTTGAGGACAATCACCAACGGCACGTCTTCACTTAAAACGTTGTGTTTGAGATACAGGCGATCCTTTTTGAGAATAATGTAACTTTTCGATTTTCTCTCATTGGACGAACTTGTGACGGAGGCTTGAACGATTTCTTTCTTCGGGTCCGTTTCGACAATGATACGATTCTTGCTGAGCTGCTCCTGTACCAAGATGACCTTCTCTGTGCCGTTGACGATGAAGTAACCGCCTGGATCGAGTGGACATTCGTTGAGCAGGTGCATTTCGTTGGGTTTCTTGTTCGACAGGACACATTTGGAACTCCTCAGCATAATAGGCATGCGACCGATGGGTACACGGCGTTGCGTGACTTTATCCTTTCCACGCTTGTATGTGAAATCCACGAAAATCGGGGCGGCGTAGGTCATATCGCGCAATCGGCACTCGTTTGGGGTAACGGTTGAGTCAGACTCCACGCTATCCTTGGGCTCATCGCTTCTGCGGGGACTCCCAACGTAGATATCGGTGAACCTGCAAGCCGGAGTTTATTAGAACAATACCTACTGCTGGTATACAAATGCCAAGCTTACTTGAGGAAAAATGCGGAATCCGCATCGCTGTATATCGTCGAACTTGCCTCCACGATTTTCTTGAGTTGGACCTCAATAAAGTAATTGTAGGAATCGATATGCTGCTTAACTAGACCTTTGACTTTCAAAAATGCCGGCAGCAAGTTCCACTTATCTCGTGCAGTATTGATAGGATCCGTCAATGACTTGTTATAGTAGAAAGGTTCCAGCAGCGCGTCAAATGGGTCGGCTCTGCGGTTTTTGGCGGCGACGTGGGCATGATCCTCTTTGTGAGGATCTTGCGCGTGGCTTTGTGCCTTTGCAGCCAGTGGAGTTGACTTCTCGGCGACATCACTGACGGTTGTCTTCGCGACTGGCGCGGACTTCTGCATAATATGTCAGCTACTGGAACGGTTGGAAATGAGTCAAGGTCAAGCTTTGGTTCTTACCACAGACGGTCGTGCAGTCGGTCTTGCAGTAGGCTGCGGCCGCTTGCGCGGGGGAGGCATGTTGTACAACCGTCTGACTCTCAGACCAGAAAATTCTGTAAGATTGCGAGTCACAGGTAGTTCACGACGTAGAAATTGAACCTTCCTAGTACGTACTTTTCTTTTTCTTTGGAGAGGGGCCGCGCCGGAGGTAATTTTTGCGGGACGATTAGATAATCACTAGAGCTCGGAGCTTGCTTAGCGTCGATTAGCTTATCGCCGCGGCTGCCTGAGGCTCCATGAATACCTGAGGAACAAACACCCTTAACAGCAAAAGCAATTTCCACAAGACTGACTCGTCTAGGATCGACAGAACTACATTCGCTCCGCATCTCCTCTGTGAATGGATTGTACACTTCATCGTCGTCGTGTCTGCTTTTGACAGGCTACTTGCAAACTGTGGGGTTAGCGCCGATAGAATTGATTTTGATTGCCGAAGCTGATCTGGTTTGCGAGCGAGGTCATTGCACTGTATGCGATTGAGCGAGTACCAGCCTTTAGAAGACCCTTTCTCACTGTTAGTCCAGCGAACTCATGCGAGTCATAAATAGCTTTTGTCGGAAATTTGACAGACTCCCAAATTGCTTGATGGCGGACGCAGTGAAACGTAGGTGGATGAGGGGCGCCCAATGGGACCAATCAGGACTGTCACATAACAACTGCATAATGATCAATAATTTTATCAATTGACGAATGCCAGGTAGTTTTAGTCGTGCGTAGTGAGTCTCTGAGACTCTGACAACCTCACTCGGAATGGTGCAGTCTTAGCGTCCATATAAGCGCTGGACCAGAGAACCGCGATGCGACTTTGATGGATCATTGGGCGAAACTCCATGCTCGATTGAGTAAAGCCGACAATCAGGATATCGCAATTCTCATTCCATGAGGTTAACTACATACGTACCATAAAGTAAGTACATTGGGGAGTAGACTGCTCAATTCTCGAGACAATCCATGGTTGCTGATCAAAGAACGAGTAGAGTTTACAGTCAACACCAATTGATTGTGGGTAAAAACACGGTCAAATCAGTTTCATCTGTGCGGTGGACCATGGCACAGGGACAGCGCACTTAGAAATGATATGGTGAGATGAAATACTGAAAGAAAGTTTCTAGTCAAGAGGCAGTGTGGAAAAGCATGGTAACTGGCATAGTATTATAGTTGACTAGTCCATGTCGATGCGATAGTTCAGTCCCAATATAACAAGTAGAAATATAAAGCCCAAGAAGATAATGACAACCACGCCCTTTCGGACCAGCAATACCTATATACTTGATGGTAACCTTAAGCTAGCCTTAGACTGCTCGGCCATCTTGGCCTTGTTGATGGAAAATAGGGTAGCAAAACTGCTACAAGATGAACATTGCTTCCGCTGCGACGAGATGAATAGCGCAGTAGTAATGAAACGTGCCTTTTCGAGACACTCCATTCAAAGAGGATGGAAAGAGTCTACACCGCTTCCTCGACATGAACCAATGGCGTCAGACATGCCTGGTGGAGCCTCAAAGAAACCCTTCCACGGCCAATCAGATCAACCAAATTGGGAGATAGCCCTAAGTCACTTGACAGAAATGCACACTCTGACCTGCACGTAGACTACTGCTGGCCAACATGCTATCTATATGTACTAGTACTCTCTACACACAGAGACAGACTGGCAGCTGGCGAGAAGAAACAGCAGCAGTGGACGTGGCAAGAGTGGATCGATTAGCTGTGGATCAGGCCGAGTGCTACTGTGCCTTAGGCTCTCCGTTGAGGTAAGGTTAAGGCCCGCTACCCGCCACTCCTCTCAGATTCTGTCCATGGGTAAATTCTCAAGGATGCCAGCAGAATGCATGCAGAAGCCAGCACTGTGGTTCTCCTGCAAGACGTCTGCAGCCAAAGAAACCCTGCTTCTAGAAAGATCACGGCGGTACCCCAGCCGGTCAAACCCATCCCACCGCGAAACTCATTGAAACTCCATGATGAAGCTAGGCACTTAGATGTCAACACGTACTAACTAAAAAATTCATGGGGCAGAATGTATGTGCTAACGGTAGTGCGGACGGAGGACGGGCTCATGATGGAACTAGTTTCGACATGTTTAGCTATGTTAGACTTGTCAACCTGAAACACGTAGGCAATGCCAGCTCCGGTCGTCGGATTGCATTATTCATTCGTAGTATTAGTCTACTGACTACGAAGTATATATAGTATGCAGCCAGTTCGGCGAGGCAAAGGTCGATTGGGCCTCCCCGCCTCGCCGGAGAGTTACCGCCATTACTACATAGTATGTACATAGTTTGTCAACGCTTGGCTAGCATTCGCTAGGCACTAAATTGGACTGCAGTGACCAGTCTAGAGTGTATTAGTTAACAATTAGTGTTGGTGGGATTAGTGAGATTAGATTAGCAATTGCTCGCTACTTAGTCTCGCCGCTCCGTCCCTCTCTTACTTCTCTTTCTTTTCTTTTCGTCCGCTCGTCGAATCTCTTGTACAATATACTGTATCAATTTCCATAGTTTATTTTCCTCTTCTGACCGGTGACCGTGGTCGACCGTGTCTGTTTTTTCTCCAGACTTCGCACTAAAGTCCACTGTCGTTGTTGTTGAGACCGAACTCCTCATCTGTAGCCGAACCCCGTTCATCTCGAAAATCCGCCGGTATCACTCCCTCGATTGTTTTCGTCTCTGCACAACTAGGTGCTTCAGGGTAAAACGGAACAGGGTCGGGTTCTCCGTGTTCGAGGCATCTCCGATATGCGATTTTCGTCCTCTGTCGTTGTTGAGTTCGTTCTAGGGTGATCCTGTAGTTAGTGCCTGGCGGTTGAATAGTCGGGCCATCTGATGTGAGTCCCCTCGTCCTGTTTCACCAGCCGGGCTAGATCAGAAGAGCGCAAAGGCAAGAGAAATAAGTACCGAAACAATCTTATTCGTTTTGCGCACAAAGATCAAAGCCATGTTTTTGAAGCCGAGATAAAATGTCATTCTCGTTTGGCCCCTCAGCAGCCTGCAAGACCCCTCCCCTCCTTCCTTGCGTTGCTGCCCCTGCCCCAAGACCCGCGAAAAAGGCCCACGGCACACCGCCAACTGATAGCGCCTCCGGCCCCTCTCCCCAGCCATTCACTCACTGCTTCAATAACACGCCAGTCACACAAACTCCCTTCGTTCTTTACCACTCGCTCGCTTATCCACTCACCTGTTGCATATTGCCTGTGTATATTTGTCATATTTTGTTAATCCATATTTCTCATTGTGTCTCTGTGTGCTCTTCAGCTTGCATCCACTGAGCGATTGAATCTGTTGTCCCTCTCCGATTTGCTGACATGTCCGCTGCTCCTGTATAGCTTCTTTCTTCTCCTGTCTGTACGATTACGAGCCCCTCAACCATGGTCTTCAAACCCGGCTTCAGTGACCGACTCGACGAGCTGCGTTTTCCATCGCCTCGGTCGCCTCCAGTCGATGCTCCGTTCGTGTCTCATACCCCCCTCTCTCCTCCTGCCAGCATGATGTCGGCCATTTCGCGTCCTACCACCGATGTTCGCGCCAACCTTCAACGCCGATTCACAACCGATGCCGGTAAATTGTCATCTTGGAATTTCCTGAACCAGCAACCCACACCTCCTGCTGAATCGATGGATTTGTTGTCTTCGGTGAGCTTCCCGTTCGCCTGTTTGCAATTTCTGCTCTGTTGTGGTTTATGTGGTGTTGTCGGCTTGGTGGAGGTACAACTGGGTTTGGGTCGGATAAATATAGTGTTCTGAAGAGATACCATTGCCACTTGCAGCTTCATTGGTCCAGTTGTCTTGCTATGCGTTTATAATGGTTGTGAGAAAAGGTTGACTGACGGTCTGGCTGTTAGGCAACCCATATTCACAAATCCCAGTTGGTTAGTTGCTCGCCTGGGTTCTGTCTATCTTTTCACTGACTTTTATACAGATCGAAAAGAAGCGGCAGCATATTGAGTACATGCGCGAGCAGAGGAAACGATTTGAGGCTGATATGAAGTTGCTGGACTTGCAACACGAAAGGGAGAGACAGGAAATCGACCAGTTAGCTCGCGACCTTGCGCATGCAGGCCTGTCTGGCCCAGTCAGTGAGCCAACAACACCTCCAGAATATCGAGATGGTGGTTTTCCTTCAGCTTTTGCTCGTCCCTCTCGCTTCTCTACCTCGAGTGTCACGTCATCTCCTGGTATCTTTAACATTTTCTCGCCTTCACAGGTGACTTCACCTCCACCAGCCTCCCAAACCCTAAATGGTGGTGCCACTGCCACTGCAAACAACCATCGTTTCTCTGTCCATTCAGTTCCTGTTTCAAGACGTAATTCTGAAGAGGAGGAATATTTCCCAGAGTCGGTGGCTTCTTATAGGCCAGGTCCTTCGTGAGTTCCTACCCCTTCAGTGTTCCCTCAATCACACATCACCATCCTCCTGCCCTTGTGTGTATATCTCAGCGCACGATAGCTCTGCTCACATGATTTATTTAAATTTTCACTTTTGCCGCAACAGATCTTGTGAAACAAGCACAATAGGGCCTCTGAATACCATTGTGACTTTGCAGTCAATGGCAGAGACTAGTCAGACTTGGCTATAAATACATCCTCGCCCCCGCTCCCTTCTCACCTTCTTTCTCTTTCTCCTTCTCATCTCTCACTTCCCCCTCGTCTCACTCGTTTTCTCTGTCCCTCGCTTTTCCATACTCTTTACATTGGACTAAACTCATTTTGCGATCATCAGCATACATCGTTATTCTATGCCCACAACGAGCCTGGCTGCTCAACTGAAATCTGCTACAGCGAGTTATAACAGCCCAGCAATGGAGCCGTTCAACGCTGCTCGATTCCTGTTTGGAGATGAGAAAGGCGGTCCCAAGGACGAGGATCGCCTGCCTACGCCCGATATCAAGAGTTATCTGAAGATGACTGACCCTGACGACAAGTTTCCAACTCTCTCCCATAATTCAGGAATGGTAAGTGATTTGGTCTCAAAACACCTCCAAGAGTCCAAGCTGACATGCGAAACTACAGCTTTCTGCAAACTCTGATGCGCTTGATTTGGCCAACTCTCGCACCCCAGAGCCTTGGAACTCGCACCACAATCGCTACAGATCCATGCCTCAGGGCGATCTGAACATGTTCCGTTCAGACAACCAACTCGGAAATCCTTTGGGAAGCGACGCAGCTTCAACACCCCGTCATGTCGCTCGTCACTCAGTGGAGCTGAATATGTACCTAGGCAAACAGGAACCAACAACTCCAACTGCTAGTTCGTCTGCTCGACCAGTTTCCCTGCAGCCATCTTATTCCACCAATGACCTGCCCACTGTCAAAGGGAATGGCTTCAGCAGCAGTGCTATCACGCCTCCCCGAACTCATGCTGAGCAATTTCATCAGCACAATGCTAGCTTGGGTCGTATCCCTGCTGGCGTCACTCGCTCAGCCAAAGAATCCCCCGAGCGCGAGGATTCTATTCTTGTGTCCAATGGTGGCCCACAGTCGGGGCTCCAGGCAACCGCTACTCCTTTTGGACCCCAGTTGGCTTCGGTCGCAAGTCCTCATGCTAGGCAGAATGGTTCATCTGGTCTTGGCAACTTCCAACAGCAAGGGCAGTTCTACCCTTACACTATTCAGCCCTACCCGAACAATGGCATGGCTGTTAATGGTGGGGCGAATCAGAATTTTGGCGCTCATATTTCCTATTCCAGTTTCAATCAGAACGGTATGTTCCAGCTACCAAGAGCTGCGGCACGTCCCAACAACGCTGCATTCAGCCGCAGCGGTGAGAGCGAAGCTCAGCAGGTTTCGCGCTTCAACAACCTTCCCTTGGAGCAGTACAGGGGCGAACTCTACGGTTTATGCAAAGATCAGCACGGTTGTCGTTATCTTCAGCGCAAACTTGAGGAGCGCAATGCGGAGCATGTTCAGATGATCTTCGAGGAAACCCATATGCATGTGGTCGAATTGATGACTGGTTCGTACGACCTTACCTTTTATATCACTTGCTTATACTAACTTGTCTGGCTTTTACAGATCCTTTTGGCAATTACTTGTGCCAGAAGCTCCTTGAATACTCGAACGATGATCAGCGTACTCGCCTCATTCATAATGCAGCGCCCCAGCTGGTCCCTATCGCCCTCAATCAACACGGTACTCGAGCACTTCAGAAGATGATCGAGTTTGTCTCCACCCAGCAGCAGATTCGGATGGTAATTGACGCCTTGCGTGGTCACGTCGTGGACCTAGTTCAAGACCTCAATGGAAACCACGTCATTCAGAAGTGTCTCAACCGCTTATCCGCCGAAGATGCTCAGTTCATCTATGATGCTGTGGGTGCTCATTGTATTATCGTCGGTACTCATCGCCACGGATGCTGCGTCTTGCAGCGATGCATTGATCATGCCTCCGGAGAGCAACGTGCTCGTTTGATCGCACAGATCACCTCGAATGCTTTCTCGTTGGTCCAGGATCCTTTCGGAAACTACGTTATCCAGTACATACTTGATCTTTCTGAGCCTCACTTCACCGAGCCTTTGTGCCACAGCTTCTTGGGCAACATTCCGCCTTTGTCAAAGCAAAAGTTCAGCTCCAACGTTATCGAGAAATGCTTGCGCACTGCTGAGTACCCCATGCGACGTCGCATGATTGACGAAATTCTTGTGCCCCGTGAGCTCGACCTAATGCTCCGTGACTCATACGCGAACTACGTGGTTCAGACTGCTATGGACTTCGCTGACACTGATAATCGCAACCGCATCATCGAGGCCGTACGTCCTATTTTGCCTTCGATTCGCCAGACTCCCCACGGACGCCGTATTGCTGGCAAGATTGCCGGAGCTGAGTCTTCTGGACGCACCAGCGCCAATCCCAGCGGACAGGCTACTCCCAATGATATGACCTCTGGCCAGCTACCTGTGTCCATGCAGGTACCTCCCAAGCCTTTCATGCAGTCACCCCAGAGCTCCTTCATGAACTTACGTTAGTCCTAAAGAGGTTAGGCGCTACGGGACCCGCCAAGACTAGGCAGCGGCCCACTTCCCTTCCTCTCACTTTACTCTTTTCTGTCTACCTTCACTTTCTACCCCACCTTCTCCATTGAACTCATTCAATCATTCAAAATGTCTTCCATAAAGCGTACTCCTTTGTCAAAACAACAAGTACGAGACGCCGTTGTTGCAATGAGGAATCTAGCAACTGGATCTCAAGACTCTCAGTCCATTCAAGCGGTTATTCAATTTGCTTCATTCATTGAAAATCTTTACCAGCCTACCTGCTCCGCCACTAGCATCGATGACCTTGAGAAGGCAACACGTGCTGTAGCTGTGACCTATTTTCTCACACCAGATCATGAATGGTATCTTCGGGATACTGATGCACTAAGCGATGGTCAACTATCCACATGGGCTGGTCAGTTCTGGATCAATTGGCTCTGTCATATAGTACTTGCTAACATTTTAGCTACTAGAAACTACTATCGAAGAAATCAAAATTTCACGCTATTTCCAGCGAGCACGTACTGAAACCACCTGCCGGACAGTTCTCGATATTATCATGTGTGATCGTCTCAAATGTCTCAATGATCAAAACTCTACCAACCATCTGTACTACTTGCCTGAAGTGCAGTTATCTGTCCACAGTGACTTTCTAAAGAAGGAAATCAAAGGAAGAGCTGATGATTGCCTTGCATATGGATATAGAGAAGGCCCACAGACTGCTCTAGTTGTTCTGTATGTGTTCCTTATTATTAGATCTATCATCACTATGCTAATTAATTCTAGGGAAGCCAAACAGCCAGGTTTAACGCAGTTAGCACTTCCTCAATTGATAATCTATCTTGCTGCTATTCAAGATAGCCGGAAAGCAGTAGCTAAAACAGATACTAGTGTTTTTGGTCTCTTTACAGACTCCAACACTTTTGCATTTGCTTATCTCGATGAAGACCGGAAGCTTTTTGTCTCAAAGTACTATACATGGTTCCAAGAAAAAATTTCAATTATCCAGTGGATTGATAAGATACTTCACGATGCTATTGAATATACTCCCCAAACAATACCTTCGAAGGAGAAGGATACAACACTTCACCACTACCCAGCATACCTCAACAAACGCTTTCAATTTGGATCAGCACAAGATGTTCCGGATCATGATACTCGTTCTTGGATGTTCATTGAAGAAGACCAGGATGGAAATGTGATCTTTGAGCTAGAGGAAGATGAAATGACCTGAAATCAATCCGCTCATTCGGACGCAGATCATCTCTTCTGATGTCATCTCTGCGATTTCATGGTTGATGCAATTTCTCAAGATCCTTCATCATACAATACGCAAATTTGTACAACGTGTTTCTTCTCCCCCATTCTGCATGTGCGTGAGTTATCTCTTGCAAATAGATGTACGCTCATCCGAGTCCTCAACGATACTCTATCACATGTGCTGTTTTATATGATCCAGTTTATTTTCCCTCATCTCTGTTTCTTGCTATGTTCTTCATCCTTTGCTTGGTTTTTTATCCAATGGCATTGAGAAAGGTATCTATTCTAGAATAGAGATCTTCCCAAGCCGATATTGTACACTTGTCTTTATCTTCTTGTCTATCTGATTCTCTTCCTTCCGGCTAGCTTAGATGAATGTATTCATACTTTAGAGCTTCAGAAACTCTAATCTTAGCCTGTAAAGGTAAACACAAATCCTCGGCGCAGTCGGGTGTTGAGCCTACCTGGATAGCGAGCGGGAACTCCGTAAGGAAGCTATTTCGTATAGATTTTCTGATGTGCATATTTTTTACATTTGATATATGATGAAGATATCCACTGGAGTGAAGTGATGAGTCTGCGTGCACGGACCAGGGACATCATCTTGGTCGCCGCGGTAAATATTTAGCTTGCTTAGCTCGGAACGCGCGACAATAGCTTCTCCAGGATCCAATTGCAGACGCTGAGACCAAGTGGCTTGCAAAGTCTTCTGTTATTTTTCTAATGCAGATCCAGAGACTGAAATAATACATGGCGCACACGCAATGACACGCCCCCTTCCTCATCAACTCAGCCAGAGCTTAAGCCAGCAATGGCCCTGTCGAGAGACGCAGATCCGTCAACTCGCTGCTCTTCTTGATGTCAGCATCAACCACCGTCAGAAAATAGTTAATATCATACTAAACTTCTTTGAGCAGCCTCGAATACCGTCCCCATCAACCATAGTCCTTCACGGCGTCAGCGCAACATGCAAATCAACTCTCATCTCCGCCGTCCTCGACGCCCTCCCAGCCCGACACGCGATCATCCGATGCGTTGAATGTATTACATCGCGCCATTTACTGCAGAAGATATTACTGGAAACATTACACTCGTTTGGTATGCAGGATGATTGGGAGAAATTCGGCAAGGGAAGATGTGAGCAAGTCAGCACGCTTTTGATTCTTTTGAGTGATATTTTTGCGGCTGCGAGGAACGGTAACATGTCCGACGGGGAGTTGGGAGGGGCCGAGTTTGTGTTGGTGTTGGATGGGATTGATAGGCAGAGGGAGGCGTCGCAGATGCTGCTTGCGGCGTTAGCTAGATTAGGGGAGATCGTGAGTCTCTACGTTGTTGGAACTTGTTGAAGGCGAATGTTGAGCTAACGAACGCAGATACCCTCGTTGACTGTGGTATTAATCATGAACACTACACCTCGTCCGCTATTTCTTCATTATGCTGGTGTCGCTCACATCAACTTTCCACCATACACGCGCAAGGAAGCCATCACGATAGTCACAGCATCGGGCCTTCCAATAGTCGACTGGCTATCCGAAGATCACAAGGATAAGATTGCTTCTACTACGTCTTTACAGAGTATATACGCTCAGTTCGTGGCAACAGTCTATGACTCGCTGGTTGGACCTACAGCAGGCACAATACCATCTTTCCGATCGATCTGCGAGAGATTGTGGCCTCGCTTTCTACAACCTATGCAAACAGGCGAGGCGTCTGCCGAAGAATGGGATTTTACAAGACTTCTGCTCCGTAATCGAGCCATGTTCAAAATTCAGGGTGAATCGATGCTGGTGCATCATATCGTTTCTGTGCCGGAGGAAACGACAGGA
This sequence comes from Talaromyces ruber, assembly GCA_022813215.1. NCBI lineage: Eukaryota > Fungi > Ascomycota > Eurotiomycetes > Eurotiales > Trichocomaceae > Talaromyces > Talaromyces ruber. Next base: position 50,089 of record JAKLMW010000023.1, on the reverse strand, counting down.
GAGCACAAGACCAAGAAGAGAAAACTCAATTCTCTGACGACAATACCAAAGCTCCCATCATTACCATACTTCCCGACCTTGGTCCTTACATCAGCATACGTCGCATCCCATACCCCACAACGACTGGACACAATCTTTTTCTCCAAATTCTCCTCCTCGTCACTGTCAGCACGAAACAAACGATCTCACCACAGGCGACGACTGAAGTTACTCTCCCAGGCCCAGGCAGACGATGATAACGATAATGGTGGCACGCCGAAGAAAGGCAAAAGAGTGAAAACTAAAATCACAAAATCAATGCTCAACTCCGCGTTTGCGACTACATCGGCAACGACAAGTGCAATTACCGGCGATAACGCCGCCAGTGGAGGGGCAGGAGGAGGTGGCGCGCAACAACTTACAGGCTCATCAACCCTACTTACAGCCCGCCCTTTCACCCTCGAACGTCTAATAGCTATTTATCATGCTATTGATCCCAACCCGCCTGCAAACGCACTACATACCCTCCCGACAGCCGATGCAATATACAACGAACTCGCAACTTTGCGCCGATTGAGACTTGTTGTCCCCGCCACGGGGGGCAGTAGTCATAATGTCGGAGGAGGAGCGACGGCCATGATGACGGCGGATGTGGGTGAGAAATGGTCCATAAATGTCTCTGGAGATTGGGTTGGGGAACTTGCGAAGGGAATCGGTGTTGAGGTTGGGGAGTGGTTGGCAGGCGGATTGGACTGATTGTATCTGATACATTTTGTATTTCTATAATGAGTATTACTACAATCTATATACCATCACCAGAGTCATTCAAACGCCTAGTCAAGCCAAATGCAGCAAGCATCTACGAGCCTGTCAAAACAAATACATAGTTTAGTCACTTCTCCCCAATGTTGAAGAACACTTTACTTACATAAGACCATTCAATCATCAACCCTTCGCAGGCTTCGCATCCGGCACCTCCAATATGTCGCCAGGTGGCACCGGCACCAAAGCCGACCTGACATATACATGCTTCGCCCCTTCCAGCGTCAACCCTTCCACACAACCCCCCTTCACCGAAAGCATGGGCTTCGGTGTGCCATCCGGCAAAATAGGTCTATGCAATAGCCGCACACCACAACACTTGCAAAAGTAGCATTCAAGCGTATTGCCCGCATCAGTGGGGCGCGTCCATTTCTCTACGAAAGGTTGTACGTTCTCGGGTAAAGGCCACATACCCTCTGCGGGAAACATGGCGGTTATGCCAAACGCAGAGGCGGATTGTTTCTGGCATTCGGTGCAGTGGCAGATGTAGACTGCGAGAGGTTTGGGGAGTGAGGCGGGGAAGGTGACCGTTCCGCATTGGCAGGATATTTTGGCGTTGGCATTGCTATTGTTGGTGGTGGTGGTGGTGGTTGTTGTTTCGGATTTGGTGGATTGAGGAGTTGTGGTGGTGGTAGTGGATTGGTTTCGGTGTTGTTGTCTGGAGAAAACACCAAAGAGGCGAGATGCGTAAGTATAAGGGCTCATCCTGTACTCCGCGACCTGATATTTGAGATTTGGTAGAGAGCCGCGGTAGAGTCTTGTCGTTGGCAGCCTGGGAGCCAGCGCCCTGAATGCGCGTGAGGAATTCATCTTATTAAGTATGTTGATGCAATATTGCCGGACAATTAGAAGACCCAGGAACACTTCCGGGTATGTTTCTTTATCTTGCAGCAAGCAAGGGCGGCGGACTATTTATTAAGGTATTTGAGTAGCTCGAAGCCGGGCAATGGTGATCATGCATGGGCATTGGGGGCCGTAAATGACTCGCTATGTACTAGCCCGTATTGGCTATCATCTTGAACAACCTCATGACGAGCTTCATCATCCTGCAAGGGATTTTTTTTGTTTCTCTTTTTTATAGTTAGATTACGAAACTAATAGTAGAGATGTCCACCTTCACTTGAGATGCCATTTCAAACAAGCGTGTGTATGCAAAACCGAGCACATGAATTGCAATGCCTAGGATAATTGTTTGAAATTTGCTTATTGTGAGAAAATGTCATTGATACAAGTATGATATGGTATCGTGAGAAGCACTCAATAGTATAGACTAAGGTCACCATGCCAATTCGACTATGTCCGGCCCCTGAGCATACAGTAATCGTGGTGCCTGTCGCTGATGCATGGGATACTGATATTCTTCGAACCTAATTTTGCTGATAAAGGTGCGGACATTAAAAGTATCACGCAATGAAGCAGGCGACTGAACTATAGAACCGTCGGCAAGAGAGTAGAAGCGGATATTTTGTCTATCCTCTGTTGCTATATAACATGTCAGTGTCTTGGAAGATGTTGCAAGGTTTTCGACGATACCCACTCGTGGCAAGTAACCCTAATTCTTTATTAATGTCCATCGAATGATAGTTCTCGCGGTTATAGTTATCAAACACCAAGTATGGTCTTGTCGAGGAAGTGCTTCCACCACGACGGCGCCGTTTCGGGCCGGTCTTCACTTCCATTTTCGCAAAGCGTAAATCGTACGTTTGAAGCTTTCCAAACATAACAACATTAGTGGAAACTTCAGGCAGAAGGCTGGCGAAAGCATATACTTACGGAACGAGTTCCCGCCACGATGAATTGATAATCATCAATCTTCTTTATTTGTCCAATCATACCTGGATGTTTGATACGCTGGACACTGTCGTAGCTGCGCAAGTCACTTAGAAACAACAGTGAATCTCGAAATCCAGAGGCTATCACGGTTCGACCGAGCCATTCCACGGCAAGTACATCCTTTGGCCTTTGAAGTACATCCTTGGTGACATTGCTGTCAATTGTGCCAAAATGAATCGTTTGCAATCCATTAGATGTCCCGACAGCGAACAGCGGGTCAGAGGAGCTATTTGGTCGAGCCTCTGAACACCAGAAGGTTGTCTCAAGTGTCCTTGTAGAGGCAAATGCGACGACTGCTAGTAGGATTAGTTGATTAAATTAATATAGTGGATCAACTTTAGCAGCTTTGTCACTTACCAGACAAGTACCCAGAATCTAAAGAAGGAATGTGCGCAAGCTCTACCATTGAGTCACCTGACGGTCCGTTGAGATAAGTAGCCCTGCTGCCTGTCAATAGTGAATTTTCCGGAATACATGCCTCAAGAAGTCTTACAAAAGATACCCCGAGTCGCACATAGACATAGATGACAGCTGTCTCTTTCATCAAAAAACGATCAGTCTTTCTTCTAAGAAAGATTTCAACTAACCTCATACTGCACCTCACGACTAACGAAATACTTTTCTGTGTCGTATTGCCATTCGTCCGCACTCTTTGAGCTCGTTGCTGGTGGGCACATCCTGTCAATCAGGTATTCATCAATCATTTTCCTGCGTGCTCAACATATATATCTATATAGATAGCAACTCACCGCATTGTAGTCTGGTTTGGGGTACATGTTGCTATTTGAAAATCAGCCACAGTACGGAAAGATTTGCATCGATGTGGCTTGATACCGGTAATCAGAGTTCCAGAGGGACTATGGCGGGCAAAGTCAAACACGTTGAAGCCTAAACTGCATAGACTATGTCTTTGCAGTTGACCAACGTAGACCCTTCCTTGCTGAGATTTCCTTGCGAACCCCGGTATAGGGTTCTTGTTGATTTCATCATCTAGCCTAGTGAATGCGTAGTCCATGCACTTTGATCTCTGCACGCGCTCCCGTCGTACACGTCGATCAATGGCAGCTTGTCGCTGTCGTTGCTAAATTTAAGTACGAGTGAGCTCGATATTGCTTCATTCACAGTAATGCAATCCTTTCATGCAGATATACCTCGTTGTCGAGCTTTCTTCTCTTGACGGCCTCTCTGGAATACTGAGACCCGACAGGTGCAACATGGTTGGCCTGAACACGAAAGTATTTCTTCTTTTCAGGATCTGCATATTTCTTAGAACTCGAACATAATGTAGAACTGTGATCTACTCACCCCAGTAAAAGCCCGGAATTGGTCTGCCGTTCATTGCGCCGCCTTGCAAGAGGCAATCGCTCAAACAGTAGCGATAGTGTTCAAATATCGCAATACTATCACGAGCTCACATATGAGCACTCAATGCTCGAGGGCATAACTCGTGAATACGACCAATCACCGGCAGAGAGAAGGTGATACTCGGAGAACATTTTGTTCTCATCTTGTCAGGCATGACGTCGAATCGCTTATCTAAGCAATATCAACAGTTCTTCTGGTCCAATCAAATCTTCGCTCCTTCTGTCTCGTTACGCAGTGGGTGAACAGCATCAATGTTTAGATAGTTCACTAAACTAAGATGTTAGCAACTGCAATTACTCTTGAGGAGATACTTGGGGGATGGCGATTGCTCCATGAAAAGATTGGCATGCATGAAGAGGAAGTGAGTATCTCAGCGAGAAGAGCGTGAAAGGTGCAACTACTCGATATGTTGACGGAGGCAAGTGGTGGGATGGCTCTTGCCCTCAATCCAGCCTACCACCTTCTGTTTGTGCAATCTGTGTCTCTTCGGCATCTTCTACACCTGCTACGACTCACAAGTTGTCTTTCTCTCTCTCTCTCAACACAACACTTGAATAACGCCTTATCGGCAGCTCACCTCGTATATAGCATACTATACGTTGGCTTCATCGATATACCCTCATCGATCTTCTATTCTCACTTCTCAATATAAGTTCACACATCGACACGATTCTCTTAGCTGCAGAGTTACCTCTGTATACCGTCCACCCGGACTCGATCATCAGCACTCACAAACCTAGCCACGACTTTGATCAAACCATTCCTGGACACTATGGATGGATATGATAGCACCCAGGACGGTTCTGTGCGGACATCCACTATAGTCTCTTCGTTCGAGGTCGGTGACTTACCTCATGGCTACACATACGAAGAACGCAGTCCCGCTCTTGAAAAACCGGAGCTTGTCGATAACATAGACGCCCTTATTGAAGAGCTCGAATCGCACAATGGTCAAATAGAGGAGGAGCAAGACACAAACGACGAGTCGAGCAGCTGCCACCATGTTCCAATCGAGGACTTACGAACAAACACACGTGCAGGCCTGACTGACACAGAGGTGGCTAATCGGAGGAAAAAGTACGGGCTGAACCAAATGAGGAAGGAGGAAAAGCAACACCCAATAGTGAAGTTTCTGATGTTCTTCGTCGGCCCTATCCAATTCGTGATGGAGGTTAGTCGTGAACGTGTCCATATGAGATGTATATTGCTAATCGTGGCAATCTAGGCTGCTGCAGTTCTGGCGGCTGGTCTTCAGGATTGGGTCGACCTAGGTGTTATCTGCGGGTTGCTTCTTCTAAATGCTGTTGTCGGATTTGTACAAGAGTATCAAGCTGGCTCAATCGTCGAAGAACTGAAGAAAACCCTGGCTTCGAAGGCAACAGTATTCAGAAATGGTCAATTGTTGGAGGTCTCAGCTTCGGAGGTTGTTCCTGGTGATATTTTACATATCGAAGAGGTAGAGTATTCTAATCACACTGTCCAGATGATTTTTCTAATCCTTTCAGGGTACAATTATCCCAGCCGATGGAAAGATCGTGACCGAAGGCGCATTCGTACAAATCGATCAATCCTCGATCACCGGTGAATCTTTTGCGGTTGACAAACATACTGGAGATATATGTTATGCTTCTTCTGCCGTCAAACGTGGTGAGACATTCTTGTTGATCACGGCGACTGGTGATAATACTTTTGTAGGTCGTGCAGCTGCACTAGTCAACTCTGCTTCTGACGGCAGCGGTCACTTTACGGAGGTACTCAATGGGATTGGAGCGACCTTGCTTGCATCTGTCATTTGGACCATTATGTCCGTTTGGGTCGCTTCATTCTTCAGATCAGTCGAGATCATTAAAATCCTCGAATTTACACTTAGCATTACAATTATCGGTGTTCCGGTCGGTCTTCCTGCCGTTGTTACCACCACAATGGCAGTCGGAGCTGCATACTTGGCAAAGAGAAAGGCCATCGTACAGAAGTTATCGGCTATCGAATCACTCGCCGGGGTCGAAATCCTTTGCTCGGACAAGACTGGTACTCTGACGAAGAATAAACTCTCCTTGGGAGAACCATATACTGTCCCTGGTGTTGATCGAGAGGAACTCATGCTCACCGCGTGTTTAGCAGCTGGCCGGAAAAAGAAAGGAATTGATGCTATTGACAAGGCGTTCCTGAAAAGCCTTTACAATTATCCTCTTGCAAAGAAGGCTTTGTCCGATTACCATATTCTCGAGTTCCATCCTTTTGATTCCGTATCAAAAAAGGTCACTGCGGTTGTCGAGTCACGGATGAATGGATACAAAATGACCTGTGTCAAAGGTGCACCTCTTTTCGTCCTGAAGACAGTCGAGGAAGACCATCCCGTTCCGGAAGCCGTAGATGCTGCATATAAGGGCAAGGTCGCTGAATTTGCTGCACGCGGCTTTCGTTCTTTGGGGATTGCTAGAAAGTTTGAAGATCATCCCTGGGAAATCATGGGCATCATGCCTTGCTCGGACCCTCCTCGTCATGATACATTCAAGACAATCAGCGAAGCCAAAACTCTTGGCCTCTCAGTCAAGATGTTAACCGGCGACGCAGTGGGTATTGCTCGCGAAACCTCACGGCAGCTTGGCTTAGGCACGAATGTCTACAATGCAGAGAGATTAGGTCTCGGCGGTGGTGGAGATATGCCTGGCTCTGAAGTCTATGATTTTGTCGAAGCGGCGGATGGCTTTGCCGAAGTGTTTCCTGAACATAAGTATGCGGTTGTCGACATTTTGCAAAAGCGAGGCTATCTTGTTGCCATGACCGGTGATGGTGTTAACGATGCGCCATCTTTGAAGAAAGCAGACACCGGCATTGCCGTGGAAGGGTCGTCGGATGCTGCTCGCTCAGCTGCAGACATTGTATTTCTCGCTCCTGGCCTATCAGCCATCATTGATGCACTGAAGATTTCACGTCAGATATTCCATCGTATGTACGCGTATGTGGTTTATAGGATTGCTCTGTCACTTCATCTCGAGTTCTTCCTTGGTGCATGGATTGCCTTTTACAACGACAGCCTCAGTCTCTCACTGATCGTCTTCATTGCCATTTTTGCAGATATTGCAACATTAGCAATCGCATATGATAATGCGCCTTATTCAAGAACTCCAGTGAAATGGAACCTTCCAAGACTCTGGGGCATGTCGATCATTCTTGGACTGGTGCTGTTCGCTGGGTCATGGATTACATTGAGCACCATGCTGGTAGGGGGAAATAACGGGGGCATTATTCAGGGGTACGGTGATCGCGATTCTGTCTTGTTTCTAGAAATTGCTTTGACCGAAAATTGGTTGATCTTCATCACAAGAGCAAATGGTCCTTTCTGGTCGTCATTACCATCGTGGCAACTTCTTTTGGCAGTACTATTCGTCGACGTCATCGCGACTGTCTTCTGTGTATTTGGTTGGTTTGTCGCTGGGCCTACATCAATCCTTGCTGTGGTCCGCGTCTGGGTCTTTTCATTCGGGGTGTTTTGCGTGATGGGTGGCATTTTCTATCTTCTCCAGGGTTCTTCTGGCTTTGACAATTTGATGCATGGCAAAAGCCCGCGAACGAGTCCAAGGCAACGAACACTGGAAGATTTCGGTAAGTTCATTTATCAACCCGTGGGTTTTATTTTCTAACAAGTTCGCAGTCGTTTCGTTGCAAAGGGTTTCAACCATCCATGAGAAGAATTCAGGATAAACAACATGCTCGCATATCATTTGGAGTACATTCTTTTGAATTACGCATACGACCATGCCGGGGGAAAGGTACAGGTGTTTGCTTGATGATGCATTTTTAGGTTCTGGCGTCTTGTATGGAAGCAAAAGCTCTGTAGACCTATGTCTGTAGTATATTATACTTTGTATTGAACGTTATTGCAATAGAGAACTGCTTCAGAATGGCTCTTGTTTGAGTGTGGTGCACACGAATGGAAACTGAAAAGACCTGAAATCAGATATATGTAACAACATTGAAGCTACCAGCTAAGAATGCGTATGTGACAAGCGGTCCCTACAGCTGACCTATGTAGAATCCACGAAAAAGACCTCAAAGTTTTTAAAGAAAGCGGGTATGTATCTCATAAAAACTTGAATTAGATGTACACTACCATGTATCAACGAACAGGCAAACACACGAAAGATTGAGGAAAAACACGCAGGCAAAGAAAAGGGAACCAAAATATGGTTCGAATCACAGACAAATAGGAAAGAAGAAGTGGATAGGAAAGTATAGTATAGTATAGTATAGACCGTGGTGTAGATAGAGAGGAACAGACAAACGAGATTATGAAATAGGGGGGTAGTATATACAACGACGGATTTTCCGGGTTTCAAATTTTTTGTGCTTTATATTCACTTAGGATCTGGACGTGAGATAATCGGCAGCCTTTTTGGGGTCGAGTTAGCTATGCATGTCATGTTTTATGCGCATCTGGGAGTGGGTGGGTGGAAAGACGTACCTTGTCGATATTATAATCAAATTTCTCCAGAGCGGCCAGCGACTCGTCGCGCGGGAAGCCCATGCCTGTTAATCGTTGCAGGATCAGGTCGTCTTCGCCGGTGTCATTGTTGAGGGCCCATCCTGGTGTTTTTGGGTCAGATGCACCTGTGGTAGTAGCGGCGGTAGCAGTGCCGTTGCTGTCAAGTGGTGACGCAGACTTGGCTGTGTCGAGAGGTGCAAAGAGAGCGTTCCAGTCGTGATCGGCCGCAGCTGAGGCGGATGCAGTATCGTTTCCTGCCGGCGAAGTCGTTGATGTGGCGAAATTGCTGTCAAAGTTAAAGAAATCTGCTGCGGCTGTGTTTGGTTTCGCGGATTGTGCTACCGGGGCGGCGGCAGGGCCGTCAAATGAGAAATCAAAGTCGTTCTGCGGTCGATGAGATTGAGTCTCTGGCTCATCTTCGGACTCGTCCTCCGATTCATCCTCCTTCGCAGGTGCTAGGTTGAGATCGGCAAAAGCAGCGTCAAAGTCAGTTGGTCCTGCCTTTCTCTGTGGTTCTCCGGCAACGATAGGTGCGCCAGTGTTTGACTCTACGGCATGAGGTGCGTCAGGGGCTGCAGTTGGGTCGCTCCGACTAGGTAATAGACCTTCGAATGCTGGGGGGAAGTCATTGGGTTTTAAATCAGCGGTAGATGTATTATAGCTTGGTGGCGAGCGCTGAGCGTCAGCAGGGGGAGGCTGCGAAGGGATCACGCTGCTGCCGGGAACCGGGAACGCGTGTAATTGTGTTGAGTCAATGGATTCGTTCTTGGAATGTTCTTCGTGACGAGGTGGAGATGCTGGAGCGAAGTTGTCGTCAAATCCCAACGGTGCTTCACTGTCTGTGCTATCATCATCATCATCGTCATTCTCAAATTCTCTGATGGGCGGGAATTCACCGGTTCCATTGGCCGGTGCAGGTGGTTCGGTGCTATGCGTGCTTCGTGGTTTCATACCAGCAAAAGCTTCATCAAAGTCGTTGGCTTTTTGTGACTTGGAGCGTTCACGACCAAAGTTCCCAAAAAGTTCATCAAAACTCTGCTCTTTTGTCTGCTCTGGCGCAGCCTCAGTTGGCTGTTGGCTTTCAACTGGTACTTCTGGAAAAGCCCCTGGTACTGAAGAGACAGGTGGAAATGCGCTTCCCTGTGACGCAGCAGGCGAAGCTACACGTGGCTCAAACTCGTCGAATGGAGATCGCGCGGTCGTAGTCTCTGTCTCTGCAAAGTGATTGTTGCTAGCTCCTACTGATGGCACGGCTGAATCGGTTCTCGAAGGCGTGCCAAACTCATCCGGTGCACCAAAGCGATTAGCTGGTGGGGATACAGCTGTTGAATTATTGTTGGACGGTGAGTCTAAGTTGTGGTCCAGTGGAAGAAAGCTAGGGGTTATCTGTCGCGATTGAGACGGTGCGGGTGGCTCAATTGTAGCCTGAGGTGGAGGAGAGACAGATGGGGTTGGGATTGCTGAGTTGTTGGAACTTGCTGAAGTCTCTTGTGCTCGTGGTGCAAAAGGCGACGCTGCACCAAATGAGGTTGGTGGTGGAGGAGTAGATGTCGATGGCTGTGTGAAGGAAGGTCCAAAAAGACTATCAAAAGTTGCCTGAGTGGAAGGGGGAGCCGGGGAAACATTCCTGTCAGATGTTTCTGTGGTTGTCCGTCTGAAAAAGGGATTTGTTTGTTGGCTGGCAGTAGACAACGCGGGGCTGGCCACGCCGGTCGGGCTAGAGATCTGGCGAGTAGTCTCTGCATTCTCTTGAGGTTCTTGAGCTTGCTTAGCTTCTTGAGCTTCTTTGGCTAGCGTATCAATCTCCCCCTGAATCTTGTCTCTTTCGCCCTCAACCGTAGCCAGTTGCTTTTTGTTGATAGCAACTAGACCTTTCTGCTGTCGGGCATCAGAGCGGGCCTTATCTAGTGCCGGCTTTAGCTGACCGACTGCAACATTGGCCTGGCGTATCTTTTCTTTCAAGGAAGCATTCTCGGTTTGGTCAGCAACAAGGGCAGCAGAAATCTGCTCGTATTGATTTTGCAGATCCTGACGGCTACCTTCAATCAAAGCGTAGTCCTGTTGAAGCTTCTTAGTTTCAGCTCGAGAAGCGTTCAATCGTTCCTCCAGAGCCTTGAAGTCTTTTACTTCCTTCTCATACATTGATCTGGCTTGAGCTAATCGTGCTTCAAAGTCACGCTTTTGCTGGGAAGACTGCGTGAACTCTTGCTCAGCCGTGGCACGCTTCGTCTGCACATTCTGCATTTCTCTGGATAGCGTCCCGATTTGGTTTGACAGATTGGCGAGCTCCATTGTTTCATTGCCGAGTTTCTTCGCCTCCTCTGGCTCATTATCACCCAATAGATCGTTAGAAGGAGGAGGGGGGGACCTCGCCGTAGAGGCAGCACCCGTCAATTGTGGGCCGAGACTTTGACCGAACTGAGACGAAGGAACGAATGGCTTGAAGAGAGAGGAAGGACCTGACGGGGAGGTTCGCGAGGAGGGGGATCCAGGAGACTGGAATACTGGCGCATTGGAGCCTCCAGTAGACTGCGGGATTTGAGCAGGAGTTGCAGGAGTTGGCGCACTGAAAGCATCAAGGCCAAACAAGTCATCAGCCGCTGATCGCGGAAGCGGTGCTGGTGCTGGTGCTGGAACAGGTGCTGGTGGAGGAGCAGCTACAGCAGGTCTTGCGTCTGCTCGGCGCATACTGGGAGGGATCAGAGCAGGAGGTAGCGTTGCAGGTATTGGCTCTTTCTTGCTGCGTTGCTGTCGTACGAGATACATAGCTACCGCGAACTCATCCTTTGTGAGTTGTCCGTCAGCATCAATATCCGCAAGATCCCAAATTTGAGCAAGGACATCTTCAGGCAGTTGAGCATTAGTAAAGAATGCAACTGCCTGATCACCACTTATGATTCCAGCCTTTGCCGTATCAACAGTTGCAAATATAGCATCAAACTGCGCTTTTTCTGGCGGGCTGATCAACCACTCGGCACCGGTAGACTGTGTCGAAAGGGGTGTGAATGGCTGCCTGCTCAGCGGGCTCTGCGTCCGTTGGCCAGTAAAATGCGTAGGGATTGCCGGGACTGGTGGAACATCGGGGGTCATGCGAGAGCCAGTCGAAGTGCGGACAATACCTCGTCGTGACGCTGCCTCATACAGGCCAGCAGGGAGGGTCGTTGGGATAACGCGCATTGCACCGGTCTTGAAGGAAGTCAGTAGATGCATTGCAATTATGAAATCGGTGGCGTCAAGTTGGCCACGTTGCTTCGTATCGGAAAGATTCCATATCCTGCCTAGGACTTCGTTCGGCAGTCGTGCACGCTCAAAGATCTGCTTTGCCGTTTCCCCTACGTATAGTAGTGAGCTATGATATCCGAAGATGTATCTATGGGCGATCAATCACGTACCTGACATAAATCCACCCGGTGTATCTGATTTCTCAAACAGAGAATTGAATTTATTCGCATCTTCCGGGTTCAGAGGCGGAACTCTAACCGGAGCCCCTGGGGCGGGAGAGGTAACACCAGGAGGTGGACTTGTCGTCGACGGGCGAGAAGGCGTACTGGTAGCAAGCTGAATACCTTCAAATCGAGGCAAAGGGCCGGCTATATATACTCGATTAGCTTGAGTCTAACTCAGAGTGATAGGTAAACTCACGTTGCAGAGCGAGTTCGTCCGTTGGCGCACGTCCAGCTTGCGCGTGTCCAATAAGTCGTAACACCATCGAGAAACCCGAAGGCGTGAGAAGTCCGCGGTTCTCCTTGTCTGCTATTTGCCATATCTATTCATACCACAACATAAGTTAGCCCGTTCCGACGGTACAGGAAGAATATCTCGGTGAAGCATACCAGACCCAGAGTATCAGGAGGAAGCTTCGTCTTCTCAAAGAAAGGAACTGCATGTTCGCCGGTCACGACACCAAGGTTCGTCGTATCGGCCGCTTGGAACAGTTGGAAGAACACTTTCTTTTCCTCCTGGGTGAGGTTCAGGTTGGGAGGAGCTGTGAATCGGAATATCAGATTAGCTCCTATGCACTTTCCTTTGTGCAGTAACTCCAAGAGAGATGCGACGAACCTGCTTCCGCCATCCTTTCTTCTCTCGGCCGCAAGACCCGATGCTAATAATTGTCTCCTGTACTGCGCGCTCCTCAACGGCTCGTAACCACCTGCCACTGACAGAACGGCAAATGATGAAGATCAAGCAGCCAGTATTCCGAACACAAGTCACCAAGACGCAAATACCATGCGTGTCGTCACAGTCAATATTAGAACGTAGGTTAAGTAGAGCGCTGCGGTCCGGACCGGCTTGTTGTCACCTTCGTTTGCGGGATCGTCGAAAGAGGGCAGCCTAGGAAACAGATCCTAGTCGCGACAAGAGGACTCGATCGGAGGGAATTAATCCGGCGGAATATCCACAATTAAGCTTCTTTATTCAACTGTACAAACAAAATAGGAGCTCAAGAGCAGCAAAGCCCTGATCAATGGGGGTGGGTAGAGATCGAACGAGATCGCGGAGGTTGGGAGAGGTGAGGTGCTTAGCGCAAGCTGACAGAATCCCCGGGCTCCTCGGCGAGTGTACTGTAATCAGATTACAGTATGTTCTACATCATGGGACATATTTAGCCGCATATATAATTACGGTATTGTAACTCTTTGTATTGATATTCTATTTACACCGACATGTATCATTGGTTGGTTGGGTCTCTTTATATATATCCCTGTTCAACATCGATGCAAAGCACTGCAATTGACTGGGTTCGAAGTTGGATTCAATATCTCAGGTAGTTTCAAGTCAGGTATCGCTATCAGGATGCAGAGGCTAATTCAAGTTTCATAAGTGTCTTCTGTGTCTATTTCTATATGTAATGTTATCGCATGATATATATTTCTAAAATGCTTCGATGTTGATGTCTGTTAATGTGGTTCGGCTGAGCGTACACAGGTAGTCCTCTCGCCATTTCTTTTCCGCGCCGCAACCTGACCTTTCATGCACTTTCGTTTTCCGAAACCCCAAACCTTCATTCTTTTCTTCGGAGGTTACGTCCAGAAATTGACATCAAATCGTCAGAATTGCTTGACCCAGCTTGCACAAAGTAAGCCCCACTTGATACCATGTCTAACTCGATATGCTGGCGCAGTAAACCCGGCCAGGACAAACCCTTCCTCCAAATAATATGGAGTATGGGATAGAGTTAGTGTTCAGAGCGATAAAATTATTGAAATGTCTACAAAGAAGTAGCATGTTGGAGATATTTTGCTCATTTCAAGCTGTCATCAACATCAGCGATTCGAAATAGGTGCTACAACAATCATTCTAAATACGATCCGAATAACATCAAGGAAATTTTTAAGACCTAAAACATTGTGTTGTGTTGCAGGAGAGAGAAGACGTTATTAAAAAAGTAACAAGAAATCGAATCACAAGCCGGCATTCTGGACAAACAAAGGAAAAAGAGACCATTAAAAAAATTTGAACAGCTAAGATTATGGATTGGGTATATAACGAAGCATTACACAACCCTCTTTCAAGAAAAATTTCCGTATGTTAGTTTGTGTGCGTACGGGCGAGGAGAGCTTAGTATTCGGCCTCGACTTCCTCATCCTCTTCGAGAGAGTCGCTGGCAACCTCTTCGTAATCGCGCTCGAGAGCAGCCAAGTCCTCACGAGCCTCGGAGAATTCACCTTCCTCCATACCCTCACCAACATACCAGTGAACGAAAGCACGCTTGGAGTACATGAGATCGAACTTATGGTCGAGAGCGGACCACGCCTCAGCGATGGCGGTGGTGTTGGAAAGCATGCAACTAGACATTGTCAGCCCTGTTTAGTATTCAGATGGCTTGGGAAAAAAAAACAAAAAAAATAAAAAATAAAAATAAAAATAAAAACATACACTGCGCGGTTGACCTTGGCGAGATCGCCGTTGGGAACCATCTGAGGGGGCTGGTAGCAGATACCAATCTTGAAACCAGTAGGGCACCAGTCGACGAATTGGATGGTGCGCTTGGTCTTGAGGGTGGCAACAGCAGCGTGAGTCTCCTTGGGGACAACGTCACCACGGTACAACAAGCAGGTAGCCATGTATTTGCCGTTACGGGGGTCGCACTTGACCATCTGGTTGTTGGGCTCAAAGCAGGACATGGTGATCTCGTTGACAGAGTTGGCCTCGTGGAGGGACTTGGCAGCGGAGATGACGGGAGCATATGCAACCAAGGGGAAGTGGATACGGGGGTATGGCACAAGATTGGTCTGGAACTCGTTCAAGTCGACATTAAGAGAACCGTCGAAGCGGAGAGAGGCGGTGATGGAAGAGACAACTAATAAAGTCAGCAATTTGACTCATGATTACGATTTTTGGAAACTCACCTTGAGCGATAAGTCGGTTGAGGTTGTCGTATCCAGGACGCTCAATACCGAGGTTGCGGCGGCAAATGTCGTAAATGGCCTCGTTGTCGACCATGAAGCTGCAGTCGGAGTGCTCCAAGGTAGTGTGGGTGGTGAGGATAGAGTTGTAAGGCTCAACGACGGAAGTGGCGTTCTGAGGAGCAGGATAGACACAGAACTCGAGCTTGGACTTCTTGCCGTAATCGACAGAAAGACGCTCCATCAAGAGAGCACCGAAACCGGAACCAGTACCACCACCAAAGGAGTGAAAAACGAGGAAACCCTGGAGACCAGAGCAGTTGTCGGCAACGCGGCGGACCTGGTCCAAGACACGGTCGATCATCTCCTTGCCAACGGTGTAGTGGCCGCGGGCGTAGTTGTTGGAGGCATCCTCCTTGCCAGTGACCATCTGTTCGGGGTGGAAAAGGCTGCGGTAGGTACCGGTGCGGACTTCGTCGACCACATTGGGCTCCAAGTCACAGTAGATGGTACGGGGAACGTATTTTCCTTGGCCTTATCCAGAAAAGTTGTTGTTAGATGGGATGCTCATGTCGTCGATTTTTGTATCAGTTCCTTCACATACCGGTCTCGGAGAAG
This sequence comes from Talaromyces ruber, assembly GCA_022813215.1. NCBI lineage: Eukaryota > Fungi > Ascomycota > Eurotiomycetes > Eurotiales > Trichocomaceae > Talaromyces > Talaromyces ruber. Next base: position 34,639 of record JAKLMW010000023.1, on the reverse strand, counting down.
AAGGTGCTGAAACCCTCATCGGGCTCCTGGGCCTTGCGCTCTTCAGTCAAGTATCCATCGGGCTATTACAGAATTTGTCAGCCAGACTCGATGGACAGTGTTTGTTGTTGAGCAACGCATCGTGCATACCTTGATGCCGTGTTCGAGGCAGTAGAGCTGTCTAGATATTAGTCTTCATGTCTTTTTTTTTGGTTTGATGTTCGTTATCATCGGCATTTCGTACCTCCCAGCAAGAGTTGGCGATTTGGCAACCGGCCTGACCGACTGTTTGCACAAAGCAAGTCAACAACGCGTCTCGACGACAACAACAAACAATACGAGCTGGATTGAAACAAAGCCAACTGGGGTGGACATACCGTTCAAACTAATAACTTCTCTCATCTTGCCGTCTTTTCAAATTACTGCAACACGATTAGAGATGTGATGATCGATAATAACAACAACGGTCATGCCACGGGGAAAAATAGGGGGGGACGGCAGTCTTCCCGCATTCCAGCGGAGGGGTAACCAAGGATATGGATTAGCAACTCACAAATAACCGAGCAAGATAGATGATATGGATGGTAAAGAAAGAGAGAGAGAGAGGAAGAAGATTTGAGAAGAGCCTTCGGATTATAGAAGTCAATTAAGGATTAGAGGAAACACAGACCACAGGCAGACAGACCCAGAGCAGAGCGTGACTGACGAAGAAAAGGGCCCAACGTTTTGTTGTGGACAGCGAAAAAAGCATGCAGGGCCGCCCACCGCCTTTGCCAGCAACACGCGTGCGGGCCCCCTGCTGTCCTCTGTCGTACACTAGGGAGCGCACTCCATATTAAATGGCAGGCTAGAGCTACTAGGGGAACCTTAGTACACAAAGCTAGGCGTAAACACTCTTAGTTCTTCGGTTCGCGTTGTGCCGATGCCTGTTTGGGCCGTGGGCATAACAGAGCATCCGATATGATTGGTCGAGCCTGGAAAAGAACCAGCGGGGCCGTGGATTTATGCTTTTAATTGGGCTGCTGTCAAGCCCCGCCGCACCTCACGCGTTGATTGGGCGGCTGTTTTCGATGTCGATGACGCTCCCCTTCTACTCTACGCATCTCGAGTGCTCTGACCGATCAGCGTGGTACATGCCTTTGCCTACTTTGCCTGCATTGCCTACCTCTATTGTCTCAAGCTAGAGTACTCAGCACTAGCAGTAGGTACTGCTACATACGGCAATTGCTGTTCCAGCACCGATTGGCCGCTATACCACGGAAGCGCCAGCACTTCATTCACTCCTCTCCGCATGACGTCTTCGGCTCCCATGTATATATCCCGCCTGCATAATTCCTCACGGTCAGTTGAGCAGGAATCTACCTCGACAGTCTAGTGGACACTCGCACCTGTCATATCTCCACCTTCAATAACAGCCAGGCAATGCATACACCTATCCAAATTGGCCTCTACTTCTACCTCCGCCTAATCTCCGTCCTCCTTTTTACTCGACACGCAGCCGCCAACGTCGAAAAGACAATCTTTGTCGCACCGCTGCCATGGACCGTACCCGCCGAGAACGCGGCCATTGATGACCTAGGTCTGGGTTGTCTGTCGCCGGCCGATTACATGCTCAGGACGTATCTGAACGCATCGTTTCCAACAGACGACCAGCCACACGGAACCGAATCATGGTTCTATCTCGAAGACCTCACGCCGGGCCAGCGGTATGAGGTGCGAATATGTTGGATGGCTACCGTAAGCCCCCCCCTACTCTCTCCCCAAGCTGAATAACTATTCTAATGCGAAGACAGCAACCAACCGCCTTCCACCTCACGACCTACACGCTCCAAGAAGTCATCTCATCACCTTCCCTTCTTCCAGGTCTCCTGAATTTCTCCGAAGCCCTGCTCGCCGCCACATCGCCATCATCCACCTCCCACCCCTCCGACGACCGCTCACCCGCCTCGCACCACAGAATCCTGAGCCCGCCAAACGAGCGACACCAACACACCTCCCGCCAACGCCGGCGTCGAACACCCCTCAAACGCGAAGAGGATCCTCTCGCGCTCACATCTCATGCCGAATCAGTCCTCTTCCTGCGCATTTGGGCTGCGGCAGATTACTACACCACAAACGCAACATTGATGGAGAACGTGCTGCCCGTCATGGCGGATGTGATATTAGATCCGTTTTTGTGGAATGTGTTTCCGCGGTCGTTGGTGCCCACGGCGGTGTATACGGTTATTATTGCGGTGATTGCGTATTTTGTGGGTGGGTATTTGGCGAAAATGTTGTGTGACGTTGTTACGATTGCTGTTAAGAAGGATGAGGCTGCTGGTGTTGGGAAATTCGAGAATAGAAAGAGTCGGTGATCTGACTAATTATGCTCGAGGGAGCCAATTTTATTTTATGTTACGGATACTGTACGATACCAATGAAAGAAGGAATCAAAGATGATGATATCGGTCATTTATTTGCCGAAATACTAAGCCTATGCCGGAGCAATAGATGCCAGGGATGGAAAAAAAAAAATACACATCTTATATCACAGCAACTCCCAATCTGCAAATCCGCCTATAATACAGCCACGCTATGCATTATGAATTGGGCTTTCGAGATTACCCGCCGCAACGTGAGAAATGACGTGAGAAATAACAGAGGCTGCTCCCTAGAAACAGCACTTCAAAAATCCCGGAAGACAGCAACCAAGTCGTCCAGCCGAGCTATCTCTCCAAGCATCAAGCCTTCTTTCTCACGCCACTGTCGCAAAGTCTCTAGTTCTGCTTCGGTAAGATACTTCTCTTCGTTCTCTCGTACGTCACTACGCTCTGTCTTATCCAGAAAGTCCTTGAGTCGATTCCGCTCAAAGCGCAGGCGCTGGATGCATCGTGACATGGCTTTGTAGGTATCGTGGAGAAGGTTCCTGCCGACGCGGTCTGGGTCGTAGAACCACAGAAAGACTGTCCGATTGGGCAGGCGCTGTGCATCTTTAGGAACTTCTTGCAGGTCCACGAACCCATTTTCTTGCATTTGTGCAAGAACTTGACGCAGGTCCTTCTGCGATATGAGGCTGACTTCCTGTAGACGTTTCTCGTCTAGTTTCCCCATGGAAAGCAGAATTTGAATCACGCGAAGCGCCAATTTACCGAATCTTATTCCGACTATGCGCTCAATTTCGAGGTGGCGTAATTGACGAGCAAGACGTCGGTATTCTACATACCAAGCTGGTATGGCACCTAGACTGCGCCGTGTGGAGAGACTGTATGGCGGTAAGGCTAGGATATTGAGGTGCTGGTCGATATCGTGCGTTCGAGTCGTTTCTGTGTCATCGTCATCCTCGTGATGGTTACCATTCACGCCGTTCGTTAAAGACCGTTTATTGTTTTTGTTTGCTTTTGGATCCCCCGGTGGCCCAAGTGTTCCTTTAAGATCCAGACGAGGATTAACCTCATTTGCAAGTCGCTGTAACGTAATAGCTACCGAGTTTGTTTCGCCTTCTTCTCCTTCACGCGGAATCTCGGCGACTTCTCGGCAGCAAGGCGTTTTGTATTCAATGAGACGTAGAAGTGTCTCGTACACTTCGGCCGTAGCGGGCGACGTTCCCTGTAGCGCTAGTTCGACGAGGCGACGGTTTCTGAAAACCACATCTAGCTTTTGATAATTCACACGAACCACGAGAGTCGGCTGAACTTCTTTAGTGGTGGTCCATAACTAATATTCAAAGCCAGTCTTACCCGCATTGTCTCCTGGTCCTTCACGTTATCCTCATCCCAATCGTCCTCGTTGTCCATCTCGTCGTCGGACTCGACGCGACGTCGTTTACTGGAATTCTCGGAGTGTCCATTTTCACGTCGTCTTTTGATAACAGGCGGATGGGCATAAGCCGCCAAACCCTCACTTAGGTCAGCATCCAGACGTTCGCTGAGAATTTCTCTCTTTTTGTCCTCAATCTCCGCGGTTTTCTTTTTGCCTTTGGCATCCGAATTAGCAGCAGCCCAAAAGTCGGCTTCTCGTTCGGCGTCCAGAGCGTTGTCTGCAAGACTGTGAAGATGAACATCTTTGACCTGACAAATATACCCATGCCCCGCCAGATAATTCAATGCCGAGTGTAGACGAGTATTGGATGCGGTATGTTCGTCTTCATCGCCATTAACGACGCCATTATTCTCAACGCCATTCAGTGTATTCTCGCTGACGTCGTCTTCGTTCTTGAGGCCTTCATCAGCATTGTCGCCGTTTCCGTAGTGTGCGTCATCTTGGACTTGAAGTTCTGGTAAAGTTTCCAGCTCGCTGACCATGATATGTCCGTGGTATGCAATAGCAGCCATGACTTGAGCTGCATACGAGCCCAGCCTTTCTTCCACCACTTCCAGGACTTTTCCCGTCCGTATCAGATAGTAAGCGCCGTCTAGGTTGGCTTCATAGTAGGTAAATCCATCCTCGGTTGAGCTGTAATGATACACCAAGTGCATTTGCACGAGTGCGGCAAGAGCATGGCGTAGTTGTTTTTCGGAGACTTGCGAATGTTCTTTGAGTCGAAAGAGCGTAAGGCGACCATACTGGATCAGAGTCGAGTATATCCGCTGTGCGACGACGATGAGTCAGAAAAGAGAATTGTGAAGCAATTGGGTATTCCTTGATAGCAATGTCGATTCAGTCAAGCGCAATGATACGTACTCCAAATAAGTCTCCAAAATTGTCTTCAACTAGGAGCGTGCACAGCTCCGCGGCATACTACAATATGTTAGTGTCTGAAGCTCTTCTGAGATGGAAAAGGTAAAGCTTTGTCACACTTACTTGAGACATTGTGACGCTTCTAGAGGAATGCCAGCCTCTCTAGAAGGGGTAGGGGGTCACCGCGACAATAGCATGGGCGATGGGCACGGAGAGAGCGAGGGATTCAACAAGAGGAGGTAGGGGTGTTCAAATTGTCGAAATATCGAAATTATCAGAAGCTGCCACTTGCTTTTTTGGCACTAGTGTGTCCCGCCGCGAGGAAAAGCAAACAGGACAAACACGACGATGACATGACTCCGGCCACGTGACAGAGAATCACATGACTTTGCAGCTTAGCAAATCCGGTTCCGCCCGCAGTGACCCGCCTGCCCAATCAGCGCGCGGCTAATGGTCGGTCATCCAGGGTCGGCTCGGATCTTGAAGCTTTTCAAACGTCGGTTTGGCAGATCTAAACAGCAGCTTGTTGTCTCTACGCCACCCCAGGGTCGCTCAATTGCTCCCCAGTTGCCGGCCATTTCATCCTTACGTCCCAATTCGTGCTTCCATCACACGCAATAATGTTGTCGAGGTCTTCTTTCGGTCGCACAGCGCAGCGTGCGCTCCGAACCAGCAGCCGTCGGGCCTTCGCTTCTGCTGCTTCTCCCAGCACTCAGTACGAGACCGCCGAGGCCGCAGGTATCAAAGTCGCCAACCGAGAGCTGGAAGGCGCTACTTCTTTGTTGGCTGTCGTTGCAAAGGCCGGTTCTCGCTACGAGCCCGTGCCCGGCTTCTCTGATGCTCTTGCCCGATATGCTTTCCAGGTGCGTCACCTATCATTGGACATCCTGAATCGATTGGGACATGATGGATGCTTACATCTTTGATATTTAGTCTACATACAAACGATCGGCTTTGCGTATCACTCGCGAGGCAGAGCTTCTAGGTAGCAACCTCACAGCAAAGAACACGCGCGAAAACGTCGTCCTCCAAGCCAAGTTCCTGTCTGCCGACCTACCCTACTTTGCCGAGCTTCTCGCCGAGGTCACCTCTCAGACCAAGTACAATGGTGTGTATTGTTCAGAAAGTGGCCCGGAAGGACGCAGCGCTAACACCTGACAGCTTACGAATGGGCTGAATTGGTCCTTCCCACCATCAAGGTCCGCCAGCAGGTCCTCTTCTCCAAGCCCGAGATCTTGGCCTTGGAATCTGCCCACGCAACCGCTTTCCACCGTGGTCTTGGTGAGGCCTCTTTCGCCGCTGCTTCCGCTCCTTTCGAATCCTACTTCACCGAAGACGGTCTCGCCGAATTCGCCCAGAGCGCCTATGCTAAACCCAACATTTCTCTCGTCTCTGTTGGACCCAAGTCTAGCGAGGTCTCTAAGTGGGTGAGCCAGTTCTTTGCTGGTCACTCCGCTTCCCCCGCCGCTGGTCAGTTTAAGGTCAAGGACGCCGTCCCTTCCAAATTCTACGGTGGCGAACAACGCACAGCCAGCAAGGCCGGTAATGCTGTTGTCCTCGGCTTCCCCGGCTCTGCTCAGTACGGCGCTTCTGGATACAAGGCTGAGGCCGATGTTCTCGCTGCTCTCCTCGGCGGTGAGTCCACGATCAAGTGGTCTCCAGGTTTCTCTCTCCTTGCCAAGGCTGTTGAGGGCGAGACTGGTGTCAGCGTTTCGACAAAGAACTACGCCTACTCTGATGCTGGATTGTTCACCATCACCGTTTCCGGAAAGGCCGCTGGTGTCGCTACCGTTGCCAAGCGCGCTGCTGAGGCTATCAAGCAGATTGCTGCTGGCGAGGTTCCCGCCGAGGTTGTCAAGAAGGCTATTGCGTTGGCCAAGTTCCGTGCTCTGGAAGCTTCTCAGGTTGCCGAGACTGGTGTTGAGCTTACCGGCTCTGCATTGATCAGCGGCGGCAAGCCCTACCAGATCAGCGAGCTTGCTTCAAGCTTTGAGAAGGTTTCTCCTCAACAAGTCCAAGACGTATGTCCTCTTTTCGTTTTGGTTTTTGATTAATTGATACTGACTTATACAGTTGGCCAAATCTTTCGTCTCCGGAAAAGCCTCCATTGCTACTGTTGGAGATTTGCACAAACTTCCTTTCGCCGAAGACCTCGGTCTCACCGTCTAAGTGCATTTTTGTATCTGGTACGATATAAGAGAAGAAAAACAAGGCATAGAAGAAAGAAGAAATACTCCAAACATGTTTTAGATTTCGAAAAACTCTTCTTTCCCCTTCGTTGTCTGTCCCCCTTTTCTCTTCTAACCTGTGAAATTATACGAAGCCTAAAATTTCATTGTTGCGAGTTCTACATCATAAATATCTATCTAGACCTCCCGTTTTCTGCTGTTCTCGCTCTTGTTTCTTTTGTATCTGCTATATTTGATGTACTTGTATCATGGAATCGAAATATTTCTTTCATACATAAACTGTATATTCCTACATTGAGTATTGTGCATTGGGGTTATTTGACAAGATATGGGAATGATCCCTGTGCTTGATTCAACATGCCAACCTCAAAGCCCTCACTCATTAGGGCTGCTTTGCTTTACCTCTCATCTCAAAACCCTTCAACATCCACCCATCATACAGCATGTCTAAAGCCGTGATATATATATCTAGTTCGTGATTGGTCTTTCTCCGAGTCCGATGCGTATGTTTTTAGTATGAAATATCTAGGAGAACCCCCCCCCCAACCCCTCTACCTAAACATCATCAGCCTATCCGTTCTGAATATGATACTTCGATCATTGAGATTTAATACACATGTATAATGGTAGACACTGGATCACTCCACCCAATCAGCCACACAGCCGACGTGAATCCCATACCCCAGTTTGGGAAGTATCTGATATCGCTTATCGAGGATCACGGCGGCGTTGAATGGGATGGTATCTTTGTGCCTTGTAGGTAGAAAGGTCTCTTCAAGGAGTTGATTCGGTGGAAAGTCTGTCGTTCAAGGGAAGGACGACGGGTTAGTATCCAATTTGAAATGTTGATATCGTTCTTGGAAAACGTTGAAAACAGAATTGATTTTTACCATGACAACATTGAGTCTCTGTTTCCCAATGAATAAACTATTCTATAATTCTACCTATGGCACATCACCAGTATAGTCGATACAGTAAGTGATAGGGGTATTAAAAACGAAGCAAAAAGAGAATATCTTGCAAGCAAAGAAATATAACACTATTCAATAGTCAACTGCGCTCGTCGGGCGAGGGGTGTTTCAAACCCTCCTAGTGCTTTGCAGTGACTTTTTCGCCCGTGAGCTTCTCTACAGCATCTTTGGCACTGTTACACGTTAGTTGAATGATCAGATCAAACAGAAGAAAGGGGGCTTACAGGTCGCCAAGAGCCACCATGCACACGGTCTGCCACATTCCGAGACCGATACGAGGAGCAACTCCTCGGTAGAGACCCTTGATACCGTTGCTCTCATAGATGTACTTGAATGTCTTGCCCACAGTCAGGTTCTTGGGACGGTTGGGGTCCTCGGTCTTGCTCTGCATCTCAACACGAATAACCTCAATAGGCTGATTCCAGGCGGACAAACCACCACCGACACCAGAGGCGATAATCTTTTCACCGGCGCTCAATTTCTCGCCTTCCTTCTTACCAGTCGAGCTGCGGATAGCGTTCTCAGTCAATCGGGAAAGACCAAAACGAGAACCCCAGTTGGTGGTCTGACGGATTGCAACGGCGTTGACACCCTTATTGATACCGCGGATACCTTCCTTGCGGTAGATGTCCATGAATGTCTGCCAGGTGCTGGGAGGCTTGACACCGGTGGCAGACAGCTTGTGTCGGGTAATCTCGACGGTCTTCATGCACGTGCAGAATCCGACAGTCGCATAAGCCTGAGCGACACCACCAGACATACCACCGACGATACCGGCACCGAAATCAGATGCGCCGAAGCTTCTGGCGTAGAATTCGGCCTCGGACGCGACGAACAGCAGCACGGCACCTTTAGTGGAAGCCTCAATCCAGGCCCAGGGAATGAGACCTTGGTAGTCTGTACAAAACATTAGCGTCATTGTCTGTTGCACTTGATCGATTAAGACCTACAGCCGAGGATGCCACCACGGCCCCAAATACGTCTCATGGCGCCGGCGAAAGAGTCGGTACGGTTGGCAGCCATGGTCGTCTTGATCACTTCCAGCGGCTGTCCGAGCGATGTGACCTCGAACATGTTCAAGCCCGCGCCAACTACAGACTGCTCAGTCTCTGTTTTCTGTTTTCTGTAGCACATAAAGAAAACTTACGTAGCAAATTGCTAAACTTGACCGGCTTCTTCTCGAGCGGCTTCGCGGTAGTAGCAGACATCTCTGGACGTGGAACGCTGAAAGGGGCCCTGACCAAGGGATATTCGGGGGCTTCGCCGCCTGGAGGAGGAAGTCGTGGAAAACGAAAGGTCTGTCAGACAATCACTGACACTGCAGAGGTTGAAAGAGTCGATTGAGAAGATTGAAGGGAGGAGAGGAGATGCGTCCAGATGCCGATCGGAATTTGTATGGGTTGCCGACAATGCTGTTGACTGCGTGGTTAGTCTCGAATAAACAAACAAGCAAGCACAGATCGCAGACAACGACAGGGACGGGTGGCTAGCCGACTTACCAGAGTCGAGTTGATGCAGACAAGGACAAAAAGAAACGAGACGAGGATTACCGAGAGAAGGAAGGGAACAGGTGCTGAGGTCAGACTGGCATATCACAAGCCGAGGGAGAGAGGCCAACGGAGTCCGGAGCGTTACACGGGCTGCGCTAGGCTGGATTGGAACGGGCCAGCGACGGTGAGCTTTTTGATCGTTCGGCTTTATTTAGTTTGCTTAGTACGTGCATATACATAGTAAGTGTATACGTAGTTGTTATATATTATATGCTATGATATGATACAGTATGAGCTCTACTAAGTAGACGTAAGAACAACCGGGGCGGTTCGGCCGCTGCATTGATGTTAGCCAGCTCGGACTTGTCTCAACGGCTCCGCCTCTGCCTCAGGCTTCTGAACGGTCATGCTGATGCCGGGATGTACACCATGAGCCCAGTTGAAGAGACTGGCTGGCCATATATGTACCATCCATCATACGCAGGGCGAATATTATTGAAAATATACAGATCTCTGGACTGAAGCTGTGCTGCCGTCGGAGTATCTCACTCCGCATAAAGAAGAAGTGGAAAGTTCGGGCCAATCCCCGAATGGCGGTGGCAGACTAATCCCCCATAGAGTCTAGCAGCTCAGAGATAGCCCCAACGGAAAAAGAAGGAAGAGAAAAAAAAAGTATACAAAAGGAATGTTGAGCTCGATTCTTGGTGCCGTTGTGTTTGCTTTTTTTTATGGCATCGAGGATTCTGCACAGTACTGTGTACATGTGAGTATCAAGACTGCAGTCTCAGCTTGTAGGTCTGAGGCTACAGCTATTGATTGCTCAGGGCTGGAAAGCCTGCTAACTGATCAATCACATGCCAGACGGACAATTGCATGTGCCAACCACATTCGTCATCATCTACTATGTATTCACCTAAAAGGGGAGATCTAGAATAATCAAGATACTACGTAGTAATGTCACAAAAGAAATGAATTATCATAAAGGGACTGGCTAGTAAACAATCCCAAACATCCGGCCCTTTTCTCTCCCAGTCTAGTTAAGATAGAATTGTACATCGGTCCAAGACCGTAAATCAGGCAGACAGTTTAACCTGTCCACAATCAATTGGATATCAATTGCACATCGTCCTTCTCCCTTTCGCATCATCATTCTGTAAGCTTGATTTAAAGCTTAGCACCGACGAGCTTGGCGTAAGCCTCGGTGCTGAAGGACTTGGGACGCTCGATAGGAGCACCGAGAGCACGGTCAATGATGATTTGAGGAAGGACACCAAGGGCACGGGAAACACCGAAGAGAACGGTGTAGTAGTTGGCCTCGGTAAGACCGTAGTATTGGAGGAGGACACCGGAGTGCTTCAAACAGTTAGTACATAAACTCTGGATCGATCAAATGCAAACTTACAGCGTCAACGTTGGGGTAGGGGTTCTTGGTCTTTCCGTGCTCGGTCAAGACACCAGGGGCAATCTTGTAGACCTGGCTGACGAGCTTGAACATAGGGTCGTCGGGGAGGTGGCGGAGAGCAAACTCGCGCTGAGACACGTAACGAGGGTCGGTCTTACGGAGCACGGCGTGTCCGTAACCAGGGACGACCTGGCCAGCGTTCAAAGTGGACCAGAGGTAGTCCTTGATAGCCTCGTCGCTGAGGTCGTTGCCAATGGCCTTCTTCATCTTCTGAAGCCAGACAAGGACTTCTTGGTTGGCCCTGTGCAATGTTAGTGGCTGTAACAGCAAGACAAACTAGGGTACGTACAATCCGTGGAGAGGACCAGCAAGACCGTTCAAACCGGCGGCCAAAGACAAGTAAGGAGAGCTGAGGGCACTGCCGACAAGGTGAGTGGTGTGGGCGCTGACGTTACCACCCTCGTGGTCAGAGTGAATGGTCAAGTAGAGACGCATCAACTCAACAAAGTCCTTGTTGTCACCGAATCCAAGCTGGTTGGACAAGTTGAAGGCATAATCCTTGTCCTTCTGGACAGGGGCGACCTTGCCATCCTTAAAGACGTTGCGGTAGATGCGGGCAGCAATGGTGGGGAGCTTGGCAATGAGGTCCATGGAGTCCTCGAAGGTGTATTGCCAGTATTCCTTCTTGTTCAAGCCCTTAGCGTAGGCCTTGGCGAAGGAAGATTCGTGCTCAAGAGCAGTGACGGCAAGGGAGAACTGAGCCATGGGGTGGAGGTCGTTGGGGCAGCGGTCAATGAGCTCCTCAACGAACTTGGGGACGTCGGAGCGAGCAGCCCACTCAGCGGACAAGTCACGGACCTGCTGTTCGCTGGGGACCTCACCAGTGAGCAACAACCAGAAGAGACCTATCAATGTGAGCTTTCAACCAGGATATATACACCTAGTGCGCAATTATCGTACCTTCAGGGAGGGGCTCCTCGCCACCAGGGGCCTTGGGGAGAATTTCCTGACATTCGGGGATCTATGACCATCAGCTGTGTTCCGCGCGCAATATAGAGAGTGACTAACGGTGCGTCCACGGAAGCGGATACCCTCCTCAGAGTCCAAGACGGAACCCTATAATTGAACATTCAGTATGTGCAGTCAATTCAAATAATGGCCGGAGAATCTTTCTTACCTCCCAAACGAGGGACTTGATTCCGCGAGCACCACCGTAGACCTGGTCTAGGGTGACTTCTCCGACGACTTTGGAGCCATATTCTCTAGAAACAAATGCATTAGCTACTGCAATAGCAAGTCAATTCGATTGTAATGGGAGAGCATAGGGTGAGGGAAAAGATAAAGCAAATATGACGTACTTGCGGAGCTTCTTGACCTTCTCAATCTCGGCAGGGAGCTTCTCGGCGAAGGTATCCTTGAGGGACTGCAAAACAAAGCTATGGTCAGGAAGCTGTACACAATGAGAAGACGGAAGAGTAGTAACACACCTTCGCCTTGCCAGCGGAGTAGCAGCGCACACCGTTCAAGGCGGCAGTCTGGACGGCAGGCTTAGCCAGAGAGGAACGGAGAGCAGAGCTTCCCAATCGCAATGAGGAGGCCATTGTGATGATATATTAATTAAGTAATGGGAAGGACGAAGAAGCTTCCGAGGAAGAGAGAATATAATACAATTATTGATGAATGTACAACAAACACCAAGAGGAGAGCAGAAGGCAAGGTCAGAATGGGGAGAGAGGATAAGAAAAGAGACCGGAAAGACAGAACGCTGGATGGAATAATTTGGGGGCTCCGTTTTTGCCGGGCTAGGCTCAAATGGGCATAGGGACGTTGCCGAATGCCGCTGACGGTGCCGTCTACGTACTATGTACAATGTCGTAGTTAAGAGTGGTTGGCCTTGGTGCCTGCCTGCCTTGCCGCCTTGCCGCTCGGACGGACGGATTCGTTTTCGGTCAAGCACTCGACGATTCCCTTCTACGACTTCACACGGAGTGTCTCCGCCGGAGATCACTTGCGTAGTAAAAAACGAAACAGTCCTGCTGGATTTTGCAGAAAATAACGTATGGAAAAACCAAATGAATAACGGATCAATAGAGAGACACATCCTATTGACCGAATTGCCGTCGCATAGTAGACATACGAGTACTCGCCATTGAGATAGACATTACGTATGGAGGGTTTGTTGTTATAGCATCATCAACAACAAAGAGCAACAAATGGCAGCTGCCGCCCGATCCTGAGGCATCAAGGCATCAAGGCACCACCACAGAATTTTGCAAGGACCCGCATCAGATAAGGTGTTACGTACCACAAAGATTACAGAGCTTCCTCTATTCACGTCTGTCTGGTATGTAGACTTCAACAACGTACGGGGTACCACACACCAACTTTTCATACATACTATTAAGCAACAGCGGTAGCTCACGAAAGAAGCTCTACCCACCAATATCCCCTCCTTGAGCTCTTTACGAACAACCACTTCCCAAGTACAGAGAGCTCGCTACGGGTGTTAATACGCGAAGTTAGCGTACTCGAAATGGAATCTATATAACGTTCTGATGGGAATAGCTTCATACAACTAGAGGCTGAATCCTTAAGGATTCCATTTTGAAGGCGTTCCGAGTGTTGAAATTTATGTGGTAATAGTTAGGCAAGGATCTTGCTAGATCCTTTCGCAAGCATGGTCATGTGACTATGCTATACCATAAACAGGCTAGTCCGTCATTTCTCGTCCAACCTCTTCCTCTTTTTTCTCCCCCTTCCTTCCTCGCCCAACTTCGTTCGCTTTCTTTTTATTCAACAACGCCTCGTTTCTCATCATTGTTTTCCATCTCCAAGTCACCATCACCGTCTTCATCGTAAGTGAAGCTATTACCGACTCATCAACTCTCACAATACTTGATGAGAGACTGTATTCGTACTGAAAGTATCGTCACCTGCGCTAGCCTAGATTCACTGCCAGGTCATAACGCTCGTGAGAAGTGACGCGATCGCTTGGGCCACATTAGGATTTTTTGGTCTTCTTGTCCTGCGGTCGCAGAGTAATATATTTCTCGAATTTTCTTCGGTTCTACACTGCGCGCCACAGCCATCGTCAGTAGACCAGGCGTGCTCCCAGATTGGAAGTCTTGTCACTTTGGCAGCCATGTCTTCTGCCGTAGCAGAGCTCGATGGCTACCTCCAATCCATGCAAAGTCTAAAGCCTCCAGGTGTATCAGGTTCTAAGATCGGCAGCATCACACAGCTCTGTGTAGCCAACGTTCAGGTAGGGACATGTCACCAATTTGCTTCCTCCCAGAACAGTCGCTAACTATCTCTCTCTACAGTCCGAGTCCGTTCTAGTCCAAAAGCTATACACACACTTCAAGAGAACTCCAGGCACACACAAGTTGGGCGTCCTATATGTCGTAGACTCTGTAACTCGACAATGGGTAGAGGCGGCTCGCAAGGCTGGTCAACCGCTTGGAAGCGGCGCCACTGATGGTACATTTGCGGCCGGAGTCAACAGAGTAACTGAACTTCTCCCGGTTCTGATGACCGATATCATAAAAAATGCACCTGAGGATCAAAAGGTACGCTCTAGAGAATTACAAGAATATTCACATAACATTCCCTTTGTTTTATTGCCTGCTAGCACCAATCGGTCCGTGGCGGACCCTGGATTCGAATAAAATTGGCGACGTGACAATTTATGCATGTCTAAACAATGCATCGCATTTGTCGCTAGTCATCCATTCGTATTCCCAGCTGGACGCTATCACCGCGCCGCCCGCACCCTAGACGGGGAGTATTCGTCTCATGCTTCAACAACTCATATGTTTTTATATGTGACTGGATAGATGAACTTACGTATCACCCTTGGCTATTATAGGAAAAAATCAGAAAATTGGTTGATATCTGGGAGCGTGGTCAAACATTTCCTTTACCAATGCTCGCCACAATCAAAGAGAAGCTGAATGCTCCACCGACAAAAAGTAAGCCAATCCGCGCCTATATATGCTCGACTATGCAAGAAATAGCGGCTTATCAAGTATACCATTTGTACCCGATTTTAATCATTAACTATCATTTGTATAGACATCGAATCGACAACACCAGAAGGATCACCAGCTCCTGGTGCAAACCCTCTCGCGGGGCTTCAAGGACAGGCTGCTGCTGGCGCTTCTGCAACTCCCGATACATCTAGCATCTTGAAAGCGTTGGCCGATATGGCTAAGCAGAATCCCTCGGCTCCAGCAGCGCCAGGGGTTCCTCAGGCTCATCCTTTGAGTATGCTGAGTGGTATACCTTCGCTCCCTGCGTCAACGTCTGTAGACCAGGCTGCCCAGCCAGCGACCGGACCAAACGTAAACCCGTATGGAAACCCTCTCGCAGCACTAGGTAATTTTGCGCCAAATGCCATGCCGCCAGCTCCTACTGCTCTGCCTAGTGCTCAAGCCAATCCTTTGGCTGCACTGCTTCCACATGCTGCAGCTGGTGCTCAGCAACCCGCGGCAACTAGTCCCGATTTCCTCCAGCAGATGCAATTGATACAGCTTCTTGCAGCACAAGGCATTCCCCAGGATCAATGGGCAACCGCTCTTCAAATTCTTAGCCTACAAAACAACAACCCGGCCGGTGCTGCCGGGTTGCCCAATATGGGCGCCGCACCAGGCGGGTATAATATGCCAGACATGAGCGGCCAGCAAGCTTGGGGCGGTCATGATCGTGACGGCGATCGGGATCGTGGTAGAGACCGAAACTTCATGCGCTCTCCTCCAAGCCAGTACCGTCGCCGTTCGGGCTCTCCAGGTTGGGATCGTCGTCGTGAAGCATCACCCCCGCGTCGTCGCGATAGCCCTGTGTATGGTGAATACGGCGGGGACTCCCCTGGCCGTCGAGGCGGCCGTCGCAATGATTATCGTCAACGCAGCCCACCAGGTCGCAGACGACGCTCGCCATCTCCTCCTCAAAAGGAAGTTTCATTACCTCCTCCAGGACCTAAGTTGGTTGAGTGGGATTATTCGATTGGACAGGGCAATATCAAAGTTTTGAGCAGGACGTTGTTCGTTGGTGGTGTTACGTGAGTTTTCCCCTTGATTATGAGATGTAATTAAATGCTAACCTACGTTACAGCGCTCCTGAATCACATCTGCGTGCTTTGTTCAACCAGTACGGTGTGGTGCAGACGTGCATCGTCAACGTCGACAAAAGACATGCATTCATCAAAATGATCAACCGCCGTGATGCAATGACTGCCAGAGAGGGCATGGAGACATACAAATCTGGCGACATGCAATTGCGGGTAAGTTGTCTACTATTATTTAATAATGTTGTGATACTAATCGTGTATAGACTCGCTGGGGAGTTGGCTTCGGACCTCGCGACTGCAGTGATTACCAGACTGGAATCAGTGTGATCCCAATTGAGCGTCTTACAGAAGCTGATCGCAAGTGGATGTTGACTGCGGAGTATGGAGGCACCGGTGGTAAGCCAATTGAAAGCGGCATGGTTGTCGAAGAGCCTGATATTGAGATCGGTGCTGGCGTTTCATCCAAAGGTTTGTGATAGCTTACCCATATAAACAATCCTACATCTACTGACCTATTCCACAGCAATTAGCCGACGCATGGCAACCGACCAAGGCGGAAAGCGTGGGCCTCAATCATCTCGAACCTCAAATGACCGATATCAACGACGTGACCGCGGCATGGACATGAACGGAGGAGGCATGTACGGTGGCGGTGGAGATCATGACTTTTCCAACCCGCCAAACCCGGGTGTCCCTCCCGCTGTTCCAGGCTTTGGATTCCAGCTGCCTGGTATGCCCATGTTTCCTCCTGGGTTTATGCTTGGTGGTGCACAGCCTGGATCTGCTCCTCCACCACCTCCGGGTCAATAAACGAGACTACTCCGAACCGCTTCACTTCGATCCTCTGTGTTTTGATACTTCTTTTCTCCTTTAATGTAACAACTTCGCTTTATTTGCCCAGGCTGTTCACGTCTCATTCCATTGGTCGAGAGGAGCACATATTCATTGGCGTTGTTTCTTTTCGATTGATTCCCTGGATTTGTTTCTTTATATGGTGGTGGGAAGGAAAGCCAAAAAGTATTCTTGATTAGCTTGTATTCAATATGAAGTTCCACAATGTCTATCTCTCCTATCTTAACTGTCGTATATACTTACTTCACAAGTACTAGTACACGCGAGTCAGGATCTCTAATCGACAAGCCACTGCCTAACTCCCCGGTTCTTTCAATAGGAACACGCGTCGCCTCCACATGGAGTACGCAAGTTCGCAACTTCTACCGGTCTCAGCACCAGACTCGCTGCACGACTAAGGTAGAACCAGGCAGTGCAGCGCAAATTCCTAGTATCAGCCCTAAGTTCCCTACACTACGTACTATGTAGCTACAAATTGAAATGGAGCGACAACTCCATCCTTTCATTTGCAGTTGCCAATCGACACTGCGATAGTTATGAATCCGAAGAGATGACTGGATCCGAAGGATAAAGTGCTTGGGAGAAGTGCACTGCTTAGCAAGCATCACAAGCAGAGTCTGGCGGAGATGTTTGGGAAAGGATATCTGGGATCAGATGTCATGTCCTGTTATTGTTACAATCTTTTTGATTGTTTGCTGCGCCGTGTTGGTTGTTTGGGGGATCTGGAAGAAATCGAGCTCTCGCTGTGTAGGTAGTGATCGTTCAAGTCTACTGTCCCCCACGTGATTCAGATCTCATGTATAGGTGCATTCGCTATTCAATCAAGATGCATAATATATATGCAGAACGTTCTATATCGATGAGGCTCTCGTTGCACTCAGCACCATGTCCGATGCACGGAATGGCTCGCATTCTATCATACATACATTATCTCTGGTCAGGAAATATCATCTAAAGAAGTGGCCTATTCGCGCAGTCCCATATGCATGTTATAGACGCAATATAGACTAATAAATAGTGCCCCCACACATGCGAACCATACTCAATAATTCCTTTCCCCTCAGCCAACCAGTCCCCGATCCAGCTGCGATCACGCAATTTGAGGGGTATTTTGCTTGGAGCTGTGGTATATATACTTTCCCTGGAACAGTGACAATTGCTTCTTCTTTTTACGTTCCATTGCTATCATATACCCCTGTTGATTGTTTTGCTGTTTGCTGTTGTAGATACCCGGATTGATCAATTGTTGCTACCGGAAAGATCATGGCTGGCCAACGTTTCGAGACTCTGCAGCTGCATGCTGGGTAAGCGTTTCAGTCTGCATGCTTTTTGGCGATTGCATACTGACAATAAACAGCCAGGAACCTGACCCAGCCACCAACTCGCGTGCCGTGCCCATCTATGCCACTACTGTTCGTTTTTTTTGATATCGTTGGATTGCTACGTCAACAGACTGACTGGTACAGTCCTACGTCTTTAATGACTCGGCTCACGGCGCCAGACTCTTTGGCCTCAAAGAGTTTGGTAACATTTACTCCCGCATCATGAACGTATGTCTCCCAGCGTCTCTCGGCGAACCAAGAACTGACGATACTAGCCCACCGTCGACGTTTTCGAAAAACGCATCGCTGCTCTCGAAGGTGGTGTTGCCGCCGTCGCAGCCTCGTCCGGCCAAGCAGCTCAGTTCATGGCCATCTCTGCCCTAGCCCACGCCGGCGACAACATCGTCGCTACCAGCAACCTCTACGGCGGTACCTACAACCAGTTCAAGGTCTTCCTGCCGCGATTAGGCATCCAGACCAAGTTTGTGAACGGCGACAGTGCGGAGGATATTGCCGCTGCTATTGATGGTCGTACCAAGGCTGTCTTTGTAGAGACTATTGGAAATCCGCGATACAACGTACCCGATTTCGAGGCCATTGCCAAGGTTGCGCATGAAAAGGGGGTTCCTGTCGTTGTACGTTTTCTGTCCGCCTTCTTTCTGGCTACGTACTGATTAGCAGGTTGACAACACATTCGGCGCTGGTGGCTACTTTGCCCGTCCCATCGACCACGGCGCCGACATCGTCGTGCACAGCGCCACCAAGTGGATTGGCGGTCACGGCACCACCATCGGCGGCGTGGTGATTGATAGCGGGAAATTCGACTGGGGCAAGCACGCCGCTCGATTCCCTCAATTCGTTGAGCCCGCAGAGGGATACCACGGTCTCAAGTTCTGGGAAACTTTCGGGCCAATCGCATTCGCTATTCGCGTCCGAGTCGAGATTTTGCGTGATTTGGGCTCGGCATTGAACCCCTTTGCGGCGCAGCAGTTGTTGTTGGGATTAGAGACGTTGAGCTTGCGTGCGGAGCGACATGCCAGCAATGCGTTGACTTTGGCGAAATGGTTGGAGAAGAACGGGAATGTTGCTTGGGTGTCGTACCCTGGTCTTGAGAGCCATGCCAGCCATGAGACTGCGAAGAAGTATCTGCCTCGTGGATTCGGTGGCGTCTTATCGTTCGGTGTCAAGGGTGGTGCTACCGCTGGCAGTCAGATTGTTGATGGCTTCAAGCTGATTTCCAACCTTGCCAAGTATGTCTCTCCTCCCTCTCTATGATTGAGATTTAATACTAACGATTGTAGTGTCGGCGACTCGAAAACTCTCGCGATTCACCCCTGGTCAACCACGCACGAACAACTGTCTGAAGAAGAGCGCATCGCATCGGGTGTCACCGAAGACGCGATCCGTATCTCGGTCGGAACAGAGCATATTGACGATATTATCGCAGACTTTGAGCAGTCGTTCCAGGCTGCTAGCGCTACTGGCGCGGACAAGACTGCGCTGCCTGATCGGGCGGCGGGAGGAGCTGCGACGGAGCATGAGGCAGGATTGCAGGGGTCTGTTTGATCGAGTATATTAGCCGTAATGATATGACGAATGAATCGTGTATGACCGAATACTTGTATCGTCCGTAGTGTGTTGTCTAAACAAGTATGTACTTCGTAGTACGTAGTTAGCTAAACGTTAACCGTCAAGTGTAGATCCCCCGGGTATGATATCATCTCTTCAGAGAGTCAGGTGACGCGGAATCATCAGGAATAATAAGAGAGAATGAAGATAATAATAATAAAATAATATTATAGGTAGGTAATATCCAAGTCACAACTTCAGCCACTGTCAGCTGTCAGATAAATTATCAAATTTAACAGGTATCAGCCACGTTCGTCATTGCATCATGGCATCTTCTCCTCCTCTTGGCTTATAATTTATACTGCCTGCACCCTGCTGTCTGTTTCTCTCAACTACAACAACTGTACAACTACACTTGCACTTCTTACTTCAGAGTACAATAATCGGTTCCTTCCAGCATCATCCACAACATTCACATCCAACATGCCTCATCACAGCCTCCACCACCTGAACTGGGTGCTGCCCGTGCGCATCGTCCAGGCCGTCTTTGCAATCATCGTCCTCGGTCTGACAGCATACGGTGAGTTTTAGCTTCCCTCTCCAAATACTCAAAATAACCACAACTAATAAACCAAGTCATCAACGTCGAGCTAGAATGGTCCTGGTACTCCTCCGACACCGTCAATTTCGACCTCTTCAACGCCGTCTGGACCCTCGTCGTCGCCCTCCCATACTTGTCGCTGGTGCCCATCTTCTTCGCAAATCTGTCGCACCATTATGCCGTACTGGCAATTGAGATTGTGACCATGATTTTCTGGTTTGCCGGCTTCATTGCGTTGGGCGCGTTGTTGCCGCCGCCCAGAGCGTGTCATTACAGTGTCTGCAGTTCGTTGCAGGCTGCTACTGTGTTTGCGGCTTTTGAATGGTATGCCTTTTGAACCTGTGAAGACTACGGAGTATTTGACTAATATGAATAGGCTGCTGTTTGCGATTACTACTGCATTCACCATCCGTCTTGCTCTCCAATCGAGAAATGATACCGCTGCGGTCCACGCAAAAACCTCTGGCGTGCAGGCTCATGCTGAAGTCTAATCATCACCTACGAGCACAAATATGGAGATCAAATGTCCGAAGGGACCGAACCGAAGGCGGAGGATTTGGCATGTATTTTATTACTTTGCGACCTTTTCATTGAGAATACCCTTCTTGCTCATGTTTTATATCCCCTGATTGTTACCCTTGGTCTGCGTTTTTGTTGACTCTGAGACGACTTATGACGAGTGCATGATTATACGACTGTTTTGAGCTTAATAATTGGATTATACTTCCAAATATCTTTATACATCAATGTGACGGTTTGTGTTTCAGCGATCTTAAACCTTAGCACATACTTGCGACTGAAGAGATATCATTCTATTACTTCAGGGGCTAAACGTTCAAAGGAGCAATGCACTCAATGCTTCATGATCGAAAACAACAGCCGTACATTGTGAAAAGAGCAGTTGATCAAGACCTGACGGATACTTGACTCCTCGAAGGTGGAATAAATCTCGAGCCCTGACTAGGCTGATACCTTCGTGTCTCACTGACACCAAGCATACCGTCATCCAGACTTATAACCTGCCGAAAGACTCTTTCAGCACACGATACAACACTTGCACATAAGAGAGACAAGAGAATTGCTCAGCAGACTCGAGCTTGCTATTTGAAATTCATATTCATCATGTCCAAGCCATTTTCTAGAACATCGAATTTATACTTCAACATGCACCAGGGTTAGGGTCAACGGCAAGCTCCGTCGCGCTTGTCAGAAAAAGGTACATGCCCGGACCCACGTTACATCTCTTCAAAAGCTTTGAAATGAACTAGAGAGGACGACTTCGAGTATCAAGTACGTAATGCTTTACCTGGAAGAAAGCCGGGTGGTTGGCATAGCACAGGATGCGTTCTCTGTTTGAGTCTGTCCAGAAGCTGTAAGCCGTCCTGACCCCTCAGCTTGCATGCTGTATATTGCACTGCCTTCTATGTTGAAGCCATCTCTATATCACTGGATGTCTTCGTTCTTACAGTAGTTTGATCGCATACATAGACGTCGTGGGTACAAGCTCAGAGTCTAATGGAAAGGATGTTAGGGCTAAAGCTGTTTCGGGGAGGAGTATCCTACCGTAGTGTCTTTTCCCGGCGATCTCTGAATGTCTGAATGTCATATCAACACTTCACGATGACTCACTGCTGTTGTGCAGACTCGACGCGACATGGAATAGTAGGCTGTTAGACGGTGTTGCAATGTTGGAAAGAAAATTTCTCCACTTCTACAGGAACTCGCGTGTCTGTCAGATACACACTGTATGAGATCGGGAGTAAATTTGCAGAGGCAAAAAATGGGTGGATACCTAGGTACGTAGGAACCACCGAACCAGACAATTCCAAGGACACAGATCTTTTTTGTATGAGAATTTTTACTTTTCGCCGTCTGTGTGATTGAGTAATGGAAATATATTAGCTCTCGTCGTATTTCTGATTTTCTCTTCTTCTTCCTTCTTCCGGATCGATTGAGTAATAGTATTGAGGGCTGTTGTACTGGCTCGCCTGCATCTGGTGCTAAGGCCGAACACCTGCATATACGATACTTCTTATACAATCTATTTCTCAATTCAGACAGACTCACAGAATGGCTTCCGACAAGGTCGAAATCGCTCCCAAATCCAATAACGACAAGTTCATCACCGAACCCATCGTGGTCGAGCCTCACTCCGACTCAGGAAGCAACGGCCACGATGGCATGCACGATGTCGAGAAACATGGCGCTAATAGGGAGTCTCTCCCGTTGCCTGACTTGAAGCGCAAGCTCAAGAGCAGACACTTGCAAATGATTGCCATTGGTTTGTCTTCTATCCTCGTCGGTCGCGACTTTCATGCTTATATGTGCATCTAGGTGGCACAATCGGAACTGGTCTCTTCATTGGTAGTGGAACGGCCATCGCAAATGCCGGTCCTGCTGGCGCTCTCATCGCATACCTCTTTGTCGGCTCTATCGTCTACTCAGTCATGACCTCTCTCGGAGAGATGGCCACCTACATCCCTATTCCCGGTGCTTTCACATCTTACGCTGCGCGATTCGTCGACCCCAGTTTGGGTTTCGCTATGGGTTGGATCTATTGGTTTTCATGGGCTATTACTTTTGCATTGGAATTGACAGCGACGGGCTTGATTATTCAGTACTGGGATCAATCTATTTCTATCGGTGTTTTCATCGCCGTCTTTTGGGTCTGCATTACTGCCGCCAACTTGCTCCCCGTCGGCTTCTATGGTGAACTTGAGTTCTGGCTCTCAACTGTCAAGATCATCACTATTGTCGGATTCATGCTTTTCGCTATTTGCATTGACGCCGGCGCCGGCCATCGCCCATACCTCGGATTCCACTATTGGCACGATCCGGGTGCCTTTGCGCCCCATCTCCTCGAATCTCAAGGTGCCACGGCAAAGTTCGTCGGTTTCTGGGCTGTGTTGATTCAAGCCGGTTTCTCGTACCAGGGCACGGAGTTGGTCGGTATCGCAGTAGGTGAATGCGAAAACCCTCGCAAGACTATGCCTTCTGCTATACGCAAGACCTTCTACCGTATCTTGCTCTTCTTCGTCCTTACTATCTTCTTCATTGGCTTGTTGGTTCCTTACACAAACGACCGTTTGGCTGCCGGTGGTTCAGACGCTTCTGCATCGCCCTTTGTCATTGCCGCCGACCTTGCTGGTGTCAAGGTCCTGCCTGGTATTATCAACGGTGTCCTGTTAACCGTGGTCTTATCTGCCGCCAACTCTAATGTCTACAGTGGAAGCCGTATCCTCATCGGTCTGGCTCAAGAAGGCTTTGCACCCAGGTTCCTCAAGACGACCTCCGCCAAGGGTGTGCCCTACTACGGAGTCGCCGTGACTTCTGCCATTGGTCTTCTGGCTTTCTTGAATCTGTCCAACAACGGCAGCACGGTTTTCAACTGGTTCGTCAACATCTCCGGTGTCGCCGGATTCATCAGCTGGTCTGTCCTTAACGGATGCCACATCGCCTTCATGCGCGCCCTGGCTGCACGCAATATTTCCCGAGACCTGCTCCCTTACAAGGCCATGTGGCAGCCCTTCTTCGCCTGGTACGGTCTCTTCTTCAACGTCCTCATCATCCTGACCCAGGGATTCACCGCATTTATCCCCACATTCGACGTCTCGAACTTCTTCGTTGCGTATATCAGTCTGATTCTGTTTGTGGTTCTGTATCTTGGTCACAAGATTGTCTTCCGTACCAAGTTTGTGAGCCCTATTGATGCGGATCTTGACACTGGACGGACTGAGCCGGATAATGCTGTTTATGAGTCGCAGGAGCCGACTTCGTTCTGGCAGAAGATTTTTTAAAATAATCTCGTGTAGACCATGTATAGAACGAGATGATGATAGATAATGTTTTGATAGAGATAATATGAGGATTATGAGTTATTAAGCAACGGACTTCTCAATAAACATGTGTACTGGACGCATCGGAATGCTAGCCCTAATTGCTAACTCAATCTCAGCCTTCACTAGACTAGAATCTATCCCGTTTTAGCGCTTTCGATGCCTGGTGCCAGGAGCTTGTCTCTGGGCTTGAAACCTTGACGATAGATTGCTCAAAAGTCAAGTATTGGACTAAATCTTTAGATTTTAGTTACTATTACTGTTTAATAATTTCTTAATCACTGCATCCCCAGTGATCAGTAGGAGACATGGGTATATTAGTCTACCTTTTGTCCATCCCGTTGAATGTCGGATTGTCCGCAAGGACTGAATATGTCAACGTGTAAGTCGACGTCGGCCTCTCCGACTTCAGGGTTACATATATGAGATTATTTAGGCATAATAAGTGACTGTGTCGTTGATTAATTTGGTGCTTCCATGTCACCTTTTTTTTTTTTTTTTTTTTTTTTTTTTTGACAAAGAAAGGTATTGGACAGTGAACCTCATTGATACTATGGCAAGACCAAGCCACGCCTCGATTCGCAGCTCTATACTACAACATGAGGTACGCTAGGGTCTAGTGGAGACAGGTTACGGTAGGGCTGAAGGGTTCGCTGCGATGCTCAAGGACGGCGTCATCGGGGATCAAGGTGAATAGGCCTGAGGGAGTCATGGGGGAGATGGGGAAGTCTTCGAGGAGATCTTTCGTGGAGAGGATACATGTTGGGGAAGAGTATACTAGGTGCTTGGTTGCGTCTAACGAGTCAGTCAGCTTTGTATCTTGCTTGAAAACTGTGTAACAGGTATGGCACTTGGGTTTCTGTAACTCGAGTACGATGGCTGGCAGAATCGATGATGGATGGTATACAGATTTGTGGGTCTATATTGACATATATACGGGTACTAGGGCAATCAATAAAGCTGTATTCTGAGAATAGGTGTTTTCACATCGATCTGGATTAATTTGATATCTTTCTTTCAAATGGCGCAAATTATGAGGAACATGGAATCAATGAAATGGGTAATTAGGGCTAGTTTGAGTAAGGGGCCGGTGCCTTGTTTATCGATCAGTCCATATCCCCGTCGGCCTCACCGATCAGGTACCCCATGGGGCATATCTACTTCTTAAATGTATACGGCGTACGATTGTATCGGTTGTGCCGACAGTTACATGGTGTTTTCGCAAGACTTCACATTATTTATCGCTTCGTATCTGATCATTCAAATGTCACTAGTGACTCACAAGGTGGGCGATCATTAGTCTCTGGATTGCTTTACGGTGCATAATCTCACTTCCAGGTGAAACGTTGGAAAAGAAATGGGCAGCATGACGCAGAAGTGTGCTCTGAGCAACGATAAATTGCTCCTCTTCTTTCCAAAAGACCCTGACACGGAATGGATTAGGAAGACCACAACACAGTATCCCGGTTTAGAGGTCAGGTGGATCAACTCAGTTAAGGACGACGGGACTTTTGTCAATGAGAAAGATCTACCGGCCGACTGTTGGGAGGATACGACATTGCTGTTCGTCGACTACCTCCCGCCACCGGCTGAACTCATTTCTAAAGTGAGATTTGTCCAGCTTGCAGCTTCTGGAGCAGATGCATGGCTTGGTCATCCTACATATCTTCGAAAAGAGACGATATTTTCAAACGCTAGCGGATTATATTCGTAAGCTATCACATTCGAGCAAAATCCGTACTGGCCAGTCCCTAATAAAGTCTAAGACCTCAAATAGCCGAATGGGTTATTGGCACCTGGCTCATGAACCAACGGCAATTTTTAAAGTATCATAACCAGGGCGACAGAGGGTCTGGTCCATTTTCAAACGTAGAGAGCTCATACAAACTTCGGATGTGAGTCCCTTGATCGTGTAAAAGACATCGAGCTCACAATAAGTAGGGGCATCCTTGGGTATGGATCGATTGGTCGCCAATGTGCGCGGATAGCCAATGCGATGGGAATGGAAATCTACGCCTATACTCGCAGCGAACGTAAGACACCAGAGTCCCGCAAAGACAACACTTACCGCCAGTTTTGCGTGCCTGGTACTGGAGATCCAGAAGGAACTATCCCTTCCCGATGGTTTCATGGGGCCTCCAAAGAAGATATGAACACTTTTCTCGCTCAAGCTCTCGATATCTTAGTGATCAGCTTGCCGCTGACGAAGGACACGGAGAAGGTCATTTCCTATAAGCAATTCGAGATTTTGAAAGAAAGGAGAACATTCGTGTCGAATGTCGCCCGCGGTCGACATGTTGACTCTCAAGCCTTGATTGAAGCTTTGGAAAAGGGCCAAATTCGGGGAGCTGCTTTGGATGTTACTGATCCTGAGCCACTGCCCAAAGAGCATCCGTTGTGGAACGCGCCCAATGTGTATATCACGCCGCATATCAGTTGGATCACGAAAGATGTCTGGAACGGAGGTTTGCAGTTATTAGAAAAGAACCTAGAGCGGCTGAATAATGGCGAGCCATGCATCAACTATCTCACCAGGAGCTTTGATACATAAGCCGTAATTAGTTGTCAATAAAAGTCAATCAACTGTGGGGTTGCAGTAGTTGTTCAGGGCGTATCAAGTATGACTTCATCCTCAGGCCGACACTAGTCCAGACATAGAACTCTCGCCGAAACACTGGCGAGGAGAGAGAGCGATTCTTGATGCCGAGATAGATGATAAATGGCGGGTGACGGAGCCTTCACATGAGACAGAGCGATGAGGAGGGGGGAGGACCTGGGGAAGGAACAGTGATTAAGCCACTTTCATCCAACCAGAGTACGCAATATATCACCCGCTAAGCCGTTTGCGGATAAAGCCGAGGCATGTCAGACCGTAAAGCGTTCTGATTGGCTGCAAGCGGGATGTGGCACATGCTTCGCTCCTTCCTTGCTTAAACAAGCACTTTCCGCCGGCTATCTCCATTGACTCCATCTTTGCTTGACAACAGCCTTCATACGTTCTTTGACTGCTACTCCTTTTCTTCTCTTCTGTGTATATATTCACAATAGTGTCATTTCATTCGATCTGCCATATCTCCACATCGTTTCCTTCTCGTTTTCCTTTCTTATCTTTGTGGTGAGCTCGTTTGTTCAGTGAAGAATTGAGGTAAGCTATATGTTTTTTAAAGCTGAGCTATTATCCCGCCTGCAGAAGAGCTGAACACTAACAATTACCAATGAATCCAGTGAAAAGACCATCAATCCAACATGCTGTTCTCCAAGCCCGTTCATATCGCCAAAGCGGAGGAGCTCCGCAAACCTCCCCCAAAAGGTTCCCCTTACTCTGTACCGATTCCAGGCTCAGCGCAGCCCGGTCGAAGTCCCATCTATCGAGCATGGAACCACTCACACGAGCTCCTAACCACGCTTGATCCAACAGTATGTTTTCCTTGTCCATAAATCAATGGTCTGTGGCAATGTGGCTGACGACGTGACAGGTGACTACCCTACATGAGATGTTCGAGTCGACCGGTAACTTTGCGCTTCTGTACCATTTGGGACGCTCTTTACTGATGAAATGACTAATAGCCAACCGCATACCCAAAAATCGATGCTTGGGCCTACGCCCGTATGATCCGAAAACCAAATCCTTCGGTCCCTACCAGTGGCAGGACTACCAGACCGTTCAACGACGACGAGCGAACCTAGGAGTAGGTCTCGTGGAATTACATAAAAAACATGGCCATCCTGGAGGAAAGCATGGTGTTGGACTTTGGTGCCAGAACAGGCCGGAGTGGCAGATTACAGATCTTGCGTGCACCTCACAGTCGCTGTTTTCTGTCTCGCTCTACGACGTATTGGGCGCTGATACAACCGAATATATCATCAACCATGCTCAATTAGCATGCATCGTCACATCTCTCCCACACATTCCCACCCTTATCAAAATGAAGCCGAGACTACCGAGTCTCAAATTTATCGTCTGCTTGGATCCGCTTGATGGAAACGAGCAACCAGGCCTGTCGAAGCGTGCTCTATTAAAGGAAATGGCCAGTGGCTCCGACTTGACAATCTATTCGCTAAACGAAGTGGAGGAGCTAGGTGCATCTCTCAACCGCCCCTACAATCCACCTACTCCGGAAGACATCATCACCGTCAACTATACCTCGGGGACTACAGGACCCCCTAAAGGCGTGGTTCTGTTGCACAAGAATGCTATAGCGGCCCTTTCCGTCAGCGTAATTGTCACAAAATCTGGCAACAACGACGTCACGCTTTCGTATCTCCCGCTTGCCCACATTATGGAACGTCTTATTGAGCAAGCGTCTTTCTGGGTTGGCGGTGCTCTTGGTTACTATCACGGAGAGATATTGGAACTGGTCGATGATTTGAAAACGTTACGCCCAACAGCCTTTGTGTCGGTGCCACGACTTTATACCCGGTTTGCTGGTGCAGTTCGTACCGCAACTGTGGATGCCCCAGGCGTTAGAGGGGCACTGTCACGACATATCTTGAGCACCAAGTTGGCAAATCTTGAGAACCCAGACACGACTAACGCGACCGAGAAACATGCCATCTATGACCGCATTTGGACTCGCAAAGTCGCTAGTGCTCTGGGTATGGATCGTGTCAAAACTTTGGCGACTGGCTCGGCACCTTTGGATCCATCTATACAAAACTTCATGCGAGCTGTCACGGGAGCATCATTCGTGCAGGGCTACGGTCTTACTGAGTCATATGCCATGGCTCTCGTGCAGAACATGGAAGATCGCTCTGTCAATAATTGTGGTGCCATCTCGCCAGGTGTCGAGGCCTGCTTGGCGTCTATCCCTGATATGGAGTACTCTGTGGACGACAAGCCGTTCCCCCGTGGAGAGTTGCTGCTACGTGGAAACCACATTTTCCGCGAGTACCTCAAGAATCCTGAGGAAACAGCTTCTGCCTTTACTGAGGATGGCTGGTTCCGTACTGGTGATGTCTGCACAATTGATGAGCTAGGCCGGTTCAGAATCATTGACCGCCGCAAGAATGTCCTCAAGCTGGCACAGGGTGAATATATCTCTCCAGAACGTCTGGAAGGTATTCTCATGGCTCAGCACACATATTTGGCTCAAGCCTATGTGCACGGAGACAGTCTGCAGACATCATTGGTTGGTATTTTCGGAGTGCAACCGGACACTTTTGCTTCATTTGCTAGTAAAGTTTTGGGTCAGGAGATCAGTCCCACCGATTTGGCTCAAATCAAGTCAGTTTTGGATGACGACAGGATCAAAAAGGCAATTTTGAAGGATTTCGACCGAACTGCGAAGAAGCACAAACTTGCTGGATATGAGCGAGTACGAAAGTTCACTTTGATGATTGAACCGTTCACTATTGAGAATGAGCTTTTGACGCCAACGTAAGTTCTTTACTTCCTGCTTTTACAACTTGTCTAACTGTCTGCAGGTTGAAAATGAAGCGTCCTCCTATTGTCAAGAAGTTCCGCGCGCTACTTGACAACATGTACGCTGAACTTGCTGAAGAACAATCCGCTCCAAAGGCCAAGCTTTAAGCCTTGGTCATTTGCATTGTTCCGGTTGAATGATTGCATTTATCAAGGCTGCGTGTCTACGAATTCCTGTACATTTCGGTGCCATGTAGAACTCTTTTGTATGAATTTGTGTATCTATACCATTAGCCAAAATCATTCTTTTGCAACTGTTCGGAATCGTAACCCTAACAATCCTCACCGAAGTGTATACGATAGTGGGCCGGAAGGCTTGGCGCTGGTAACCTTAGGAGAAGCTCCCGAAGTTCGACTTCCACCTCATCCGATAACCACGTAGCACAACATTCATCCGGCGCATTGGACATCTTCAAAATGAAGAGTCCTCTGATGCATCTGATAGCCCTGCTATCATCATCAAGCCTCATTCTTCAATCAGCAGCATCCTCACTCACAATTCAGATCCCCTCCAACAACGTCCTTCCGAATCCCCATGTCCTCCCACCAAACACCCACGCAACGCTGACAACATTACCTTCGTCGTTGTCTCACGATCAGAAACATGTCATCTCAGCACCACTAACTTATAACGCCGAATTCCAATTCACTGATCTACCATCTTCGTCATCGGCCAGCGCGGAATCATATCTCCTCGACATCAGATCGAAAGAATACATTTTCGCGCCGTACAGAGTCGACATTGCCGCCGATGGGACGGTGTTGGGGGTCTGGGAAACGTTTCGCGGTAATCAATGGGATAATCGGGGATTGGAGCGATATACCAAGTTGAAGAGTCAGGAGGGACTACAGGATATTGATGTGGTTGTGCAGGCGAAGGTTTTAGCGAGACGGGTTTTCTATGAGGAACGGCCGAAGTGTACGCAATTTTCGGGAGAAACTTCTAGGATTATCAAAGCTAATGGGTTGCAGTCTCTCCTCTTGATCTACTCAAGAATCCTATGATCTTGATGTCTGTTTTCGCTCTCGTAGCCACATTGGGTATTCCAAAACTGCTTGAGAACAGTACGTCAAGCCCAGTCCCTCATCTGGATATCTACTAACGTGACTCAAGTGGACCCCGAAATGCGTGAAGAATTCGAAAAACAGTCCCGCGCAGGTCCTCTCTCATCTGCTACTCGCGCTGCGGCTGCCGGTGCCAATCCCGGCGCTGGTGCCGGAGCACCTGGATTCGATATCGCGGGCTGGATGGCTGGTGCGACATCTTCGCCGATGAGTGGTGCTGGCGGTGCAGGTTCAGCTACCGGGCGGGAACAGGGTGCTGCGGCGCGGAGGAGATAAAGTTTATGAAAGTGAGGATGCTTATTATCGCGTCTTGACGGCATAGCAGAGCATGCAAGATAAGGAAATTAGTATAGACCTGGAAAGCGACTACGTACACAATTCTGTGTCCATCTAAGACTAATACCCAGCCGTCAAAATCTGCTCCATAAACCCTCCAAACTCCCCATCTGGGTCGTGAAGATGAATCTCCAAAATCCAATGCATCAAATGGCCACCCTTACCGGGCCGAGTCATTGCCTCATCATTCCCCTTTGTGATATACAGCGTAATCTTATCCCTGGGAATCCGCTCATGCGGGAAAGAGCCAACAATATGTCCAGCTATCGGCGCACCAAACTTGAATCCCGCCTTCTCAGCCGTTTCGCATGCATACGTATAGAGTTCCTCGCCCGTGACACCTGCGTCGCCAGAATCGGTAGCTTGCTGCTTGTAATACCAATCCTTCACCTGAAACCAAATCGGCTCCAACGCATCTCTCAACCGGATCTTCTTCGGATCATTGCCCAAGACATACGTACGCCCAAAATCGGCTTCCCATTCTTCGAACACGGGACCTAAATCGACGACTAAGATATCATCTTCTTGAACGATCCGGTCAGGTGGATTGTCGTCAAAGGGCCGAAGGGTGTTGGGCCCGCTGCGAATCAGGCGTTTGTGCCAGTGAGTGCGTACGTTGAAGCGTTCGACGCCTAGGGCGTGAATTTCGTCGCTTATGGTCTTTTCGCTTACGCCGGGCCGGATGAGGGTTTTTTCGATCTCGGTGAAGAGCTGGATTGCTTTTTGTTCGGCGTCGACGAGGGAGGCCGCACGGGCTGCTTCGGTTGTTGCCATTTTCTTTTACACTTTGTGTGAATGTATCTTGACTGAATGAAGGATAGGAAGCTTGAGATTTATAACCCAATAAGTTCGTCGCGATTTGTCAGATCTCGAGATCCTGTTGAATCAGGAAACACGGTTGTTTCCGATCCTTTTAAATCATATGTTCGGCTTAACATCTAGCTTTATCGGTCACCGAGCGTACCGACTTCTTGTTCAATTGCGTTGAGTCATGTCGTTATCGTCGTCTGTCCCGAGAGGGCTAGTTGGCTATCTCCAAAGCTTCCCCGCGCAAAATGGTGGGGAACTTTCGCGTCCTGTATTACCCGATTAGGAAAGTATTGGAGAAAATTATTAGATCAGAAATCAGGGCCATGAGCCGAGAAATTTTGTGGTTTTCGGATTCTGGGTACTCTTTTAAGTATAACACGCGAAAAAGTTCGGTTCTAATAGGAAAAATCTATGCCAAAAGTCGAAGGAAAGTCGAATAAGGTATTCCTCAAAACTCCTGGGGGCAGCTACCCTCCACCCTTTCAGAAAGGTGTCCAGCTCAACACACGTCCGAGATTATGTTTAATCGCTTCTCCGAGAAAGGGATTTTGTATTAAGCGGTACATAATGTTTCTTCAATTCCTTCATCTCATTCCACCATTCTATACATGTTGTACAATGTCTCCCAAAAAGCCGCGCCGTTTTCTTTTCCGCAGATGACTGTCATCCTGAACAAGGTTTCGATTCATGATACAGGTACGACGAATCTCAGACCGAGGTAGAGGAAAGACCGGTAGTGATTCTCTATAGAGTCCGTCATATCAGTCTCCTCCATGGGCTGATCGCCCTAAGT
Source organism: Talaromyces ruber (assembly GCA_022813215.1). Classification (NCBI taxonomy): domain Eukaryota; kingdom Fungi; phylum Ascomycota; class Eurotiomycetes; order Eurotiales; family Trichocomaceae; genus Talaromyces; species Talaromyces ruber. Next base: position 2,278 of record JAKLMW010000023.1, on the reverse strand, counting down.
TGGACAAGGACTACATACTCTCAGAATGTCCAGATTATCAACAGACGTAGAAATGTTTGTGGCAGGGAATGCAACGTTTTGTGACGTGAACTATTTACAGCAACTGTCAGTTGATGAAGGCTGATTAACAGAGTGTTGAACAAACAATTTGCATGTCGATACTCCGTTCAAGTTGGTTGAGATTGATCAATAAGCCCGGGATATCCATATGGTTTTCGGCGAGAGTTCGAGGTACTGGGTTGCTAGGCGATCGATGGAGTGGTAAAAGATCTAAAGGTATAGTCAATCTTGGAAGTACAAAACTCGGACATGAGTTTTTATAGACCTCACCTGTCCCAGGCGTTCTCCTGCGTATCTTTCGTTTCACATAAAACCAAAGTTTTATCGACAACGGTACACAAGCGACAAATAGGGTTATCAAGGCGATGATGGTTTCTGTCGGCCAAGCCATCTTAAAAGTATATGCTTTTTTTTAATAGAAAGTGAGAGAACTTACTCATCCATGGATAAGAGGATGGTCAGTGGGTTGGAAGGGAGTTTATGTATTTCTCTGGTTGTGCCATGAATTGGAAGCTCGAAGGCTTTACAACCGTGCAAGGTTGGAAGTCAACAACATGGAAGGGAAACAATATTATGGAGTCATCCAATAAGCATCTAGGAAAAAATAGGAATGGCGTAAAACGTAACGTGCCTGGCAAACGGAATTTTGCTCAGCCAGGCTATAGAATTCCGCATTTCAGATTTTGGAATCATCCAAATGACATGGTAACATGGGAAGATTAGAAGCAATTAGGGCATTAGGTAAACTCTGAATGGTTTTGAGAATTCTGACGAAACGGCCGACACTAAAGAAACTATAACAGCTCCTGCATGCTAACAAATGAGATTTTGCATTCGTCCAATAAACGTCGTAACTTATGGGCTTGAAACAATCCGGCTGGGCAGATACGTTTCTTTTTCCTTTCCTTTCTTTTTTGTCCATCTTTTCGTGACCGCCAGACAAGTAGATTGAAAAAAGATTTTGGACTCGGCCAATGAACTCCTTCTCTACGAGGCTTAGACACCAGGCTGCATCGGAAAGACAGCATGAAGCGCCTGATATTTCTGGCGCCCGTGATCAGCCTGACTGGGGACCATGACGTGTCTGGCTTTGCGAAATGAGCATGAAGTTCGAGGAGGCTGTAGCTGCATACGCCACACATTCCAATCTACGGAGTTACCTGGGAAGAAAAAGCAATGTGCATTCGAATTTTGGTTTGGGCGAATCAGAAACATTGAAGCAAAATCGAATTGTGCAACACACCAATCATGTCGCGTGAGATGCCTCCTACAAACTTCCTGAGAAGGATCGACTCAGAACTACCAGCTGGGAGGGAGCCTCCAACTCTTATAAAATCTCACCCATCCTCCCTCTGTTTCCTATCTTCAGTCACACTGAATTACTACCACCAATAATGTCAACGAAAGCGCCTCGAACTCCAGCGTCGCCATGGGACGGCTACAGGGAGGAGATCACTTGCTCTCTATACTGATCCGGACGGGACGTTGGAAAAGGTGATGGATACTATGAAGGAAAAACACAGCTTTGTACCAACGTAATGATTTCCTGTATGATGATCCTACTGCAAATTCATTGACAAGTCTGTAGCAAGAGCCAGTATCTTACGAAGTTGAAACATTGGCGTTTGCGGAAATATGCCAATGCCCTTTACTACACGTATGCAGACCAGAAGATTAAAAAGGGAGCCCTGGAATGGCAAGTGTATCGCCTTCATCATTTGTGGGAAGCAGATTTCATGTAAGGACATGGAGAGGGAGATTGGTCGAAACACGACCCTTACCAGACGTCTGCAACATACGGAAGATATTCCTAGCCCTGAAGGTGTACAAGTATTCACTCCTAGTTACGAGGAATTTTCCGAATCCATCACACCTGGGGCGAACATTGCGAACATTGACAACTTGTCGGTGTCTAGCTTACAAAGGTATTTTCGAGCCCTCACTGGTAAACATTGCCGGACATTGGACTTGATTGTACTTCCTGACGATGAAATTTACCTAGTGCACATGCCCCCCAATAATATCTTCCAGTCGACCATTCATAATATACGAGACTTGCAAACGAGCCAACTCGATGACCTACACAATCCACAATTCGGGGTCAAATTACTTCAAATGGCTATCGGGGACGCCTTGAAGTTTGAAGGCTTGGACATGTTCATTTTAATTCAAGATCCTGACACAGGCAAGCAACAGCGTCGATATATCTCTTCTTATC